>VONZ01000834.1:0-319557 GCA_012976165.1 Labeo catla | reverse complement strand
TGCATTGTAAATAACATTTCTTTCATGCATGTGAAACATTTTAATATGGGTCAGCTTTTTTTCATGAAACTGCATGAAATTCCGTTTTCTGACTGAGAAAAGACGTTTTAGAGCGTTTCCAAGCATGCCTTGGTTTCATGAGCTGAGTTGCCTAAAAATCAGTATTGGCGTTCCTAGAAGGCTCTCACTAAGCGTTTTATGAACTGAGGCTCTAACTAAATTTCATATGCAAAAAACTTCTAACACATCAAGAAGTGTCTTTCTGAATTGTAAATAACATTTCTTCCATGCATGTGAAACATTTTTAATGTGGGTCAACTTTATTCATGAAACTTCATGAACTTTCGTTTTCTGACTGAGAAAAGACGTTTTAGAGCGTTTCCAAGCATGCCTTGGTTTCATGAGCTGAGTTGCCTAAAATCAGTATTGGCGTTCCTAGAAGGCTCTAACTAAGCGTTTTATGAACTGAGGCTGTAACTAAATTTTATATGCAATAAACTTCTAACACATCTAGAAGTTTCTTTCTGGATTGTAAATAACATTTCTTTCATGCATGTGAAACATTTTTAATGTGGGTCAACTTTATTCATGAAACTTCATGAACTTTCGTTTTCTGACTGAGAAAAGACGTTTTAGAGCGTTTCTAAGAATGCCTTGGTTTCATGAGCTGAGTTCCCTAAAATCAGTATTGGCGTTCCTAGAAGGCTCTAGCTAAGCGCTTTATGAACTGAGGCTGTAACTAAATTTCATATGCAATAAACTTCTAACACATTAAGAATTGTCTTTCTGCATTGTAAATAACATTCCGTTCATGCATCTGAAACATTTTTAATGTTGGCCGACTTTATTCATGAAACTTCATGAACTTTCGTTTTCTGACTGAGAAAAGACGTTTTAGAGCGTTTCCAAGCATTCCTTTGTTTCATGAGCTGACATGCCTAAAAACATTTTTGGCGATCCTAGAAGGCCCAAACTAAGCGTTTTATGAACTGAGTCTCTAACTAAATTTCATATGCAGTAAACTTCTAACACATTAAGAATTGTCTTTCTGCATTGTAAATCACATTTCTTTCATGCATCTGAAACATTTTTAATATGGGTCAGCTTTTTTCATGAAACTGCATGAACTAGCGTTTTCTCACTGAGAAAAGACGTTTTAGAGCGTTTCAAAGCATGCCTTGGTTTCATGAGCTGAGTTGCCTAAAATCAGGATTGGCGTTCCTAGAAGGCTCTAACTAAGCGTTTTATGAACTGAGGTTGTAACTAAATTTCATATGCAATAAACTTCTAACACATCAAGAATTGTCTTTCTGCATTGTAAATAAATACTTCTTTCATGCATCTGGAAATATTTTAATATGGGTCAGCTTTCTTTTTTCATGAAACTGCATGAACTAGCTGCTTCACTGGAGAAAAGACGCGACAGCTTTCCAAGCATGCCTTGGTTTCATGAGCTATTTCCTAAAATCAGGATTGGCGCTCTTGGAAGGTTCTTAGCTACGGCGAACTGAGGCCCTTAACTTAATATGAAATGTATAAAACTTCTGACACATCAAGAATTGTCTTCTTCTGCATTGTAAATACCATCTGCTCTATGCATCTGAAACATTTTTAATGGGTCAACTCTTATTCATGAAACTTCATGAACTTTTGTTTTCTCACTGAGAAAAGACGTTTTAGAGCGTTTGCAAGCATTCCTTGGTTTCATGAGCTGACATGCCTAAAAACATTTTTGGCGATCCTAGAAGGCCCAGACTAAGAGTTTTATGAACTGAGTCTCTAACTAAATTTCATATGCAATAAACTTCTAACACATTAAGAATTGTCTTTCTGCATTGTAAATAACATTTCTTTCATGCATCTGTAACATTTTTAATATGGGTCAGCTTTTTTCATGAAACTGCATGAACTAGCGTTCCCTAGTGAAAAAAAAGTATACTTTATTGTATTTGTAATATATTTCCTGTTTCAATAGTACATTGCAAATATACTAACCAAAAGTTGTACTAACTTTAAATATATTATAAGTGTATTACCACCATGCTTTTACCTATTTTCACAATACAACTTTTACCACACTTTAAAATAATTGTAATTTAGTATATTTTCTAAAAAATATATTTTCTAAAAATATACTTGAAATGTAGTTTTGTTTGTTTTTAAAAGTGTATTTATTTGCACTTTATGTAAATATATTTTAGTATTATTTTTAACTGTGTGCTGAAATGTAACAATGCATTGAAAGTATACTTTTAAAGTACCTTATTAAAGAACTTGTTAGTATGCTTTAAGTAAAATTTTGGAGTAATTTTTAAGTGTACTTCATGCTTACAACAGAAAGTAATAAAACATGATAAATGCATTTAAAGCCCATTTAAAACATTATTAAATGAAGTGTATGCATACATACAAAATGCTACTCTTGTAATTGTGATTTAAGTATTTTAATAAATTGATACAATGTCACAGAGGGGTCCATGTACATCAATGCATTTATAATTTTATACCAACAGCACACCATACGAACACTAGAAAAAGTGTTCTAGACTGTAAAACCAAATAGTATTCCTTGCTATAAAAATACTAGTAAGTTTACTCTATTTTAACCAAAATGTTGAGTTTACTAATTTTTTTTCATTGCTGAAATATTACAACAGATAGTTCCCATAACTAATGAAATTTAAGTAAAATTACTCAAAATGTCCAAGACATGCTGTTACGCATGCGCACTGGGCGACAATTGCCCCTCCCCCACGTCGTAGAAGCACAACGGCTGAAGACTCAACGTGTGTTTGCAGAGGATCTGCTTTTATTTCGGTAAAATCAAGGTAAAGGCTTTTAATTTTAGTCTCATTTTCTGCTTGCTAGTCCTTATGATGGTTAGATTTTATGCACTTTGTTGCATGTTGTTTTGTGGAACATCTTAGCCCATTCAAAGAACTCAACCACGGTTGACCCTGCACATTATTTGAAGCGATTTCTGTTCAAACCACTTAACTTAATGTCCACTTCATATCTGTAAAATTAGCTGCCTGGTTGTCTATTAATTACTATGTTATCCATTCGTGCTAGTGATAAGTTACGAGAATAGGAGTAATTTGAACGACGGTTGTTTCATGTGACGTTTTGCAGAATTCAAAATTCAGTGAGAAGTAAACAAAACACTTAAAACGAGGAGATCGTTTTTAATTTCGTAAACGCTTAGCATATGCTGTAGGATATCTTATTCTGGACGCGGTACATTCGAATGAGAAGCTCAGAGACACCGCCGCATTCACGCTAGAGAGCGCGCAATCCGGTCAGTGTACAAATAACGGATGGAAAAGAACGCTACATCTTCAGACGGGTTCTTTTAAAATAACTCTTTTTAACTTGACACGGCGATTTTGAAAGCTACCATGAGTGCTAAACTGTAGTCAAGCCGTAGCATTATTTGTTAGAAATACCTGGTTGCGACGAAAATAGTATGCGTGCTTAGTATGATAATTACGGTAATGTGCAGGCAGTAACAAACAATACGCATTCTGAGATTGTCAACGAGTCTTTAGCAGACCCATCACCCCCCCCTCCTCAAGCAGAGTATATATAACATTGAAACTTATTTAAATGTAAGTTAACGATCTTAGTTTTAAAATACCAGATGTTTCCATTTACATTACATAAGAAAAAAATACTCTATACATTTGGTTTTGTTTGTTCATTGTTCACTGATTTTTGATTGATGGATAACACTTTTTTATTATTTTAGAATACCAGCTGATGACTGCTGTGCAGTGGAAATGTAAGTGCAGATGCTTTAGTTTATGTTTGTTACAAGTGCTATGTTTGTGACATAACAGACACTCTTTACATTTGTGTTTTATACTTTGCAGAGAGGATCTACTTAGATAAATGTAAGATGAATGCAGTAAATGAGACTTAAAAGCATTTATTTCATTTTCTTCCACAGATCGATCATCTTGATAAAACCTCAGTATATCATCAGGAGCAACAGGTATTAATTTTGTGCTCCTTGATATGTTTTTTCCCTCCAAAAATGGACAGTCTCTGACTTAAATTTTATCAATCACCAAAGGCCACATTTTCAGCTAAAAATCTTCTTTGCTGTTCTGCTGAAGAAAAATACTCATGAACATCTTGGGTGGCGTGAGGGTGAGTAAATTAATAGCTAATTTTTATTTTTGGGTGAACCTGTTTTTTTTTTTTCATTTCCAAAATTTTCAAAACCCTATTTCTTTTCAAAAAGTGTGTTTATGGATTGTGTCCTTCAAAATGTTAATAGCCACTTAATGTTTGTTCTTAGATCTTTGCAGGATTCAGTCGCATATCTCGGATCTGAGTTCTGCGCAGCACTGGACACAGACTCTGCACTTTTGACATTTTCTAGAAAAAAGGATTTTAAATTTCACATCAAGTTAATTAAAAGGTATTTCTTTATCATGTTGACTGTAGTTGTCATCTTTAAATCATGATTTGCTTATGATTGTTATCCTTAGCCTGTCTCTATTTTTTCATAGTCATCTGATGTTTCCACTGCAGTAATTCAGGGCCTTTCAGTCATCCTGGAGGATGACCCACAGGAATTTTACAGGATGTGTTTCGTAAGTATTACTGGATTTTCTGCTCTCATCATTTTGTTTTATTCAATATGAATATAGTTCTGGTTATGAAAAATTGTCAAAGGTTCTGTGTATTTTTGTTTTTTTTAGTTTTACAGTAGATGCTATATTTGTCTTTTGTGAAACAGTTTATTACTGAAATTGGTGTAAATGCTTTAAATTCGTGCAATTGTGTTGAGTGATCACAAACATCATTACACACTTTGAAATAAACTTCTTGAAATAAAGAGCCTAGTTCACCCAAAAATGGAAATTAGCGCATGATTTACTCACTCTCAAGGCATCCTAGGTGTATATTAGGGCTGCACGATAAATCACATGTGATTGTCATGTGCATCTCGACAGTGAAGATGGTTCTGTGATTAGTAGTAAATCTCTATCACATGCATTTTCACATGCACTTTCTTCTTTCAGACCAATACAATCAGAGTTATATTAAAAAATATCCTGGCTCTTCCAAGCTTTATAATGTCAGTGGGTGGCTGTTTCTGTTCAACAGTTTAATGAAGTGCAGTAAAATGCGTCCATCCATAATAAAACGTGCCTCACACGGCTCAGAGAGGTGAATACAGGCCTTCTGTAGCGAATATATGTTTTTGTACGAAAAATGTCCATATTTAAAACTATACACTTTTCTCTCACTTCCGCTAACTGCCATAGGCAGAAGCCATCCCGGGCAGCTGATGTAGGATGTACGTGTGCGTATGCGCCGGTGATTAGTGACAAACATGGAAGCACAGGACAGAGCGAAATGAACCACCAGTAACGAATTAGAAGTATAAAACAAAGATCCATAAAGAAGAATGTCGGAGGATTTCAATATAAACCAAGAGCAGACTGGTTTTCTTTTGCTAAAGTAAGGAAACTTTGCTTTTTTTGCTCCTGTAAACAAACTTTTCTTTGCTAGTCGAAACTTACATTTCGACTAGCATATTTACACCAGCACATGCACACAAACGTCCTACAACATCCACCTGGAAAGGCTTGCACGTATGACAGTTAGTGGAAGTGAGAGAAAAGTGTTTAAAACTTTTTAAATGTGTATATTTTTCTTACAAAAATGCATCAATCCACTACAGAAGACCTTTATTCATGTGTGAGGCACATTTTATTATGGATGGATGCGCTTTCTTGCACTCCTTTTGAACTGTTGAACAGAAACACCCGCCCATTGCCATGGAAAGCGTGGAAGAGCCAGGACATTTTTTAAATGTTACTCTGATTGGATTGGTCTAAAAGAATGAAGTCATACACACCTAGGATGCCTTGAGGGCGAGTAAATCATGGGCTAATTTTAATCTTTGGTTTGGGTGAACAAACCCTTTAAGATAAAATCATGTAAATGATGGGTGTGATCCATCACTCCATAACACGAGAGAAAATGCTCTTAGCATTCTTAGCATGTTGTAAAAAAAAAAAAAAAAGTTCTGTGAATTCACATCTATAATGTTGAAAACAATGTACAAAACATTTAGTCCATGGAACTTGTGTGTTATATTCCAAGACTTCCAAGACAAGGCATGCAGTAATAGTTGACACAAATGATAATTTACACTTTTGCTCTGATTTAAATCATGTATTGTGAAATGTCACTGTCACACTATAAATCTCGTCATCTCTCTTTGGTGATCATAATTTAAAGCTTAATTACATTTCCTTGTACTTGATGTTTGCACAGCTCATTGTACACTCACTCTGGTCATCAATATGAATCAGTTTGCTTATAAATTAAAAGAATTAAAAGTTCCTTGTCAATATATGCTTTTAGAACATTTCCAGTATTGAAATGAAGAAATTTACACTCTACCTATTTTATTTCTCTACTTAGGATGTGGATGCAGACTTCAGTCAAGCAGTTGTAGACCTGCTCACAGTTCTACCAGAGGACATGCCCTCATTGTGGATGCAATAAAGGCAATCATGGAGGGAAGAATTGTCATGAATGGGTTTTAAAGGCCTGTATTTTATTTTTGCTGTTCTGTTTGCATGCCATTCTGAAAATGCTCTATTGTTTAACAGTGTTCCAGTGGGTCCAGATAATGTTATGACAACAAAGTGCTGTTTAGTTAAGAAGTCTGTAAAGAGTATTATAAGAACACAGATTTTTTAAAAGCTAATTTTTATTATTGTGATATTCTTAAAGTTTTTTACAAAAATAAACTGTTGAGAATTTCAAACTTGTGTTAAGTTCATTTCATGCTGGTTGAACGAATAAAAATACGTTCAGTTTAATTAAAGAAAATGTGGAAACCGATTGCACGAAATGTTTTAAGTTCCCATAGTTTAAAATGGCAGATTAAATCCATGTTGAGAATAACAGCATTTAAGATGTTTGCACAACACAAAATAACACTGCTAGGTAAATAGAATTAATAAAGTAATCTTACTATTAAATCTTAAGTAAGATTAGTAAATGTCCTGGAGTATTTTAACTAGAAATGACATTAAACCTACTTGATATTTATTAGTTAATTTACTCTGTAAGAGTTTGCTTTCTTTACTTTAAACTGATTATTAAATTAACTTTAGTTTTACCTTTAAGTTTGCTTTAACAAAATAAGGCAATTGGTTTCCAAACTTTTTTTTAAGTAAGCTGAACTTATTAGGATTTACAGTGTACTGGACAGGAAGTTCAGCTACTAGATTGTGATGTCACAAGTACAGCCAAGTAAACACTATTGCATGGCCAACAATTGAATTTCACTCACACTGTTTTAATGACCCTGACAACGAGTGCATTCAGCATTGGGGAAAAAATTTGCATATTTTTACTCAAAAATAATATGTTTATGGTGTGTTTCTTGTATATTTTGAAGACACCCTTAATTAATTTGTAATATACTTGTAATACAAACAAAGTACACTTTAATATCACTAATCAAGCATGCAATTAGCTTACACATCATATACTTACTTAAAGTATACTAAGTATACTTGAAGTTGTTCCAATTTAGCACATAAAAGTACACTAAATACACTTACAGTTATGCTTTACTACAATATAATTACAACTAAAATATACTTAGCACAAAATTAGTTGTTCCAAAATAGCACACTTCAAGTTAACTAATCAGTAACACACTTGAAGTATACTGACAATTAGTCTGGCTGCAAGTATACTTAGCATATTTTTTTTTCACTAGGGTTTTCTGACTGAGAAAAGACGTTTTAGAGCGTTTCCAAGCATGCCTTGGTTTCATGAGCTGAGTTGCCTAAAAACATTTTTGGCGATCCTAGAAGGCTCTAACTAAGCGTTTTATGAACTGAGTCTCTAACTAAATTTCATATGCAATAAACTTCTAACACATTAAGAATTGTCTTTCTGCATTGTAAATAACATTTCTTTCATGCATCTGTAACATTTTTAATATGGGTCAGCTTTTTTCATGAAACTGCATAAACTAGCGTTTTCTGACTGAGAAAAGACGTTTTAGAGCGTTTCCAAGCATGCCTTGGTTTCATGAGCTGACATGCCTAAAAACATTTTTGGCGATCCTAGAAGGCCCAGACTAAGCGTTTTATGAACTGAGTCTCTAACTAAATTTCATATGCAATGAAGTTGTAACACATAAAGAATTGTCTTTCTGCATTGTAAATAACATTTCTTTCATGCATCTGAAACACTTTTAAGATGGGTCAGGTTTTTTCATGAAACTGCATGAACTAGCGTTTTCTCACTGAGAAAAGACGTTTTAGAGCGTTTCCAAACATGCCTTGGTTTCATGAGCTGAGTTGCCTAAAATCAGGATTGGCTCCTAGAAGGCTCTAATTAAGCGTTTTATGCACTGAGGCTCTAACTAAATTTCATATGCAATGAACTTCTAACACATCAAGAAGTGTCTTTCTGCATTGTAAATAAGATTCCTTTCATGCATGTGAAACATTTTTAATGTGGGTCAGTTTTTTTTATGAAACTGCATGAACTAGCGTTTTCTGACTGAGAAAAGACGTTTTAGAGCGTTTCCAAGCATGCCTTGGTTTCATGAGCTGAGTTGCCTAAAATCAGGATTGGCGTTCCTTGAAGGCTCTAACTAAGCGTTTTATGAACTGAGGCTGTAACTAAATTTCATATGCAATAAACTTCTAACACATCAAGAATTGTCTTTCTGCATTGTAAATAACATTCCGTTCATGCATCTGAAACATTTTTAATGTGGGTCAGCTTTTTTCATGAAAGTGCATGAACTAGCGTTTTCTCACTGAGAAAAGACGTTTTAGAGCGTTTCCAAGCATGCCTTGGTTTCATGAGCTAGGATGCCTAAAATCACTATTGGCGTTCCTAGAAGGCTGTAGCTAAGCGTTTTATGAACTAAGGCTCTAACTTAATATGAAATGTATAAAACGTCTGACACATCTAGAAGTTTCTTTCTGGATTGTAAATAACATTTCTTTCATGCATGTGAAAGATTTTTAATGTGGGTCAGCTTTTTTCATGAAAGTGCATGAACTAGCGTTTTCTCACTGAGAAAAGACGTTTTAGAGCGTTTCCAAGCATGTCTTGGTTTCATGAGCTGAGTTGCCTAAAATCAGGATTGGCGTTCCTAGAAGGCTCTAGCTAAGCGTTTTATGAACTGAGTCTCTAACTTAATATGAAATGATAAAACTTCTAACACATCAAGAATTGTCTTTCTGCATTGTAAATAACATTCCGTTCATGCATCTGAAACATTTTAATGTGGGTCACCTTTATTCATGAAACTTCATGAACTTTCGTTTTCTTACTGAGAAAAGACGTTTTAGAGCGTTTCCAAGCATGCCTTGGTTTCATGAGCTAGCATGCCTAAAATCAATATTATTAGCGTTCCCTAGAGGCTCTATGGCGTTTTTATGGCGAACTGAGGGCTCTAGCAATATGAAATGTATAAAACTACGACACATCTAGAAGTTTCTTTCTGGATTGTAAATAACATTTCTTTCTGTACATGTGAAACTTTAATGTGGGTCAGCTTTTTCATGAAACTGCATGAACTAGCGTTTTCTGACTGAAAAAGGCGGTTTTAGAGCGTTTCAAAGCATGCCTTGGTTTCATGAGCTGACATGCCTAAAAACATTTTTGGCGATCCTAGAAGGCTCTAACTAAGCGTTTTATGAACTGAGGCTGTAACTTAAATTTATATGCAATAAACTTCTAACACATCAAGAATTGTCTTTCTGAATTGTAAATAACATTACTTTCATGCATCTGAAACATTTTTAATATGGGTCAGCTTTTTTCATGAAACTGCATGAACTAGCGTTTTCTGACTGAGAAAAGACGTTTTAGAGCGTTTCCAAGCATGTCTTGGTTTCATGAGCTAGGATGCCTAAAATCACTATTGGTGTTCCTAGAAGGCTCTAGCTAAGCGTTTTATGAACTGAGGCTCTAACTTAATATGAAATGTATAAAACTTCTGACACATCTAGAAGTTTCTTTCTGGATTGTAAATAACATTTCTTTCATGCATGTGAAACATTTTTAATGTGGGTCAGCTGTTTTCACGAAACTGCATGAACTAGCGTTTTCTCACTGAGAAAAGACGTTTTAGAGCGTTTCCAAGCATGTCTTGGTTCCCCTTCAGTCGTTTCACTACGACGTTACATATGGGAACTCGCTTGAGAGTCCAATCATCTCAAAGCCTTATTCAAAAGGCCAATGAACATTCATGAACATTGGCGAGTGGTATTTGCATGCCGAGCCACTCCCCCGTACATACGGGTATATAAGATGGCGGCGTGCAACCACTCATTCAGATTTTTGCTTTGGAGCCTCGTCTCTAGCCTAGTAAGAGTTCCTGTTTAAAAGTAAAAAAAAAAAAGAGTTCCAGTTCTCTCTCCGCTGGCGTGCTGCCAAGACTAAAAGAGCCTCACAGAAGAGCGTTTGGCAGCCGCCAGCGAGATCCTGCGGGCGGCCGTTTTCACGGCCAGAAAAGCCACTTGCATTCCAGCGAGTCTCCCCGTTTGAGTGCACAGTTGTGCCGCGGTCCTCCCTGGGCAAACCGGGATCTAAAAGAGCTAATTTCTCACGGCTGTCGAGGACATTTTTCCCGGGATGTCTCTCCGGCCGTGCGCTTCTCTATGCGGCAGTTTCCTCGCCTCGCTGGACGGACATGATCGCTGTCTCACGTGCCTGGGCCGAGAGCACGCTGAGGCAGCGTTCACGGATGGTTCATGCGTTCATTGCGAGCGCATGACCATGGCCGCGTTAAGGTACCGCCGCTCGTTCGCGAGTCGGCTCCCCTCGTTGCCTTCCCGCGGTAGGTCGGTGAGCCGTCAAGGTTTTTCGGCGGCCGCGGCGAGGCACTTGGGGGACCTTAAGGTGACTGTGCAGAATGCTCCGCCGGCCAGCAAAGCCCCGCGGACTTCTGCATCACCACGCGGTTCCGTTGAGTGGCCAGAGCAGTACGCTTCCCCGCACGCCGGGCTGAGTGTCTCCTTTGGCGCTCCTCAGGAGGTAGAGATGTCTGCCTCAGCATCAGAGGGAGAGTCGGAGGGTGAGGCGGACGTCTCGGCGGGTCAGCGCCCCTCTGCGGTCGCTGCCCCGTCTGAGGCGGACGCCGAACTTTCGGCTATGCTCCTCCGAGCCGCCAAGGAGATCGGTCTGGAGGTGCCTAAAACACCTCCGGCCGATCCTTCGAGGCTGGATGATTGGTATCTGGGGAGGTCATCCGCGGCATCGCCGCGCTCCACCCCAGTGCCTTTCTTCCCGGAGGTGCACGAGGAGCTGGTGAGGACGTGGCGGGCTCCGTATTCATCTCGTCCACGCCCCAGCTCCTTTCCCCTCGCCACCCTCGACGGCGGGGCAGCCAAGGGTTATGTGGCGGTCCCTCAGGTTGAGCGCGCCGTTGCGGTGCATTTATGCCCGCGGGGCGCCGCCACTTGGCGGGATCGGCCCCATCTCCCGTCCAGGGCGTGTAAGCTTTCGTCCGCTCTCGCGGGCAGGGCTTATCACGCCGCTGGACAGGCTGCCACTGCCCTGCATGCCATGGCGACCTTACAGGTCTACCAAGCCAAGGCATTGAAACATCTGCACGAGGGTGGCCCTGACCAAGGGGCGATGCAGGAACTCCGTGCCGCCACCGACTTCGCCCTCCGGGCGACCAAGGTGACGGCACGTTCCCTTGGCCAGGTGATGTCCACAGTAGTGGTACAGGAGCGACACCTATGGCTGACCCTGGCTCAGATGGCAGACGCCGACAAAGCTCGCTTTCTCGACGCTCCCATCTCCCAGGGCGGCCTATTCGGCGACACCGTCGAGGACTTTGCCCAGCAGTTCTCGGCGGTCCAAAAGCAGACGGAGGCAATCAAACACATCCTCCCTCGGCGTGATACTTCCACCACGTCCGCGAGGCCTCAACCTCCGCCTGCCCGTCGCCGAGGGCGCCCCCCTGCGGCTCCAAAAACACTGGCTTTGTCCCCCGCCGAGGCACACGATGCCAGACTGGCGGCTCGGCGACGAGCCGGCCGCGGGAGAGGGGCGCCGCCCGCGTCTCAGGGACCGGCCAGGAACACCCGCAGGAGAGCTGCGAAGCGTCCCTGACGCGGGCACCCCAGAGGTGAAGAAGATTGCTCTTTGGGAGATGACAACACCTGCGTCCCCTATCCCGGTGGAGGGCCGGGAGCCACTATGTGCTCAGACGCTGCCGTCGGCCCACGGGTCGACGGTACCCACGAATTCACAAAAAGAGTCGATTTTCTCACCTCTGGGGCTTCGACCCCGAGTTTCCTTTTCGAGCAACGCCTTGCATCCTCGGATCCGGACTCGGAGGTCGATATCGCCAGCGCGGGAACCAGGGAAAAAGGTAAGCGCTGCCCAGTGCAGTACCACCGCGGGTACGTCGCTCCACGCTCCGTTGATTCCCCTGGCGACCAGGCTGGGAGCTTGGCTTCAGCTTCCCAGCCTCTCGCAGTGGGTGATCCGGACGGTACGTCTCGGCTATGCGATTCAGTTCGCCAGGCGTCCGCCCAGATACAGAGGCGTCCTTTCCACTTCTGTCCAGTCGGACACACATGCCGCTGTCCTGCGTGCGGAGGTTGCAGTCCTACTGGCGAAGGATGCAATCGAGCCTGTCCCTCCAGCCGAGATGAAGTCAGGGTTCTACAGTCCCTACTTCATCGTGCCCAAAAAGAGCAGTGGGTTAAGACCCATCCTGGATCTTCGAGCTCTGAATCGGTCCCTTCTCAGGCTGCCGTTCAAAATGCTCACGACGAAGCGCATGCTAACATGCATCCGTCACCAGGATTGGTTTGCAGCCATCGACCTGAAGGACGCGTACTTTCACGTCTCGATTCTACCTCGACACAGACCCTTCCTACGGTTTGCTTTCGAGGGTTGAGCGTATCAGTACAAAGTGCTTCCATTTGGCCTGTCCCTCTCTCCCCGTGTCTTTACGAAAGTCGCGGAAGCTGCCTTATCCCCCCTTTGGCGGATGGGCATTCGCATTCTCAACTATCTCGACGACTGGCTTCTCATAGCTCACTCGCGAGATGTGTTGTGCGAACACAGGGACCTGGTGCTCCGGCACCTCAGCCATCTGGGCCTTCAGGTCAACCGGGAGAAGAGCAAACTCTCCCCAGTGCAGAGGATCTCTTTTCTAGGCGTGGAGCTGGACTCGGTCAACATGACAGCCCGCCTCACCAACGAGCGCGCGCAGTCAGTGCTGAATTGTCTGAACTCATTCAGACACAAGACAGCGGTGCCTCTCAAAACATTTCAGAGGCTCCTGGGGCATATGGCAGCTGCGGCCGCGGTGACGCCGCTGGGCTTGCTTCATATGAGACCGCTTCAGCACTGGTTACACGACCGAGTCCCGAGATGGGCATGGCACCGTGGCACACTTCGGATTGGCGTTTCCCTGCAGTGTCGCCGCCTGTTCAGCCCGTGGTCAGACCGGGCCTTTCTTCAGGCCGGAGTCCCTCTGGGACAAGTCTCCAGGCATCTTGTGGTTTACACGGATGCCTCCTCCACGGGTTGGGGTGCTGTATGCAACGGGCAAGCAGCTTCAGGCTCCTGGACAGGACCTCAACTGCAATGGCATATCAATTGCCTAGAGTTGTTGGCTGTGCTTCTTGCGCTGCGTCGCTTCCGACCGATGCTGCGCCACAAGCACGTGCTTGTTCGCACCGACAGCACTGCGACCGTAGCCTATATCAACCTATATCAGCCTATATTTTTTAGTCCAGCTGATTTGGAGCAATTTCGGCAAAGCCCAGATAGATCTGTTCGCTTCCCCCGAATCCTCCCACTGCCAGCTGTTTTACTCCCTCAGCGAGGCTCCCCTCGGCAGGGACGCGCTGGCACACAGCTGGCCTCCGGGGCCCAAGTACGCCTTTCCCCCAGTGAGCCTCCTTGCACAGACACTGTGCAAGATCAGGGAGGACGAGGAGCAGGTTCTGCTGGTTGCACCATACTGGCCCACCCGGACCTGGTTTCCAGAACTCATTTCCCTCGCGGCAGCCCCTCCCTGGAAAATCCCCTTGAGGAGAGACCTTCTTTCTCAGGGGATGGGCACACTTTGGCACCCGCGCCCCGACCTGTGGAACCTGCACGTCTGGTTCCTGGACGGGACGCGTCAGACCTCTCCGGCCTTCCACAGGCCGTGATAGATACTATCACTCAGTCTAGAGCTCCCTCTACAAGGCAGGCCTATGCACTGAGATGGGGTCTGTTCGTTGACTGGTGCTCCTCTCGTGGAGAGGACCCACAGAGATGTCCGACTGCAGTAGTGCTTTCCTTCCTGCAGGAGAAGTTGGAGCGCAGGCTGTCCCCTTCGACTCTCAAAGTGTACGTTGCTGCCATCGCAGCGTATCACGATGCAGTGGATGGAGCATCCCTTGGTAAGCACCAACTGGTCATGAGGTTCCTTAGAGGTGCGAGAAGGGTTAATCCCCCTAGACCGCACCTCGTACCCTCTTGGGATCTCTCCGTCACCCTCCAGGGTCTACGGCAGGCCCCATTTGAGCCACTCGCGTCAGTAGAGCTGAAATATCTGTCTCTTAAGACAGCGCTCCTGACCGCGCTGGCCTCCATCAAGAGGGTAGGGGACCTACAAGCCTTCTCTGTCGACGAAGCGTGCCTAGAATTCGGGCCCGGCGATTCTCACGTCATCCCGAGACCCCGGCCCGGTTATGTGCCCAAGGTTCCCACTACGCCTTTCCGCGATCAAGTGGTGAACCTGCAAGCTCTGCCCCTGGAGGAGGCAGACCCGGCCTCTGCGCTGCTGTGTCCAGTCCATGCCCTCCGTATATATGTGGACCGCACTCGGCACTTCAGACGCACCGAGCAGCTCTTTGTTTGCTTTGGAGGTCAGCAGAAAGGGAATGCTGTCTCCAAACAGAGGTTGGCCCATTGGGTGGTAGATGCCATCTCCCTGGCATATCAAATCCAGGGAGAGCCATGCCCCTTAGGTGTTCGTGCCCACTCCACAAGGAGTGTTGCCTCATCCTATGCGTTGGCTCATGGCGCCTCACTAGCAGATATCTGTAGAGCTGCGGGCTGGGCGACACCTAATACCTTCGCTAGGTTCTACAACCTTCGCGTTGAGGCCGTGTCCTCCCGTGTCTTAACATAGACATCAGGTAAACGGGAGACCGGCTGGTGTCGGCTTGCTGCGCGACTCCTAATGGATCCGTGCGCTATATCCCTCAGTTGTTCCCTCCGGTGAACCTTGGGTCCTCCATGCCCCGCAGTCAGGCCTAGCTGCGGAGTAGTGCCTGACTGTGCTCCGGCTGGGTCTCCTTCGCCCAGCAGGTTGTGGCAACATGTCTCAGTATTTTTCCAAGGTCAGCTAGAAGGCCGCTGTTTCCCTCATACATCTCTACAAGTTATAGATATATTGAATTATCGAATTAACGAGGGTTACGTACGTAACCTAGACGTTACTCCCTGAAAAAGTAACTAATTACATTTCTTAGTTACTATTTTATGGAAAGTAATGTGTTACATTACTTTTGTGTTACTTTTTAAATCTGGGCAGGGCTTGCTTGTTTTTTTTAATAGAAAACAATTCTAATGTAGAAGCCCTTTACACCAAAAGTGGAATGAATTCACCTCAGGCTAAAAAAAAAGTTCATTTATGCAGGAGATCACTCTTCAGCTATAAAAAAAAAATGCACAAATGTTAGTTTATCTAAAGTAATTTTTGCTTATTAGTATGGTTGAATTGCATCATCGAAGGTCAGCAGTAAAGACACTGGTTAATAAAATGGGATTAAATACATAAAGGATATTTGTTTTATTTAACATATTTAATTACTGCAGGGTTGCGTCATATTCTGAGTTTGCATTTTACTGTTTTTATTCATTTTGAGGAATACTGAATCTGTTTTTTTTTTTTTTTTAAGTGAGATGAATTAATGCATGTTCAGATTTAGTCTAGAATACAGTAACATCATGTTTACTCCCAATTTCCTGACAGGAGACTTGTCAATCAATAAATGGGGAAAAAAGTAACTGGCGTTACTTATTTGAAAAACTAACCCAGATATTTTCTTAGAAATTCAAAAGTAATGTGTTACTTTACTAGTTACTTGAAAAAAAGTAATATTATTACACAACTTGTGTTACTTGTAATGCGTTACCCCAACACTGTTTATGATACAATGATTTATGAAGTTTTACTTTTCTAAAGCTGTGCATTTGTAAATATTTTTGTTTTTAATTCTGTCAGTACGTTCATATTGTACATTTCAGTATGTCTCCAAACATGCAGAAATGTATGTGTATAAACGTCATGAATGACTACCAACAAATACTATTAAGATCAGGCAGAGAAAACACTTCTGTTTATTTGTTGATTTCAAAGGTTGTATGTTCCAATAAACAAGTTATTTTGGTGTAATTTCAAATCTGTAGAGCGTCTAGCCAATTTAATCAGATGCCAGTATGGGCAAGGAGTGACATCTTTGAAAATGAACCATTAACAATGAACCATGAACAAACCATTGCAAAGTAATGGGGCAGACTACACAGAATACAAGTTCACTTGAAACAGGGATAAATATGATTAATGCTGAATATAATGCATTGTTCACTCTGGATTATTGGCTGAAGAGATGGCTGAAACCACTGAAATTCAAAAGACATTTAAAAACCAACGTATAAACTAGTGAACTTTCCTATTCATCTTACTGGATGCCACATTAATAACTTTATTTATTCTTTTGCCTGTGCAGTTCATACCAAGCATTGATTCTAAGAACCTTTTGTTTACTTTTGTACATAAACAATTGAGTTGTGTTGCCAACTTGATGTCCAAAAACTGAGAAGCAGTAGTATAAATGATCTATTTGGATCACATAACGCATTTATCATTTAGATGTATCTTATAAGATGTACTGCATGTGGAGGTGGGTTGGATGTACTAAAAGTAAACTTGTCTTGCGTGACTGCATGAGGGTACAGATGAGATTTGTGCAGCACATGTTCCCCTTTCAGCAATAAAACTGATACAGCGTGAATAAAAGGTGGGGGAAATCATGACTGGAGAGTTGGATACGTGGCTGCAGTTGTCAAAGAGCTGCAGTGAAAACACATTATGATGTCTCGTGGGACCAAACCCTCCACTGCCTCGCCTTTCATAATAGCGAGAAGCTTGTTATTGCCTCTGTGGAGCCAGCCAAGTATTTTCATTTATTTATTTTTTAACATCCCCCTTCCCCTTCTTTGCTCACCACCATCATCTCCACCGGCGTGGCTCTGTCCATGAGCATTATAGAGGCTTCAGCACTATCTGTATATACTTTTTGGTATTACTTTGTGATATAGTTTTAGAGTCCAATCTTTTTGTGTGTGTGTGTGTGGGGGGTGTGTGTGTGTGTATGTGTGTGTGTGTGGATGCCAGGAAAACAGTAGGTCATTTTAACAGACTCCCAGTGACATAACTAAAGAAGCTAAAATGAAACAAAGTGACTACACAGTGCCTTAGCAAACAAGTACTTACCTGTACTTGCAGCTACATCATGAATACTGTATTGCCAAACTCTGTTATGTAAGTGAAATGCACATTAAATGGAATCTTTTTGGTCAGATTTTAGGAAAAATCTGTGAAAGAATTCTGTGGAATGGATTTAGAGCCATGTCAAGTGGAAGTAGTGACAGATCTTTTATTCTGTGCATCCGAGTATAACAGTTTATTGTTTATTTATTATATAAATAATAAAGAAAGAAATAATGAAAGAAAGAATAAAAAAAGAAAGAAAAAGAAAGCTTGCAGTTAAATGATTACAGAAGTCCTGATTAATTTACCAGAGAGAAGTCTGTCACTTTCACTAGAAGATCCAGTTGTGACATTTTGATTAAAAATTCAGATTCAGTTCTGATTAAATTCCAATTTGAGATGGTCCAAAACATGTGAATATTCGATGAGTCACAGTATGGTATTTTACATAATTACTTTTGTTTGTTTTAAAATATGTAGAATCCTAAACTTTACTCATTTCCAGATTTGATAAAGGGAAATTGGTCTCAGGAAAATTTCCAGAATTTATAGCTTGCCAATGCAGATTCCCAAATCATTTCTGAAGAATTTGTTACAATTTTTTACATACTGTACACAAGATAATTTTTGTACACTCTTGAACTGGGTCATACTGAGCCGCTAATTCTATCCTGCCAATGTCCACACACTGATCATTTTTTTCTCTCTCTCAGCCTTGTACAATCTGTTCAGGATTATGTTCCCAAACATGGTGAGTCTTGTGGTCCAACTAGCATAAGACCATCGGCTCCATTTGTCCATGATCTCCACAACAAGCACAGTATGGATGCTCAGATAACAGACTGGATGGGGGGCTCAGATGCACCAGGGCAGAGATGATAGGCAGAGTTGAACTCACTTATGTTAATGGGATTTTCCATTCAATCAAAACAGTCCTTGTTCTTGTCTGCCACAATTCTCCAAAAAACCCTATCAAGGATATCACATGCATGCTTTGTTTGCTAAAAGTTTGCATAGTAATTTGTATTAAAATGAATACATAAATTCTTAATGAATGAATCCTATGAATTGTGAGCTATTTAGGTTTTGCTAACTAATCTTATCTGTTTCCAATACAATATTTATTTATTTATTTATTTATTTGTACATATTCTGGATTTATTTAATTAAATTACTATGGTTTGTTTAGTAGTTTGTTAGTTACAAAACCCTTTAAAGGAGTTCACTGATAATTTACTCACCCCCTTGTCATTCAAGATTTTCATGTTATTCTTTCTTCAGTCGTAAAGAAATTATGCTTTTTGAGAAAAACATTTCAGGATTTCTCTCCTTATAATGGATATTTTTGGTACCCCAAGTTTGAACCTTCAAAATGCAGTTTAAATGCAGTTTCAAAGGGCTGTAAACGATCCCAGCCGAGGAAAAAGGTCTTATCTAGCGAAACGATCTGTTATTTTCTAAGAAAAAAAGTAAATAAAAATAAAATTTATATACTTTTTAAACGCAAACACTCGTCTTGGTCTAGTTCTGCATGAACTGTGTGTATCACCCTACATTGCTATTTTACCTTTTTTTTTTTTTGTAAAAGGTGTTTGATCTTCTTCACATGTTCACTTTGTAAACACTGGGTCAATACTTCTGCAGTAATATAGGATGATTTTGAAGTTGGAGGAGAAAATGAGATGGAAGTTTTTCAACATACCTTAACTGTAATGAACAGGAATACAAACAATTCACACAGAGCTAGACCAAGAGTGCTTGCGGTTAAAAAGTATATAAATTGTACTTTTTTTTTTTAAGAAAATAACCGATCGTTTGGCTAGATAAGACCTTTCTTCCTGGGCTGGGATTGTTAAAACCCTTTGAAGTTGCATTTAAACTGCATTTTGGAAGTTCAAACTCAGGGGCACCATAGATATCCATTATATGGAGAGAAATCCTGAAATGTTTTCTTCAAAAAACAATTTCTTAACGACTGAAGAAAGAAAGACATGAACATTTTGGATGACAAGGGGGTGAGAACATCATTATCTGTAAATTTTCACTCTGAAAGTGAACTACTCCTTTAAGTGTGAAATTGTTTGAAAAAAAAAAAAAAAGAAGTATTGCCATTAAAATTCACTATACATTCACTGTACATCTTCCGGATTTTATTTATTTATTTTTTCATTTTTATCAAAATGACTATGGTTTGCTTAGTAGTTTGTTAGTTACAAAACACTTTAGGTGTGAAATAGTTTGAAAAAAAAAATAGTATTGCCATTAAAATTCACTCCTTTGTTTGTTTGTTTGTTTGTTTGTTTGTTTAAATAATAATATATTTATGTTAGGCTATATTTACCAATTTAAGACTTATTAAATTACTTGGGATGTAGAATCAAAAGTTTTATTATGTTTATGTAAGAGAAAAATGAGTGGCATTTATTTATTAATTTATTGTTCTTCAAGCAATATTTGACACCAGGTTATTAGCTGTAGGATGGTTATATAATAAACACACACACACAAAATTATATAGCAATATATTGCAGGCAAGGACCTCTATTTTATGACAGAGAACCTTATTACAATGTTTCTTATTGAAATTTTTCCATTAGGTCATGTAAGTAAAAACATGACCTTACTGAAACCATCTACAACACTCTTATTTCAACATTTGCGAATCTATTTTGAATGAAATCTGTTCCGTGTCCTGAAGGGCAACACACTGAACTGGTTTTGTATTAAACCAGCATCTGCAGTTTTGATAATAGGAAATAACATCTGCAATCTTGCTCAAGGCTTTCTGCAATACTCATTTGTTTTCATCATTCTTCATCAAACTAATATTGCCACCAAACAATCCAAAGAGCTTGGAAAAGAACTCTTTACACAGTAGGAAATTAAAAAGGTTTTTTTTTTATTTTTTATTTTTTTATGCATACATATTGAACTTTACACTATTCTAAAACAGAGCTGTTTGAGACAAATGCAGAGTGATGGACACTTTATTTGTTTTTTTTTTAGGTTTGAAAGTACAAATGGGTTTCCAATATCCTGGCATTAAACTGTTTTTAGAAAACCAAAAGGGGATAGAATGTTGGGGATAGTTTATATCTGGGGGACATTGAGTTAGGCCTGTTTCACTTCACACACGTAAGTGGCAATGTTGCTTTCACACTGACAGAATTTCTGGTGTTACAATGATTTCTGGGTTAGTAAGTACTTAATTACTAAAAAAAAAAGGCCATACATTATACAATTATTATTAAGAGTGGACCATTAACCAATCTCATCATTGTGAAATCAAAATTACGGACAGGGACCACATTTTCACAAAAAGCAGAACCCAAAGTTTAACTATAAATGACTTACATTGTTAGAACTCAGTCAGATTAAGAGTTTTATGTGTCATTGCTTTATAGGAGTCTATAATTCCTATATTTACTGTGAAATGTCTTGATTTTCTGCTGTTCAGCATGCTTTATGCAGAAGAAAAAAAAATCAGTACTGAAATGATTTGCAACTATTATCTCGCAGAGGACAGCTGTAACCTGTTAATATGGGAGGTGAAATAAATATCTGCTGCTGTAAAACAGGCCTTAGGCTGATACCTTGCTTAAATGCTATGAAAGCCTGAAGCAGCTCTACGTCTTCACAGCAAAGGGACCCTACAAAGTCTACCATGTCCAAATGCAGCTCTGATAGACTTTGTGGCGGGAGAGTTTCACTTGTGTAATTTCCTCAGAAGCAGTTTTTTGTGCAACTTTCCGATTTTCTAGGGAGTGGGAACAAGCTAGTATGAAATGGGATTAGTATTAGAGACAATTTCTCTGACAAAGCCATTCACTTTCTTGTTCTGTCGGAGTTGGTGCTAGCTCAGTGATGAGGCTCATATAGACCAATGTGATAAAGAGCTTTCCATCTTGTCTGCTTTTGTCCTGCACTACAGGCAAACGCAAGGAGCTTTCTAAAGGTCATTTTATCGACTGAATACAACTCCATTTTGAGAAGTGGGAAGAAACTACACAGCCTTTACCTCCTTGGATTTGTAGGGGGAAAAATACTCTGATGGTTTCAAAGTGAATTTGTTGTGTCTTAACAAATTAATAATTAAAAGGATGAATCATCTTTATGTTTGGCACATTCCAAAGGCAATTGAATTGTATGCTATGTGCGTATGTGCTGTAAAGAAAGAAAGAAAAAAAAAACCTCTAAAATCCTGACTAATTCATGCAGCAGTTGTCCAACATCATGCTAAGTGAGATGAATGATAAGGTTAAGCAGTCTTTTACACATTCACACATTAGGTATTTTGAGAAGTTGAGTATTTAACACATTTTCCTAATATCATATGCATTCACACATGTAGATATGTTATTTAAATAATTAAAACCAGAGTTTTAAAGAAACTAAGCTGGAGTTTCAGCACAATGTACTCCATAAAATTAAGATGTAATATCTTGTCAGAAAATTAAAGTACATTTTATTTTTTTTTTCTCCAGATCTAGTCTAATAACCTTATTTATCAGAGATATTGCAAACATTTATCTCACTTAAGGTATTAATAATGCTGAGACCAAGGGTTCAGTTCCCAGGGGACATAAATAGTGGCAAAACTTCTGGCAAAACTTCTGTCAAATATGAACAGTAATTGGTCTTAATTTGTAAGTACCAAAGTATTTGTTTTAAACATTAACCTCATGGTATGTATTATTTCTTAGTTTTTTTTGTTTTTTTTGTGGGAGTACCCTTATCAGTCGTCTTGTTGCTCATTTGCCAGTGTTGCTGTTAAAGGTCTATCTTCACCAGATACACAGCTGTTGGCCTTTATCTGTGCAACTGATGATAAGCCAATCGGATCGATAGGTGGAAAAAAAGTGCATGTGAATGATGCTGAAATCCGATTTAAGGCTTCGACCTGATTGCTGATATAAGTGATATATCTAATGAGGTGCCAGAGCAGTGCTGGAATGTATAAAGGTGTTCTGTCACTTTTTTTTTTTTTCTTCTTCCACAGTCATTACTGTGTTGCAAACATGTCCTCAAATGCAAAACCATATGAAATATAAATGCATGACAGTGCCAGAAAGATTCAGTAGCCACCAATAAATACATGATGAATGTTGTGTTTAGAGCCTTCATTACTTACACTACACAACAGCTCCAGCCAGCTGTCGTGCAACACTCTGAGGATGTTTGATGCATTTTCCAGAGTCCTTAAAGAGAGCTTCTGTGTCTTGTGAACAAGTACGAAAGAAGAGATAATGGCAAAACTCTGAGGTTAGACAAGTTCATAATGATTGTTTTTGTGTTTGTGACTTTGTGTGCTTTACAGCTTTTTTGCAACAAAATCATCTGAAGAAAATGTGAGAGGTGTTTGTGCAATGCAATATTAATTTCCTCAATGCAAAACTCACAAGAGGTTTGGATGTCAGGTGTTGGCAGAGCATTGTTAGTCTGTTATCAAGGTATTCCAAGTGGTTGCTATATTTTTGATAGCATGATTTGGTTGGCTCTTAGGGCTAGACTGTTTCTAGGGCGGGAATGTGCAATATTTATCATCTACTATGATATCGTATTTGTTGTTTTAATGGTGTGCAAACTGACATTATTAAGTATGTCACTCGCTTTGCAAAAAACAGTAACACATCTGGAGAGTCCAAAAGCATTCACTGCTTGATGAAGCCTATTAAAATGCAGTTAATATTAGGGGTCGACCGAAATGTGTTTTTCAGGGCCGATACAGATTATTACAGGTCAAGTAAACTGATAACCGATATATTGAACTGATATGTATGCCTGGTGTAAAAATGAAAATTAATGTCAAAATTAAGAATAATA
This sequence comes from Labeo catla, assembly GCA_012976165.1. NCBI lineage: Eukaryota > Metazoa > Chordata > Actinopteri > Cypriniformes > Cyprinidae > Labeo > Labeo catla. The sequence continues at coordinate 296,201 of VONZ01000834.1, read as the reverse complement.
ATAATTCCTTACATTTACAAATTTGGCCAGGATGCCAGGGTTACACCCCTACTCTTTTACAAAAGACATCCTGGGATTTTTAATGACCACAGAGAGTCAGGACCTCGGTTTAACATCTCATCCGAAGGATGGTGCTCTTTTGACAGTATAGTGTCCCCATCACTACACTGGGGCATTAGGACCCATACAGACCACAGGATGAGCACCCCCTGCTGGCCTCACTAACACCTCTACCAGCAGCAACCTAGTTTTCTCAGGAGGTCACCCATCCAGGTACTGACCAGGCTTAACCCTGCTTAGCTTCAGTGGGTAACCAGTCTTGGGCTGCAGGGTGATATGGCTGCTGACAAATAACAAGGGCTCTGACAATAACTGCCCTGATGTTGGTTGAGTGTAGTACTACCACACTGCACTTCATACTCTTGTCTTCCTTGTGCATCCATCTACAGTAAGGGTAATATAAAGAGAGAGTTAAAAGTGGGGCCACTGTATGCTTCATGATTAAGCCTTACTGTACTACAGCTAAACAGCTTGGGGAAATGTAAGTATTTGGCTTCAATGATTTACGTTACAAATGTATGTGTAATAGCATAATCTCTCATAATTCCTTATTAAAGGGTTACTTCACCCCAAAATGAAGATGTTGTCATTTATATCTTACCCCCATGTCGTTCCAAACCCGTAGAAGCTTCAGAACACAAATTAAGATATTTTTGATGCATTCTGACAGCTCTCTGACTCTCCCATAGACAGCAATGTAATTATCATGATCAACATCCAGAAACATAGCAAGGAGATCGGTAAAATAATCAATGTGACATCAGGGGTTTAACCACAATTTTACGAAGATTCTACGAGAATACTTTTTGTATGCAAAGAAAACAAAAATAACGACTTTATTCAACAGTTTTTCTCCTCCACGTCAGCTGTGTCACACGGATATGCTGTTTACGTTGTTTACGCTTTGATTTGAATGAATACAGCTGACACAAAACAGCATACGCTGTTTGCATTAGTGGATACACTCCAAAATGGCACTAGGGTGATGCGGAGGAGACAAATTGTTGAATAAAGTCATTATTTTTGTTTTCTTTGCATACAAAAAGTATTCTCATAGCTGCGTAAAATTACAGTTATACCCCTGATGTCACATGGAATATTTTACAGACCGTGGCATGCTTCAGTATGTGTGTAGTAAACAAAATCGTGCGTCTGTGCCATTCACATAGACAGAGACACACAGAACATGTAGGATTCGTATTTAAATGGAGGAGTCCACTTCCAAAACAAAGATTCACATATAATGTACTCACCCCCTTGTCATCCAAGATGTTCATGTGTTTCTTTCTTCAGTTGTAAATAAGTTATGTTTTTTGAGGAAAACATTTCTGCATTTTTCTCCATTATAATGGACTGGACTGGTATGGTGCCCCGATTTTGAACTTCCAAAAGGCAGTTTAAATGTGGCTTCAAACGATCCCAAATGCGGTTGTAAACAATCCCAGCCGAGGAAGAGGGGTCTTATCTAGCGAAATGTTCGGTTATTTTCATTTAAAAAAATGCAATTGAAATACTTTTTAATCTCAAACGCTCATCTTGCCTTTCTCTCCCTGAACTAAGTGTATTCTGACTCAAGACTGTATTTTGTATTTTGTATGAAAATTGTATTTTCTCTGTGAACTTCAAAAATCATTTCAAAATCATCCTACATCGCTGCAGAAGTACTGACACAGTCTTTGCAAATTGAACATGCACAGATCATCAAACTCCCTTGACAAAAAAGGAAAAACAGCGATATACACTCCAAAAAAACAAAAAACACAATTTGCTGAGTCAGCTTAAAATAATTTGTTACCCTGCTGCCTTAAATTTTTAAGTTCAGTCAACTCAAATAAGTTTAGTTAACTTGAAATGATAAGTTGTACTAAGTAACAACTTAGATATTTGTGCTTATTAACTTAAAAGCTGGGTAAGTAAGTAACTGAGCTGCCTTAAATTAAGTTGAATCAACTTAAATATCTAAGTTGTCACTTAGTATAATTTAACATTTCAAGTTGAATAAACTTTTTTTTTTGAGTTGACTGAACTTAAAATTTTAAGGCAGCTGGGTAACAAATTATTTAAAGTTGACTCAACACATTTTTATTTTTTATTTTTTTACAATTTTGATGTTGAGAGAGAACATGAGATGGGAGTTTTTCGACATACCCTAACTGTCATGAACCGGAACAAAAACAGTCTAGGCAGAGTAAGACAAGACGAGCGTTTGGCATTTAAAAATATATAAATTGTATTATTTTTTTTTAAAATAACCGATCGTTACGCTTGATAAGACCCTTTCTTTCTCGGCTGGGATCGTTTACAACCAAATTTTGGAAGTTCAAAATCGGGGCACCATATCAGTCTATTATATGAAGAAAAATGCTGAAATGTTTTCCTCAAAAAACATAATTTCTTTACGACTGAAGAAAGAAAGAAAGAAAGACATGAACATCTTGGATGACAAGGGGTGAGTACATTATATGTGAATCTTTGTTCTGGAAGTGGACTTCTCCTTTTAGTGTAATAAATTCCAAAATTCTGTGACATTCCGCATTATACAGTAGATTTCACTTTGTGATTCCGTCCGCATTTTTTTTTTTGCATCGTGGAAATCATTGAGGTGTTTTGCAACTTCATTGCATCATTAAAGGATTGTGATTTATTCCAATTCTTCATTTCTAAATGCTGTTTTGATAGAATTGTTTGAATGAATTGTTCAATAAATCACTTATTAAGACAGTGACCACCTACTGGCAGTTTTAGTGTCATATGTATTAATCCATGACAGGCCTACTGTATATCAGCCAAGTTACCAGCACAAAAGCAAAATATTGTTTAATTATCATTAGCAAAAAAAAAATCACCACGGATATTGAGATATCATTTTTGTCAATATCACTCAACTCTATTCTTTGATATTGAAAGGTAGTTGCTATGATGTAATAGGATAGCCTGGTTTCTAAGTGAATCTTCAGAGTTCTGGATAGTTGCTAGGGCATCGCTTAGCAGATGATACAGCAGTCAGGGTGGTTGTTAGTAGGGATGGGACGATAAATCATTGCAACACAAATTGAGAAATAATTCAGCATCGATTCTGAGATTTTCCGAACACATCATGATTCTGTCTCAAATCGATTTTGTGCTCAGTTTTGAACAGCAGATGGCACTGCTTGCTTTAGAAACAGCCGTGCTCTGCTTGTTTCCAAATCCTTACACGCAAATCGAAATCGTTAAAAACGAAGCTCAGAATCGATTCCAAAGAGAACTGCAATGCATTCGGAATATCTATTATGTTGGGTGTTGCTATGTCAGAGCTATGTTATCTTGAAAGTTAACTGTTGCTACTCTGAAACAAATAAAGTGAAGAACATTATTATGCATCAAACAAATGCATGAGACTATTTGTTATCAGCTGCAGTCAGCTGTATAACATCTAATGTAAATTAGAAAATCATATACTGATAATATACAACAATGGCCAAGGTCTCTGGAAGAGGTTCGGAAGTGATATTTACATTCGCTGTGGTTGAGTGAGCAGTCTGGTGGCGGTGACTTCCACTGGTTATGCTGGTAGCAGTACAGTGGAAAAGGAGCAGTAATCCGTTTCAACAGCCTTGATCATGAACCACTGGAAGATGCTGATCTCCTGGAGCACCAAAGGGTCCTAAGATCTGGAACATGCAGAAATGGCCCTAGAGTAGGTGTTGAAGGTCCTTAGCTTGGAACATGCAAGCAAAAGTACCTGAAGTGAAGGTTTGCTTGCCAGGGCTCGCCTTGTTGTAAATGTCTGTGTGTCTTCCGCCTCTCTGGGCTAGAGACTCAGAACTTGGTCAATCCGCTTTGTCTCTCTAGAATGAGACACAGGACGTGCTGCATCTGCTGTTGTTTCACAGGACGAAGTTGATCTGTTACAGTCCTTTCCTTGACAGGACTCAGAACGGTTATCTGTTTCAGCCTCTCTGGATGAAAGACTCAGAACGGGTGATCTGTTTCTGTCTCTTCCCTTACTGGACTGAGAGTCAGAACTGGTCGCGTCTGTTGCTGCCTTCCCTGCAACAGGCTGGTGACTCTCTCTGGATGGGAGACTCAGAACGGGGTGTTTCTGTTGCTGCCTTCCTGGTAACAGGACTCAGACTCAGAACTTTGTTGCTCTGTTAGTGTCTTTCCCCTATGGGACTCAGACTCAGAATAAGTAGTGTCTTTTGAAAGGGTACCTTTATCCCTTTTTGGCGACGAGGAGATTGCAAATTGGCACTTCTCCACTTCCATGCTGTGATTGGCTGGTTCTATCAGAGTAGGAGAACACATGGTGGCCCACCCATCTTTCCTCCTGTGGAATTTATTTGCATAGTCCCAACACATTTCAAAAAAGTTTTACTAAAGTTTTATCGGTGCATTTCTCACTTTCCAAAACATAACCAGAATGCATTTGGCAATGTTACGAAAGACATTAAGTCCAAACATGAATGGAAAAGATTGAACTGTCACGCATGCATTCATTTGTCCATTAACAGCTGAGTTTGTGTAAGATGTTGCACTACACATTGCTGGGAATACTTCACTTGGAATACTTTTTTCTCTAGATAGGTATGTGTGTGTTGTACTGTGCATCTGTTTTAAGGTTTGAAAACCTAGTTATGAATGAATTTGGATGGATCTTTGTGATCTCTCTTTGTTCACCCACTGTTGCTGCGTCTGGAGATCCTAAGGAATTGTTATGGTCGGTCACAGGTCAAACCTTAGGAATCAGTCTCAAGGTGGGTGGAGACCAGAAACTGCATTTTGACTAATATGAAGTCCTGTCCTTCCCAGGCTTGGTACCAAATGTCTTCTTCTTGCCCTCTAAGAGATGTGTGGCTGTTGTCCTGGCATCTTTTTCTGATGGCGTTGGGCAGTTTGCTTATGTTAGTCCACCAAGATCCAGTCAAAATGTAGCAAACATTTGTCCACTATTATGGTCAGGGAGGAGCCCCCGCCATAAACTGGGTCCTGGAATGTGCTGTCCACTACAGTAATGTCCGGTTAATTTTGAAACATTTGATGAAACTAAAATTTAAAAAGAAAATGTAATTTAATAATTTTTTGCAAAGATAAAGAACAAAATATATTTGCAGTTACATATTAACAAGGTCGTAGTCAGGTATTTTTTAATAAAAACAAGAGTAACACAAAAAATCTAGCTTGTATTGTTGTGTAACTTTTGATCCACTTGTGTGTTTTTGGATCACTTAATTTTTTTTAAGGGAGTAACACGATATTGTAATGCATTACTTTTAAAAGTAGCTTTCTCCAACACTGGTGACAGCAGTGATCAATCATGAAAATGATGATCGAAAGAAAAATTAAAAAAAAACAAAACAAACAAAAAAAAAAGATGGTTATGGAAGAACTGTAAATGTAAATGATATAAACGATAAGTTACAGGTTTTTGTGCGACAGACTTCAAGAATGTTTTCCGGAACAAGCAGCACTAAAATTCATAAACCTTCCACTGTTTCCAATTAGGTGAGAGAAACACAGGTCTAGTATAATTTAGAGCAATTAGCTTTGACCTCCTTGATCCTTGCAAAGCACAGTAATTACAGCCTGAGCTTCACCTCACACCTCTATGCATGGTTATTTTAAACTAGAAGCTTGTTGGTCTTCCCTGTGTCATTTCCAGGACCTGTGTGAGAACAGCCCCTGACTGGGTCATGTTGTTTGTCCATCTGTGTGCTTGTGGTTAATGTGTGCTGGTGTTCAGAACACCCCTGAGAGAACAGCCCAGAATTCCTCCATCTGCGTGTGCAATGGCATTTTGTGACATTAGGGACTGCAGGCACGTTCAGACCCGCTCTTTCCCATTTCTACATCTGCACACATAATATTCATGCTTGAGGGTTATCATTAAGTTACAGATTATAGTAATGTCAAAGATGCTTTCACGATTCATCAACGATGATGTGCAGATGTACATCACTGCAGTTCAACATCAAGAGTATCTATCTATCTATCTATCTAAATACATACATGTATGAAAATTAAGCGTAAAAAAGAGGTTCTCAAAACGGCACTATTATTAAAGATTTTTTTATTATGGAAAAAAAAAAAAAATGCATGGCTGAATTGTTAATTCAAGGGCATTTCTAAATTGTGGTGGGGGAGCTGGGTTGTGGGTAATGACCCAAACTGTACTCGAGCTTGGGTCACCCACACACAAATACTTCTGTGCAGCGTGTTGGAACACGTGCGCTACCCACCAGGCTCCAACGCAATTTTGACTTGTTAAACAGGCAAGCAGCTACACTTCAGGGTTCATTAGCTTATTGAAAATGATCCTACAGCCTGTGAAATGGCAGAAGTGACAGAATAGGCTTTCAGAGCAGGGAATGGTGCTAATAGAAAGGTAAATACTGTAAAATGAGCAGCATGAAGAATTTGCGAGTGTGAGAAGGTCTTGAAGTGCTCATATTTTCTCTCTGTTTCAATGACACATCAGATCACATGAGGTCTGTTAGGCCGGATTAATGGTGAAACCCAGCTGTGGGGGTGGTGGACAGATTTAGGGCGGGGCGTCTGCTGGTGGCCAAATAGCTGTAGACTACAGACAGCAGTGAGCTAATTGTTATAGCGAGCCATGGAGCTCTCAGTGGCACATTAATCACTGAGTAAGACCTCTCCACCTGGTCAGAGCGGATGAACATGGTGGAAATGAAGCCATAATGCGGTGGATAGATGGATTAGGAATATTACAGTCCCGGCCTCAGATGGCACATCCGTTGACTCGTCACAGACTATTCATGGACTGTCTGATGCATGTTGCACACAAAATTGTATCTGAAAGGCTGAAATAAGGAGTTCCAATCTGATTGGCTGGCTTTTTCGTAATTTTCTTGTGTCTGAATGCACAATTTTATCAGTGTGTTTACATATTATCAGGCTGATATAGTATAAGACTTCAGAGGAAAAATCAATAGATTTGCCAAATACTGCAAGGATCAGGACATCAAATATAATTTGTTTCTGGATGGCTGCTCAAAACAAAACAAAATGTGCTTAAATGCCTAAGGGGGAGCCCTGGATGGAACCAGCGATATATATAGTATATATAGTATAACTAGTCATCAGGTGTACTGAACATGTTGTAGCACCACTCACTGGACATTTCACTGTGAAACTGCCGCGAAATGTGCGATGAGGTACGTAATATCGGTGTTGCAGAAACGACGTCACAAGCATGTATTTCCAATGAGCCTGGGTTTGAATTAGAATAATTATTTTAACTGAAAAGGTTTTTTTATAGACCTTATGTAGCCACACCCCTTTTCAGCACTGCACTCGTCTTCTGTGTTCTGTTTTTTTTTTCTACAGCGTGAAGGTAAGGTTGTACGGATTTATGAATAAACATTCTTTACAATAAGTATATGCACTTCACCAGCTAATGTAATTTCAACAGTGATGCTTGTTGGTTGCTAGGGCTTTGCTCAGTACTTGCTATGGTATACTGGGTGGTTGCTATAATATTGCTAAACAGTTGCCCATGTTATTTGTTGCTCTGAGTGGTTGTCAGTGCTTTGATGGTTGCTAGGGTGTACTGGGTGGTTGCTATGGTACTGCTAAACAGTTGCTAAGGTGTTGTGTTGTTCTGAGTGATTACTAGAGCTTTGCTTGATGGTTTCTAGGGTGTATTTGGTGGTTTCTAAAATGATATTGTTATAATGTTTATAATATTTTAATTAAACATAATGTTTATTGGGTAGCACTTTACAATATGGTCCCACTAGTTAACATTAATCAGTACATTAACTAACAATGAGCAAAGTATGTGTTACAGAGTATTAATGACACTTTAGTATAGGGAACAACACTAGTTATTTGTTAGCATGCCTATTATTAACATAATGGCTGTTTATTAGTACTTATAAAACAATAGTAAATGGTTAAAATATTTAAAGGTTTGTTAATAGCGAGAACTGGACCTTAAAATAATGTGTGACCATTCATGTATTTAACTAACGTTAACAAATGGAACCTTATTGTAAAGTGTTACTGTTTAAGTTTTAAGTTAAATATACAGGCATCAATATGCCATCCCATATAATTGTTTGCAACCACATCTGCCTTTTTATTAACAGTGATGTAAATGTAACAGTAAATGATCACATTTGTAAATCATGATGTAAACGTGTGGGCAGGTTTTGGAAAGAATAAAAGGTCACCCAGACTTACTATAGAAAAGAACTCGGTATATACACCGTATCTAGTGTGGTTATGTGGGACTAGTGATATGATGGAAAAAACTAACTTAGCGTGACCTTGTATTGTGTGTTTTTACCGAGTCATAGTGTACTTGGCACAAACAGTGCCGTAGCGCTCTTGCTGTTTACTCAAGACATTGAGTGTGTGTGTGTGTTTGTGTGTGAAATGAAGCAGGAACGCTGGGTATGGCTGAGATTATGATGTGTCTGCCGGGAAGGGGAATGGAGGCAGCAGGATATAACGGGACAGGCTTGGGCTGCAAAATGGCATGTGTGACAGAGATGGATGAGCTCAGGCCCAACATCAGAGCCCCGTTTAAAGGGCTCGTCCTGCGGAGCGGCAGGAAGCAGTGTTTAACTGTCTCCCACCTGCAGGCCACAGGCAACCACCAGCAGACTAAAAGACACTTTACCCTTTAACTGAGACGCTCATCAGTTCTGTCATATGCTTCAATATCAATCTGCTGATCTGTGTATGTGCTCAAAACGTGACTGAAAATATGCTAGACTACATATGTATATATTGAAAAAAATATAAAAATAATTTGTACTACTCAGTACTTGATTTTGATTGGTTGACCAACATTTTAAGGCGTGTAATTATTTTCCAGGAAGTGGACATGTAGATCCAGGTCTGCTGAACGCATTACAGTGCCATATCATTATTTCAGTTATTGATCCTAAAACCAGAAAAGAACCAAAACCGACAAACACACAAAATGAGCAATAATAGGAAATAGTAAAAGACAATTAACTTTTTTTTTTTTCAAATTAAATGTAATTTTATTTTCTGTGCAAAACATGCTTGCTTTTTCCACTCGCTCTCTCTTTCTGCCTGCACGCACATGCAGTATTGACACACACACACAAAGAAATTAGTTGTCAGCACTGTTCTGTGAATTATTTTTTTGGTAATATAGTTTGCAACTGAAAAGCTAAATGATATCGCTCGGGTAAACTTTTTTGCTATTAGTAGAAATTATGTTGCCGTCTCTACTAATAAAAGCTTTTAAGGACAAAAAACAATATCAAAATCACGTATTAAAGTAAATTGAATTTGAACAATCTCTTGAGGGGTTGTAACCGTGGTCTAAGATTAATAATTGACTCTTGTCCATTGAATTACTGAAAAATTTATGCACAGAACTTGATTAACATCTCAAGTGTGCATTCAGTTTCAATAATTAAATAAGAATTCAATGGTCTGTTGTGAATAAATCCTTACATAGAACATATAATTATGTCAGTATAATCAATATTAAAAAAGGTTCTATTTCAAACAAATGCTATTCTTTTAAACTTATAATAATCAGTGCTATCACAGAGCAGATTTGTTATCACAGGAATAAATTACATTTTTAAATATAATAAAATAGAAAACAGGTATTTTAATGTGTAATAATATTTTAGAATATTATGGGTTTACTACATTATGATCAAATAAATGCAGCCTTGGTGAACACAAGAGACTTATTTCAAAAATCTTACTTAGCCCAAACTTTTAAACATGATCTGTTCAGCATTATACAGTGACTCAAACCATTTGTACACTTTATATAATTCAATGTATGAATGTCATTACGTTAGATGTCACCCAGAAATAAGGCACAAACACACTTCTAAAAACAATCACAACTATTTCACAAAAATATTTTTGTTAGGTTTAAAAAGCCAAACCAGTAGTAAATGCATTTGGACACAAATTGTAAACAGTGTAGCATCTGGACCAATCAGACATACAGTTATTTGTCACATTTAACAAATAATCTTTAAAACCAACAACCCAGCTATATGCTGGAGTTTTGAAGACAACCCCCCAAAGCAACGAACACCCCAAAAGGGCTTAGTTGCCACGGTGACTATCTGATAAGAGGTTTTATTGCTTCAAGGAATGCACATCTGCCCATGCTACATTTGCCATAGGAAAGACACAATGCCTATAGACTCTTTCCTATTCATTCCCAGACAAACCTTTCTTTGACCTTCCTATCACACATAGCCCAGGTCATTGTGTACAGTATTACTGCATTGTATTTTAATTTTGTCTGTTGTATTTTTATTTGTCTTTCTACTGTTTTATGCATGCGTTATGATAGATGACTAGTTGTATAAAGCACCTATGTCATGTTTGGTCTCTTTTAATTCGTATGTTGATGATCTAAAAGATGGTGTAAATTAGATGTTGATACCTATGCAACATATTAGTGTTTTAAGAAACCTAGTAGTTTTTGCATCAACACCCAGTCGAATTACATATGCAAAATACCATGCTCACGGACAAAGAGTCATAAACTTTCTCTCCAAAGGTGAAAGTTACCATTGGTTCATGGACCTCCTGGAGGCGCAGCCTCCAGAGAGCTTAAAGGCAAACGGTTGACCGCCTCCCTAGTTCTTCCTTCTTCTTCACTTTCTCCTTCGTCTGCAACATCTTCCGATTGCTGCCCGTGTGGAGGAACCCACGGGGAGCCGGAGCCGGCACAGGGCGTGCCCGGCGGGCCCGACAGGCCCAACATACAGAGCTGTGGCTCTCGACCACAAAGAGCCAGACAGTTCGACTTAACCCTGGAATTCATCTTCATGACTCGCCTCAGTCAGTCAGTGGTTCTTGGAGAACCTAAGAAGATGAGCTAGAACTCTTCAGGACTTCCCTAAGCACGCGCCAGGCCTTGCGGCCTTGTCTTTCCATTCCCCAAGGATCACAGGACTTCAGCTGAGTCCCTCTCAGCTCTTGGTTCTTCTTCACTTTCACATGGGAAGAAACTCCCAGTCACCATTGAGTCAGAACATCTTTGGAATTCATCACTCTTCAGACCCGGAAGAACGTGATTGCAATTCCAAAACCACCACTGCTCCAAACCATCTTTCACCAGAGACTGCATTTGGACACTTGTTCGACGACCAAGGCAATGCAAGTATCGTACACTTAACTAAACATACAGAGGTTTAGTATAAGCTGTAGACAGCACTGATGGTTTCACAGCAGGTGGTTAACTGACTCTTTCATAGCTTCATTTCCTTGTTTCTCTCTCTAACTGCTTCTCACTGACCATTCCCCCATGTATGAGTGACTTCATGTTTGTTTGTTTAGATTAGTTATGTGTTAGTCCTTCGTTAATAAACTATTGTGCACAAATTACATGAGTTTTGATTCTGATTCTGCCTTGCAAATTAATGTCCCTTTACGATTCCGATTCGAGCTACTTGCTCTAATGCAATGGTATTTTAAGAAAGTTATTTTCTGTGGCTAAGAAAATATCACTTCTTATAGTTGATATAAAGATTATACTGAATGTTCGCTGAGCGAACAGATTAGTTGATGGAAAATTGATTCTGCTACAGTTACTACTGGCAGCTGATATAAGTAATTGTAATTAATCATAATTAATTGTAATTATTTATATACATTTCCCTTTGAGCTAAATTCGCAACATAATGGTGGAGGACGCGGCGATCGTTTAAACATTATTTGCAAGCAGATTCAATATCAAACTTTTGTGTTTGTCCCATAAATTTTATTAACGTCTTACACATGCAGCTTCTGATAACATCAGATAGACTATAGCTTGAATGTGCCCTACCACGAGCAGTAGAAACTTGTTCAATGCTATAACACATTTTTAAATCGTACGATAAGAAACTAACCTGATATTAGCGAAGAAATCCTAATTTCTGTTGTTAGTAGAGCGTAAGCCTTCTCTGACGAAGAAATCTCAGTTTAGCAGCCCGTATAAATGGTACCAGAATGAATTAATCTAAATTTGGGCGAAGAAATCCCCACTTTTAGCTTTAAATGTGGAAGTAAGTCTTCTCTGACGAAGAAATCTCAGATTAGCAGACCACATAAATGAATAAATTCATCTAAATTTGGGCGAAGAAATCCCCACTTTTAGCTTTAAATGCATAAGTCTTGTCTGACAAGGAAATTTCAGATTAGCGGCATTAAATAATCTGCATGGCGAAGAAATCCCACTTGCATTGATATTAAAACTGAGCGACGAAGAAATCTTGCTACAGTATTGTTATTGTAATGGTGATTTGAGCGATGTTCCTCATTTCTCCGAATTAAGGCCTTCTTGTAACTATCGCATATCATTGTAATCATAAAGATTATGCAAATGAATAGCGAATTAATGGTGTAATTCTAGCTTAGCTAACTAGGAATTTACCATTGTCTGTGAAGTGAATGTGCTGATCTGATTTGTGAATGAAGTTGTATGCAAAAAGTCATAACTGACTGCGTGTAAGATTCCCATGCCTGTTTCACAGCAGCACAAGTTCTGCTCAGCTTGTTCGTTGTTGTGAACATCCATCGGTCTCTTAGCAACGTCTCACCCGGAAGTTGAGAGCAGCCTCTTCCGGTTCAATCTGATAACAGCATACACATCACAGACCCTTGTGTAAACTGAGTAGAACTGAGTGTAGCCAAGGCTAACTCTTTAGCAGCCATACAGGCATTTAAGCTAAGCCCTTTACCTCAACAGTTAGCTGTTAGCATCCGACTAATGCTTAGACGTGTGAGTGTAAAGTGTAATGTTCAAGCCACTCCTCTCCTCTCTCTCCCCCTTTCTCTTGGTTTCACCTCCCGTTTGTGCTATCGCTTTCTGTTTAGACTCAGTTAGGTTGGCCCTCCTCACATACTTGGGTTTTAACTGTGTTAATTTATTCTGACTTTGGTCTACCTCGCTTGGATTTTATTATTATTTTTTTTAACCTTTGTTTAGCTTGAATGTACCCGTTCAGCTAAATTGATTTTAATTAAGTCACCAATTTAATTAAATCAAGTTACTTACTTTTCCTTTAGTTTCCTAAAGCCATTAGGATATTTTCATTTTTCTTCCCTTATTTTAGTTTATCTGACCATCACTATCTTCCCTCTCGGTATAGGATTATAGCAGTTCTAGCAACTGATGTCCCCTTAATGAACCGTACAGGTCATTAGTAGACTAAATCCTGTCTCTCCTTACTCCTTACCAGTCAGGCCTGCTACTTGAGGTACAAGTACCGTTCACCAAGCCATAGGCCCTGAGAAGACTAGAAACACTTCCTAGTGTTTCTGCTTATTTACCTTGAGATATTTGATGCGTCCCTGCTAGCTTAGCTAACAGCCTCCCTAGATTTATGACCCTACTGCAGCATGCCTTTGAACAAGGAACATCTGCGTAGTCATATCTCCTATCTTAAACTAAATAAGGAAAGCCCTTCCTTCTCCCTCTGTCTCTTTCTGATTTTATTTCAGTTTTGTTTATTTGGCACCTTCATAGTGACCAAACCTGTGAACCATCAGTGTTTTGAGTAATAATTGACTACAGGTAAAGCCTGGTCATTAGCTGACCCCCTGCTTACAGCCCATCAAAGTTACTCAAACCCTCTCTTTGTGCTGACCCGCACGAAATCTTAGCACCCCCACCTCACTAGCTGCCCTAACCAGCTGTTCACACCTTACACGGCCTAGAGAGCCATTCCCTATACAGATAGCTAACACCTCTGTATGTACTTGCATTTGCCGTCTGCATTTCTCTCTTGTGTTCCCACAAGTGAACCAGCATGCCTCAGACATCCAGCCCTGCCACCCACCAGGAACACCTGGAGACCCTGCAGAGCACTGTGATGGACATGCTTCAGCTGAAAGCAGCCAACAACCTGCAATGGCAGAGAAAGGAACAGCAGGACTGCGACACAAGTGGACACCTCACACCCAGCCTGGACAACCAGGAGCTGACCAGCATCATTTTCTTCTTAGTCCACACCCTCAAGGGCCTCAGACAGGAGGTAAATGAACTGAAACTGCAAGTCACAGAGTTCCAAAGGGAACCGACACCTGCTCAGCAAGAGAAGGAACAGGACAGGCGCGAGGAACCTGACAGAACGGCACAACAGAAGGAAATCACCAGTCTTCAGGAGGCTCTGACAGCTGCCAGACACAGAGAGCAGCTTGAAAAGGCCACCAGACAAGATTTGGAAAGAGAACTGTTTCACACAAAGTCGCTGTTAAGAACAGCATACGTAGAACTTAATGAGAGAGACACTAGAGTTAAGGCCTTAGAAGGCCATCTGCATGCAGCCAGAGCTGAAGTCCAAACCCTGACTCAGCAATTCGGCAACATTAAAGAGGAGCTTGACATGGTTCAGAGAGAACTGAAACAGTCTTACCGACTATGCATGGACTCAAGTAAAAGACCCCCTGCTGCACGTCACACAGCCAGCAGTGCAAACCCCCATGCCCCTGTACACAGATACAAAGGGGGGAGCCAAGACCTTCTGCTTAACACTTCACAAGTCAGTTTCCAGGAAACCTCTGCAGCCGCAGAAGGAACAGAATTCATTCAGATGAACTCTGAAGTGACACATGAAGTGACACTCAAAGAACTCAATCGAATGGCGAGAAACATCCCTGCATTCACACCAGAACTTGCAGGAGACCATGACGTCCACGCCTACATGAGAGACATTAAATTTTTCCTTCAGTCTTGGAAATGTGTGAACTACCAAAATAGACTTTATCTGCTGTGGATCACCTCTAGCCCAGAGGTGCGACGCTTCCTGGCTCGACAGCCAGGACACATCCAATCGGACTACCAGCAGCTAAGACAAGCCATCATTAAGGAATTCTCAGACCCAGAGTCTGGACACGGACTGATCGCTGCCCTGGACACCAAACAGGGCCGGTATGAAACTCCACATGTTTACTACCACAGACTTCGACGAGCTTACTTCGGAGCTCGCAATGAACCCGGGATGGAGGAGGACACCAGCTTCAAGAGCCTCTTCCTCCAAAACCTGCATCCTATTGTGAGTCACCATTTAGGCATTCTAGCCTGCCCTCAATCAATGCCTATTCAACAACTGCGTGACCTGACACACAAGGCCTTTAACAAGCACAAGGCCTCCTCCAAAGGTGTTTGTAAGAACCCACTGATTCTGGACTGCACAACCCAGAATTCAAAGCAGGCACCAGAAGGCACCCAGCATTGCCACAATGCCAGGCCCTTCTACAGAAAGACACTAGCCAGCAGAGGACATAACCATCGCCATGGCAACAGACCCAGGTTCCAGACCAACCACTGGGAGGAGCCATGGAAAAGGGCATCCTCAGCCTGCAAGCACCACGGTATGTCCAACAGCAGTCAACCACATCCTCCTCCACACCTTTCACACAGGTGCTAAATGGAGGGTGCACAACGACAGCCGGACACACCCACTTTTGAGTTACAGGAGCTGCTGACACTAGCAAAAGAGCTCCTTGAACAAAACTCCACTGAGAAGTACCGGAAAGGACAGACTTGTCAAACATAACATAGCATCAGACTCCTCAAGAGGAGGAGCATCCTGCAAAACCAGCCGACACCCCAGGAGCAGCCAGACTACGTTGGATAGAGCAACGGGCCCACAGGCCCAACAGCCAAACCTCTACCAACACAACTCAGGCAAGCTTAAACCAGTGTTGCCACCAAAGCAAAGCAACACTGCCAACATCAGACTTTTAGTGACGTTCAAGCAGAACAGAGGGCTAACAACCACCTGCTGCCCTCCTGCCATCATCACTAGGTCAGTCTGAAACTCTCTTCACACTACCATCTCCATTACGATTCCCTGCGACCCTCGGAATCACCTGCCCTCTCACAAGTGAGAGTTCAACCAGTTGTTCCAAACAACACCTAAAGCAACCCTTTGACCCAAGCCAAATTACCCCAGGACGACAGGTGACACTGCCATGACACCTGCTGCACAAGCTCAAGGACCGGCACCTTGCTACTGTCTACACCATCACAGCACACCACCTGACAGCACCCTAACCACTCCTAGTGGCACCAACAGCCAGAGAGCCACCGCTCTCTCCCAGCCATGAGTGACAGGTGCATGTCTGATTGTTCTGCACCTCGGACATCGCTCGCTGTTGTCTGTTGGACAGACAACAACGTTCGAAAGGGGGGGAATATGTAGCATCTGGACCAATCAGACATACAGTTATTTGTCACATTTAACAAATAATCTTTAAAACCAACAACCCAGCTATATGCTGGAGTTTTGAAGACAACCCCCCAAAGCAATAACACCCCAAAAGGGCTTAGTTGCCACGGTGACTATCTGATAAGAGGTTTTATTGCTTCAAGGAATGCACATCTGCCCATGCTACATTTGCCATAGGAAAGACACAATGCCTATAGACTCTTTCCTATTCATTCCCAGACAAACCTTTCTTTGACCTTCCTATCACACATAGCCCAGGTCATTGTGTACAGTATTACTGCATTGTATTTTAATTTTGTCTGTTGTATTTTTATTTGTCTTTCTACTGTTTTATGCATGCGTTATGATAGATGACTAGTTGTATAAAGCACCTATGTCATGTTTGGTCTCTTTTAATTCGTATGTTGATGATCTAAAAGATGGTGTAAATTAGATGTTGATACCTATGCAACATATTAGTGTTTTAAGAAACCTAGTAGTTTTTGCATCAACACCCAGTCTAATTACATATGCAAAATACCATGCTCACGGACAAAGAGTCATAAACTTTCTCTCCAAAGGTGAAAGTTACCATTGGTTCATGGACCTCCTGGAGGCGCAGCCTCCAGAGAGCTTAAAGGCAAACGGTTGACCGCCTCCCTAGTTCTTCCTTCTCTTCTCTCTTCACTTTCTCCTTCGTCTGCAACATCTTCCGATTGCTGCCCGTGTGGAGGAACCCACGGGGAGCCGGAGCCGGCACAGGGCGTGCCCGGCGGGCCCGACAGGCCCAACATACAGAGCTGTGGCTCTCGACCACAAAGAGCCAGACAGTTCGACTTAACCCTGGAATTCATCTTCATGACTCGCCTCAGTCAGTCAGTGGTTCTTGGAGAACCTAAGAAGATGAGCTAGAACTCTTCAGGACTTCCCTAAGCACGCGCCAGGCCTTGCGGCCTTGTCTTTCCATTCCCCAAGGATCACAGGACTTCAGCTGAGTCCCTCTCAGCTCTTGGTTCTTCTTCACTTTCACATGGGAAGAAACTCCCAGTCACCATTGAGTCAGAACATCTTTGGAATTCATCACTCTTCAGACCCGGAAGAACGTGATTGCAATTCCAAAACCCACCACTGCTCCAAACCATCTTTCACCAGAGACTGCATTTGGACACTTGTTCAACGACCAAGGCAATGCAAGTATCGTACACTTAACTAAACATACAGAGGTTTAGTATAAGCTGTAGATAACACTGATGGTTTCACAGCAGGTGGTTAACTGACTCTTTCATAGCTTCATTTCCTTGTTTCTCTCTCTAACTGCTTCTCACTGACCATTCCCCCATGTATGAGTGACTTCATGTTTGTTTGTTTAGATTAGTTATGTGTTAGTCCTTCGTTAATAAACTATTGTGCACAAATTACATGAGTTTTGATTCTGATTCTGCCTTGCAAATTAATGTCCCTTTACGATTCCGATTCGAGCTACATGCTCTAATGCAATGGTATTTTAAGAAAGTTATTTTCTGTGGCTAAGAAAATATCACTTCTTATAGTTGATATAAAGATTATACTGAATGTTCGCTGAGCGAACAGATTAGTTGATGGAAAATTGATTCTGCTACAGTTACTACTGGCAGCTGATATAAGTAATTGTAATTAATCATAATTAATTGTAATTATTTATATACATTTCCCTTTGAGCTAAATTCGCAACAACAGTTAGTGGATTGTGTTGTAGTTTATTGAACTACACATGTGGATACTCTGTTGGGACACCTGTCTAAATTGGAGGAGAACTAACTTCATACATCCACTAACTCTGCATTCCAAATGGGACAAATCTGCTTCCAAAGGGCCCTTTGGAGTGAGAACAATCATGGGGGCCTTATTAAAGGATCATTCAAAACCAAAACTCGCCACTTCAAAGGGACCTTTGGAATGAAGTAATGGACACTTCGCTCCCAATTCTTTGCACAGGTCTAATTGTGTGATGATGATGGCTCGGTTTTTTTGTTCCCCTACACCCTTTATCCCTTCAAAGCTCAGGTCACAAGGATCAGCCCTTCAGAACAGAGCACAGTGCATAAATCACCAAAAGACCAGCTGATAAAAAGTATCTTCAACAATGACTCAGAAAAGAAAATTAAGTACGTTATAAAGAAAGTATGGTTTGCTATGTTGCCATCTGCGATGAAATCGCATCCTCCTTTGCATGTCCATATTCATCACTTCTCACCGGAGCTTACACTAAGCCTACGTCCTATACACTAACCACTGGAACGCCACACTCTTTTGAATGTGCGTACAACAGTTAGTGGAAGCCAGATATTATTATATATATAAAGCCATTATTAAAGCTTGTTTTTACGTGTTGTTTGAACATAAATGTGTGTTGGCAGTGTGTGTACACAACCAATCTATAATGATAAAAATCCACCCAGTGTTATTTTTTTTAGTTGTTATAAGTAACATCCCCTTTCTGAAATTAAGCCGTTCTCAGCTTCTTGTCTGTGTGATGTCACACTGACAAAGGCCGCTCCCACGACAAAGGCCGTCTTACCTTAGAACAGTCCAACTCCAACTGCCATTGTGTGAACTCCAGTGCAGGGGAAGACAAGAAAGTCTCTGACTGAGCAATTGAGGTGTTCTGTTGTTGGATGTACACTGCCCTCCAAAAGTTTGGAAACACCCCTGGCAAAGTGTGGTTTTGGACGATAGCATAAATCCTTATCATTTTTTGGTGCAAATACATTAAAGTAACTTGACATTATCATTGAAGACCAGCAATAATAATTTTCATTTTGATTACATAATAATGGCAATATATACATGTCAAAGTCAGACATGCCCCTTTGCCAGCTGTGATGCCTGGTTACTGGTTTAAACTTGCCCCAGGTTTTTAAAAGATTTTTGGGTCAGCACACCTTAATAGCTTTAACAATTGATTGCCAATTAAGTTTAGAATACAATGAATTTAACCACAGATTATGCAGAGCTGTAATAGCTGCTAATGGTGGATATTTCGATGAATCAAAAATGTAAGTTTTTTCTATGTATAAACTGTTTATGTAATAAAATATGTTTTCATAGTTTGTGTTGTCCCGTATCAGTGAAAAATTATCACAAATTAATTCATGATTTGTTCATGCCAATATTGTCCAAAACCCCACTTTTCTAGGGCGTTTCCAAACTTTTGGAGGGCAGTGCATTAATGAACATAGCAGTCGTCATTTACTCCCGACATCTGGGGTGCTGAAGATGCAGAGGATTAACGTTACTTTTGTTTTTGAAGGGAATGCGCTAATCCCTGATCTGATATAGGTTTGCGCAAATCATTCGTGATCCAGATTTACTTACAGCAGAAGTGAGTATAAGGGTTTCTTAAGCATCTTTGCAAATTGTCTTTCTTAATAAAGTGCTAGTTGGCTATTTTCATGGCTAAAGTAAACAGAACGGCTCGTCAGCCCACGGCAGAGAGGGGCAGAGTGAGCAGGGCTCATTAGCATTTAAAGGCAAATGCAACTAAACGGCTTGCTCTGAAACAGGCTGATTTTGACAAAGGTAAAAAAGGGTGTTTTTTGTTTTTTTTTACACTACCACTGAGAAATTGTAACCAAAGTATGTTATAGACTTCTCATTAAGACCCTAAACAATCATATCAACTTGGTAAATGGGCATCTGATGACCCCTTTAACCCCCTGGAACTGTGTGGAACACTTTTTTTATGATGGATGGATGCACTTAGTTTGCTTCAAAATCACATTCCCCCCCATGAATAGGGTTGCTTTCTGAACACATTTCGAATGCCAGCATATATAATAGCAAACAAAATCAGAAGCTCCACGGTGACTCTTGAATAACCTTGCTGGATCTTTTTCCTTTCATGAATCACACGTCGTATTTCCCTCTAAATTCAGATCTGATGTTCACATAACTATAATAGCACATTATCTGGAGACGGGATGTTCGAAAACGTTCTTCCAGCAGCTACAAGAAAGAACTCTGTCTGATGGCAGAGCTAGCAAAGTGATCAGGGATTGGCTTTCTGCATGAATGCGTATCAGTAAATCTGAGTTGAGTGTGGCGAGAGCAGCTGTGGGGATGTCTCGACAGAGCCACGCTGCCTGCCTCGCTGTTTATTTCTGTTTACTCAGGTTTGCTTCCTCAGATTAATCTCCAATAACAGCTGTGTCATATTGTCTGCTGTGCTATTAATGGCGCTTGTGTAATTACTTTACGCCCAATCATATGACTTTACCAAGAACGCAAATGAACCTCCCTTTGGGCGCTCATTAAGACTGCTTTCAATGGGTACACATATCAAAACAACTTAACCACACTTGTCTGGTTTCCTCACAAAGTCAGTGCCATCAAGCTGTTGATATTCAGCTGTTCTATAATGTTTGAGAATATGAGATTTCAGTATTTTAGACAGAGAGTGGGCATCTGGAGGAGATTATAACAGCATTACTAGAGCTAATTGTGACATCTCTGTTAATATCAACATTCAGTGTCTATATAAAATACATTCCTGCTGCGGTTTTTAATTAGTGTCTTTTTAGTGAGACAAGCCTTTCTGTTGATGATGAATTGCATCAGCCAATATCAGCTCTGGACTATGCTCAGAATGAGATGCTAGTTATAATACTGCACAGTATGTGCCATATACTGCCAACTATTGAATAATAATAAAAACAGTCTTATTTTAGTAAGTTTAATCATAATAAACAGTTTTTGAATAGGGGCTACATGATTAATTGTAAAACAAACAAGTCATAATCTGCAATTTTTGATTTGCTAATTATTGATATTGATATCATATTGATATAATCCCAAAATGTTTGGCCAAATAGTGCAGCCCTACAAACAAGCAACGCAACAGTTACCAGAAAAGTTGCTAATAGATGTTGTTCCCCAATTTGAACAAACCCTATTTTTGATTAACTATTAGTCAGTCTTTTGCCAGACTGATCAATTAATGAATATATTATATGCAAGGAAATTAATAATTGGAATATTCTAGTGTGTTGTTGTATAGTGCACATACTTTGCACTGCATTTTTAGGGATTTATAAGGTAATTATGTCCTTTTTTCTCAATATTAAGATTTTTTTTTTCTTACATTTCTTTTTTTCATGAGACAGACTTTAAGTAATAAAACTAATAAATAATGAACAAATCAATGTGTAAGAAAATTATAAGACAATTGCAACCTTTTATCTCAACATTCTGATATTTTCCTTGTAATTGCGACATTTTATCTTACCACTTGAGATGTAAACGCAATCATTTGAAGAAAATGAGAATTTATAATAAATAAATAAATAAATAAATAAATGAATAAATGTAGTTAGTATTTTATAGTTAGAAAGTCAGTAGTGTATAATGTCAAATGTTTTTTTTTTTTTTTTTTGGCTCTTGGCAATCACAACACATGAACATGAATATTTGACCATTCAAGCTCTTTAACTTGATAAATGGGTAACGTGTTTGTGTATTGATAGAAATTGATCACACCAGATGCCCATAATCTTGACAAAGTGGAACAGCACTGATATCTCTAGACATAACAGATTCATAGAGCACATCTATTCTTCTAATGTGTTTTCGGTGAATGCAGATCACACTAACTTGATTACTTGAAAGGCTGTGCACCTGCACATGACAAATACACGCTAATATGCATAAATGATTATGTAAATGCTGAGGCATTCACAAAAATGAAATGCGATTTTTAATCCTTTCATTTGAACCATCAATGCAGTCACTGCTGCACGTCAATAGAGTTGTAACATGTAATCTCGACACACATTGCTTGTCTGCTTTTGACAGTGCTGGGCTGCGTCAGCTGTTGAGCATTGTGTTTTAATGTGTCCTCATAACATTAAACCAGCCATCTGTGACCATTTGCTCTGTGGCGCCTTCTCAAGATATGAAATGCTACTACAAAACCTACAAAGAAGGGCCACATTATTTTCTCTGATTACTGTGATTTCAACCGACTTTGCCTGGATGTCAGATATCAAGTGTATTTTTAAAGTCAGTCCCTGTTTAGTCATGAGTGATTATACTTCAGCGTTTTTGTGAAAGGTTTGGCAGAGTTACTCTAGCATACACTATAGCATGTGCTTTTCAAGTGCATGAACAAATTTGGCAGGGAATGTTATTGTTGATGGTACTGAAGTTTTAGCACTCTACAAATGTTTATGTTGATACAGAAGTTAAGTTAAATAGCATAACTGTGTAGTGCATACTATTATGTGATACAAGCAGACATTTGTCAATAGAGTTCTACCACATTTAAATCGTGTTGATATGTATAATAAGTATGTGAATACATATATGCATATAAGTGTGTGTGTGTGTGTGGAAACTAGCATATTCCATAATTAAATCTATTTTATTATTATTAGTAGTAGTAGTAGTAGTAGTAGTAGTAGTATTGATGGTCTATGTGACACAACATGCACAGATGACCAAAAATAAATAAATTAATATTTAAATATGTAGTGGTGGTGGTAGTAGTAGTAGTAGTTATTTCTTATTATAGAAAAATATGATCCAAATTTTTTATCAAGCTGTGTAAGGCATTTTAAAAATCGTTTTAGTAACATTCAATCATTCAGAAGTATTAAGTAAAAAAGTGTCAAAATAATATTACTTATGTATCATTATTATTATTATTATTATTATTATTATTATTTTATTTATTTATTTTTTTTTTTAATTATTTTTATTATTTGTTCTTTCCTATCACAGAAAACTATGATCCTGAATGTTTTGTCAATGTGTATAAGGCAAGCAGAAGAAGAAGAAAAAGAAAACATCTCTGTTAGATTGCATAGAGTTAAACACACATCCCCTTGAGGTTAAATAGTACATTTAAAAGCTTTTATGAAGTGTGTGCATGATTCATGCTTGCATGCATGCATGTGTGTGCATGTGTGTGATTGTGTGTGTGTCAGTGTGACTCTCTTGAGTTGAAAAGTTTCTGCTTAATGGTGAATAACTGGGAACAACCTCTCTGCATAATCTATGCAGAGAGAGAGAGAGAGAGAGAGAGACAGAGAGAGAGAGAGAGAGAGAGAGAGAGAGAGAGAGAGAGAGGTTATTCCTACTATTATTATTTTCCAAGTGAATAGGCAGTGACCTGACTCACACTGAAATCTGCTGAATGTACATCATGCCGCAAATAAGCTTACAAAACCTGCACAATTTTATGGGCCAAACATGTCACACTTTCATATCAGGTTTGTGCTTGCAATTCAGTTCTCACTCTCTCGGTGGGCTGAAATGTAGATCAAAGTCCTACACCGATACAACTTTCTGGCAACAGAAGGAATATTTTTCTGAGGAAAAATTACATTCTTTCTTTGTTCTGCTGAAACAAACAAAATCACAGGACTCAGGGTTTTGGATGCGATTTATTATTGTGAGTGGTCGTACCAACAAAGGCCTCTCAGTTTCGAGTGCCAAGCTTCTACAGTTTACAGTTAGCCTAAACTTGTTTAATTTAGTTTTCTTTTTTTTTCTTTTCTTTTCTTTTCTTTTCTTTTCTTTTATTCTTCATATACTTTTTCTCTTTTTCTTCTTCTTCTTCTTCTTCTTCTTCTTCTTCTTCTTATTATTCTTATTCAACTACTTGAACTTGTGGCATCCAGGAAGAAACCATGATTAACTGTCAAAATATTCAGTATGAAAATAAATATTTAAATGCTTAATAAATGTTTAATAATTGCTTTGAGCAAAACCTGCAAGACTTTCAGCTTAAAAAATAAATAAATAATAATAAAATTTAAAAAAAAAACAAAAAAAAAAAACATATTTTTGGAATTCACTTTAAATTTATATTAGGTAACAGTTAGTATTGCGTAACCGGACTTTTGCATATTAGACCTGCCAGTTGCATGTTTAATAAGAAAATAAATGCAATTTTGTATATTTTGATAAAATATGCATTCATGTTTATTTTTGTACATTCACAGGACCTGCCTGCTTTATGTATTTATTATTATTATTATTATTATTATTATTATTATTATAAAGTATTATTATTATTATCATTATTATTATTATTATTATTGTTGTTGTTGTCATTATCATTATCATTATTATTATTATTATTATTATTATTATTATTTGTTTGTTTGTTTGTTTGTTTTTTACCAAGCTTGAGTCATTGAATAGGTCAAACCGTTTTGCAAATTAGTCTGAATGATTGATTATCTGAACCTAAACAAATCGGAATAAATAAAATGTGCTGTCTTTTATTTAAGGTGCAGCTTTTGTTCTGGGCTTCATAGATCAGACTATATTTTGATACTCTAAGTACACAAACCTTGAGCTCCTGCTCAAACACAGTAAAGACTACCCTTTAGCGTTACTGTATGCAAATAAACCCATCTTAAAAGAAATGTAAAAAAGGATAAATATATTAGATAATGAAGGCCTCTGCTTTTAACTATGATTAGAGTACAGTGTGTTCTCAGCATGATCAAATACATATTAAATTGAAACTCTTGCTAATAGAATGGCATATCTCAAGAGACTTCTGAGGTAACGTTGCTGATTTGTTCGCTTGGCAAAGTAAACACTAAGAGAAAACTAGCCCTGTCATTTTGATGAAGCTGTAACATACATTAGACATCAAATAAGGACACCATTATGGTGTGGATAATAAAATACTATAAAATTTCTCTATCATAAATAGGTAGCACTTTAGTAGGGACCAGTTACGACTATTAACTAGTTGTTTATTAGCATGCCTATTATCAACATATTTGCTGTTTATTAGTACTTATTAAGCACATATTCTGCACAACCATATTCTAAATCCCTAATCCTACCCAATACCTAAACTTAACAACTACCTTACTATTAACAAGCAGCAAATTAGGAGTTTATTAAGGCAAAGGTCGTAGTTAATGGTTTATTAATAGCAAGAATTTGACCTTAAAATAAAGTGTGACCCATGCATTGTTATTTAAGCTATGATGGGAGATGGATGCTGGTTTGTTTGCTTGAGGGCACATGACAGTCACAACCTTGGTGTTCCAATAGTGAATGTGGGTGATAAGTGGGCCACTTGACCACAGGTGAGGCTGGACTGATGTTGGTTTCCAGAAAGTACCGATATGTATTCATTGAAAATGTCATCAGCCAGAGAATGTATGGCCCACCAGAACCCCACCAGGAATATCTGCTCTCAAAACTGCACTCAGCAAAAGTGTGTAATTACTGTTTGCCAAAGGAAAGGAGTGACAGATAGTTTGTCCAATTACTGGTTGGTCAGATGGTGACTGTTTCATAACCTTGCCATGTTTTAACCATGCCACACTAATCAGCATGATGATTACGAGCGTTTTTAGCACATGCTATTTTTTTGTACATTTTGATAGATGCTGATACATATAATATCAACAACAATGGTCAATTCTGACCAAACTGAATTTATTTATTTATTTATTTATTTATTTATTTTTGCCTGATGTACAGCACTTGGCTCAACCAAATCTGTGAATAATAATAATAATAATAATAATATATATATATATATATATATATATATATATATATATTTTTTTTTTTATTATTATTATTATTATAAGCGGCACAAATGTGCTGCTTATTAATAGTTAGTAAAGTAGTTTGTAATGTATGCTTTATGAATATTTTTCAGTGTTGAATGAAATATGAGGATACATGCAACACTGCCTTAAAACTTGGCTACAATATATCTTAGGAGGCAGCATAATTGAGTTGACTTCCTTATGCTGTCTAAGTAGGCAGATCACTAGGTTTTGGAACAGAGCCATAGTTTGTGTGCTGTCTTAGCATAGTCAATAATCTGGTCTTTAAGGAGAAGACAAACGGAACATAAAATATTGATCAGCATAATAATACTGCATGTGTTTTAAAACATGTACACACAGTAACTAACAAAAATAACATATAACATGACAAGCAAAAACATCCTGGCATGATCATTATACATACAAGTATTTTTATACTTAAATAATTTACAGTGCATTTACAGTACAGGTGGGGTATGTAATGTTTTAATAAACATATTTGGTTATACTGGTTGATCACAATCAATAATTAAAGTGGTCTATTCTGAATGTAATGATAGGTCGTCCTACCTGCCTGTCAACCTTTGTATTTGCATACCACCAAAATACATGGGATAAAGATAAACAAGCAGTGTTTTTCCAAAGATGGATGAATTTGATGGAACGTCTGGGTTCCAATCAATACGACAAACTTGCAAAGTTTCTTCTTGACATGTACGCTAATCTTCAACTTAAAAGCAATGCTAATAAGTTGGACCTTTTATTCAAAGTAGCCTACATTTACCTTTTGAGACATGCCTTCACTTTTACAGAAGAGCTGTGTTTGTGATGTTTGAGTTGGGTGAGATGTGATGTGCAAAAGAGGCGTTTGCAAAGGTTGTTTGAAAACATGCCATTTGTCACGAATCTGGTCGGTGTCCCGCGGTCCACTCACCACCAGATGTCACTCTCGCCCTATCGTTGCACATTGACTGTTGTTCTACACCCCGGACTACTATTCCCATCGCCCATCACGCTGATTGCGTCAACACCCGTGACCAATCAGCAGCTCTATAAAAGCCCCGGACTTTCCCCATGCAAGCCACGGAGTATTGCGTTGTTATTGTGTTCATCGTTTGCGTTCCTAGTTTCCTAGTTCCCAGTGTTTTGTTCTCCCGCCTGGTTATCTCGTTATCGACTGTCTCGCCGCCTGCCTTTTTGGACTATCGCTTGTTATAAGGATTATTCTCTACGTCTTGCCTGCGTTTTACCTGTTTGCTCCTGTTTGACCCTGCCTGTTCGACCATGTATCTGTCTCGTCCCTTAAATAAAGGCTCGCATATGGATCAGCTCGCCTCTCGCCTCTCACTCAACGTTACAGAATACTCCGTCACTACAGGATCCAGCAGCTTCACCCCCGGACAATCGACAGATATAGACACAGACAGGATACTCTTTCGGATTAAACAAGGACCACGCACTCTAGAACAACACATCCGTGAGTTTTTGGCCATTGCAAATTATTCCACCCTCCCAGACTGTACAATCATTGAAATATTTTGTGACGGCATAAATGAGACTTTAAAGGCGAGGCTGAGACGCGAAGGCCCGCGCTCATCTCTGGCTGCTTTCTTGGACTATGCTCTGTTATGTGTGGGCTCTCCATTTACCGTGGGTGTCGCGGAGCAGGAGCGCGACGCCACGGAACCGCTGACCGCCTGGATCGCTCGTGAAATGGCGGCTGTGTCGGAGCGCGCTGCTCTAATGGCGGCGACAGCGGTGCCCGTTCACAAAATGGCGGCCGCGCCAGAGCGCGTTCATACCCTGGCAGCGACAACAGAGCCCGTGCACAAAAATGGCGGTGACTGCGGTGCCCGTTCGCAAGATGGCGGCGGCGCCGGTGCGCGCTCACCAGATGGCGGCGACGGCGGAGCCCGTTTACAAAATGGCGGCGAAAACGGAGCTCTGTTACGTCACAGCTGCCATACCCGAGTCAAGTCAAGTTTCCAAGTTAAGTCAAGTTGCAGCTGTGTTTCCTGAGTCAAGTCAAGTTTCCAAGTCAAGTCAAGTTGCAGCTGTGTTTCCTGAGTCAAGTCAATATACAGCTGCATTTCCCGAGTCAAGTCAAGTTTCTAAGTCAAGTCAAGCTACGGCTGCTGTTTCTGCATCAAGTCAAGTTAGAGCTGTTGTTCCTGTGTCAAGTCAAATTACAGCTGTCGCCCCTGTCTCAAGTCAAGTTACAGCCATCTTTCCTGAGCCAAGCACTGACAAGATGGCTGCCACGCCAGAGCCACTGCACAAGATGGCTGCCACACCAGAGCCTGTCGCCAAGATGGCTGCCACGCCTGAGCCAGTTCACAAGATGGCCGCCATTCCAGAACCTGTGGTCAGCACTCGGACGCCACCTGTGGTCATGATGGCCCACGTGCTGGACTCACCCCTAATGGCTGTATGGGCAGCTAAAATGACCCTCCTTCACGTCGAGGCTGCTACCCCAGGGTCAAGTCAAGCTCCAGGGTCAAGTCAAGCTTCCAAGTCCGGTCAAGCCACAGAGTCAGGTCAAGCCAAAGCTGCTGTTCTCCATGAGTCAAGCCAAGACACAGCTGTTCCCCATGAATCAAGCCAAGATACAGCTGTTGTTCTCCATGAGTGTTGTTCCCTCAATGAAGTTGCTTCAAGCTTCACAGCTGTGCCCAACAGTCAAGCCAAGTCACAGCTGTTCCCCACGAGTCAAGTCAAGTTACAGTTGTTGTTCCTGAGTCAAGCCATGTTGTTCCTCAGTCAAGTCACGTTACAGCTGTTGTTCCTGAGTCAAGCCATGTTGTTCCTGAGTCAAGTCACGTTACAGCTGATTTCCATGAACCAGGCCAAGTTATAGCTTGTCATCACAAACCAAGTCAAGCCACAGCTGATCTTCACGAGCCAAGTCAAGTCACTGTAGATCTCCATGAGCCTAGTCAAGTCACAGTTGATGTTCATAGGCCATGTCCGCTCCTGAGATCACGTCTGTTCTCAAGCCCGCTCCAGTGCTCCCGCCTGGTCACAAGCCCGCTCCAGTGCTCCCACCTGGTCACAAGCCTGCTCCAGAGCTCCCGTCTGATCACAAGCCTGCTCCAGAGCTCCCGTCTGATCACAAGTCTGCTCCAGAGGTCCCATCTGGTCTCAAGTCTGCTCCCGAGGTCACGCCTGTTCACAAGTCTGCTCCAGAGGTCCCGCCTGGTCTCAAGTCTGCTCCAGAGGTCCCCTGATCTCAGGTCCGCTCCAGAGGCCTCTTCTGTCAGAGAAGCTGTCTGGAAGCCGCTCCTTTTTATGTCACGAATCTGGTCGGTGTCCCGCGGTCCGCTCACCACCAGATGTCACTCTCGCCCTATCGTTGCACATTGACTGTTGTTCTACACCCCGGACTACTATTCCCATCGCCCATCACGCTGATTGCGTCAACACCCGTGACCAATCAGCAGCTCTATAAAAGCCCCGGACTTTCACCATGCAAGCCACGGAGTATTGCGTTGTTATTGTGTTCATTGTTTGCGTTCCTAGTTTCCTAGTTCCTAGTTCCCAGTGTTTTGTTCTCCCGCCTGGTTATCTCGTTATCGACTGTCTCGCCGCCTGCCTTTTTGGACTATCGCTTGTTATAAGGATTATTCTCTACGTCTTGCCTGCTTTTTACCTGTTTGCTCCTGTTCAACCCTGCCTGTTCGACCATGTATCTGTCTCGTCCCTTAAATAAAGGTTCACATATGGATTCGCTCGCCTCTCGCCTCTCACTCAACGTTACACCATTAGTAGTGCATACTCCACCTTTAAAGTGCCCCTGTTATGGATTATGAAAGGTTCATATTTTGGTTTTGGGAGTCCCCAACAACAGGTTGTCAAAAAACACTTTCATTGGCTTATAACATGCATTTACTTTTACCTTTTTTTTTGCTCAACGACTCCCAAACAATTCCCTCAAGGAATCATTTGTCCAAACTACTCCTTTGCGTGATACTGGTGATTGGCCTGATGACCCAATCTGTTGTGATTGGTCTACTGTCTGCAGCGCATTTCAGAAATGGAACGCCCATCACCATAACTCTAGCCCACAGCTCTGTGGTAAACACCCAAACAGCCATGGTATATGCCTTAGCCCAACGCAGAAACATATTGATAAAGCACTGCAGTTTGTACACAAACGTATTGCTCTATTCTTTATCATAACTCCAAGTAATAACAACGACAAACATTCACTATTCATCGACACATTTCTAGACAATTGCAAGTGAACAGATATTGCTGTTAGCTGGCCAGAGACCTACAAGCTGCTATGAGAAAACACAACTAAATATAGATTTTGCATGGTAGAGTACATGAGAGCAACAATGTTTGAAGAATTACTCCACTTTCAGAATAAAAAATTCCTGATAATTTACTCACCCCTATGTTCGTCTCTTTTTCTTCAGTCGCAAAGAATTTTAGATTTTTCAGGAAAACATTCCAGGATTTTTTCTCCATATAGTGGACTTAAGTGGTGCTCAACAGATTAAGGGTTAAAAATGCAGTTTCAGTGCAGCTTCAAAGGACGATCCCAGCTGAGGAATAAGGGTCTTATTTAGTGAAACGTTCAGTCATTTTCTTGAAAAACAACATTTATACAATTTTTAACCACAAATGCTCATCTACTCTATTTCTGTATAAACCTAGCCTTTGTAATGCAGTTTTGTCTTCGTATTTTGTTGTTTTGTATTTGATGGTACTGTTTCATACTGTTTCATACGGCATGTGGTCAGCTTTAGGATATCATACATTTTAAGTCATAAGTCTTTCATAAGCATTTTCTTGAAGTGTACTGCACTGGCAGCAGCTGCTTTGCAGCCCACTCCTTCACTTTACTGCTGCACTTCTCAGACCTGCCCTGCAGCTGACTCATGAAAAATGGAGCACTTCACACATATTTTCATCTAATCTGTCCCTCTTGAGTCTTAAAAAGATTCTTTTTTTTATTATAAATAGATGTGCTAAAAAGAAAGGAAAGGGTAAGGCAAAAAGTATCTTGGATCCATATAGATCAGATTTTATTGTAATGGTCTGAATCAGTGGATAGTCAGAATAAAACTGGTAATGAGTAGGTGTACCTGTTGATAGCCAATAACTTTTGCCATTTAATTACACCCATGCCTCACTTTATTCTGTAGGCAAGGTAAGCCAAAATACATACATACATACATACTTGCTGCATAAGTGTAAGGCAGAATATTTTAGCGATTTAATTTTTTAATTTCTGTTCAGCATGCAATTGAACTGTCCCCCCAACACACACCCTTTCCAAAGCTATATTTCAGCTAACCTGACATTCAGTAACTTTTATATGGAAAAGAGCAAATCTGGCTTATTAATTATAACTTTTTTTTTTTGTTTTGTTTTTTTTTTTTGCATGCACATCCATTTAATTAAAATGACACGTGGCATCCCACTTTCAATGCGCATGATGCTTCTGTCTGTGAACATAACCTTGGAGTTTCTCATATGCATGTCATGCACCTGTGTTCTGTAAAAAGGATCCATTCACAGGTGCACACAGAGACACACTATGACGACTGCAGGTTTATTTATTTTCGTCATATGACTCCCCGCAGCTTCCATTATGTGCTAAACTGCAACACTTGACTGCTTGCGGCTCAACATAAGGAAAGTCTCTCTCTCAATCTCCCAGTCTCTCTCTTCTTCTCAGGCAGGCCAGAAAGCTCTCCTGCAGAGGCGCAGGATTACACCCACATGTGCTCCTTTCCTGTCATGGTTGTAAACATATTGGACCACCACCATGCACACGCCGGCGAAAATCCATGTCTCCTACTGCTTTTAGCTGACTGACAGCGGCCCAATTAGAGAAGCCCGCTGTCTCCCCCATAAAGCACAGAGACATGCCTGAGTCAGAGTCTTCCCCACCTCTGCTGGATACTGCATGCAGATCTCTCTCCCTAATATCTAAATATAGTCCAAACCAAAGAATAGGAGTGCCAGATCTGACATGAGAGAGGTGCTGAGGTGGAAGCAGGGGTGTGCTGAAAGGATTAGTTAGTTTTCATGGCTCAGTGATCTTGACTAGTTGCAAAATATCAGTTCATATTAAATAAGCCTCAAAATACCTGATCCTGTCAGATAGTACACCACTGGCCACTGCTGAATTCTGCCTCACAACAGCCCTTAAAGGAATAGTCCAGGATAAAGCACTGCTTTGTTGATTATGCATTAAAATCATGCGTTTCAAAAAGTCACCCCTTTTTTTTATAATAAAGTAAAAAGCTTTGTTACAGTGTGACACATTAAATTACCCACTGTTTCACCACAAAATGTAAATAATATCTATTTAGACATTTTAAATGCATAAATAAACAAATTAACAAACAAACACTTGGAAGTTTAGGAGCTGCTGAAAAGAACCAGATCAGCCTTCACTCCAGGGCCCAGCAGTTCCATACACTGTGTACAAGCGCTGCCCACAACTCCTTCAGTACCTGTGGAAAAGACTGAGGGTGATCTGGCACAAGGGAAGAGTTGCCAAGCATTGGCATATGCAGAAAGTGTATGGATCCCCAAGGAAGATAATTTAAAAAACATCAGTCAGTTGCTAAGCTCATTGTTAAGCATCGAAGGCAAGATTTTCTTCAGCATCCTGTTGTGATGACTAACCGCGTTCCTCTTAAAGAACAACTATATTGACACCACTGTGCAGAAGGGTGGAATTCCGGGAGTGCCTGGCTGTTTAGAATATGCGGGAGTCATTCATTAGGGAGGCTTGTGAAGGAAAAGGAGACCTTACTGTGTTATGGTTGAACCTTGCTAATGCGTATGGATCCATACCTCCAAATCTCATTGTGCTTGCCCTCCAGCGACATCATGTTCTCAGCAAAATTATGGACCTAATCCTGAACTATTACAGCAATTTCAGGCTAGGAGTCACCGCTGGTTTAGATACATCAGACTGGCATCGGCTAGAGAGCATGATTGTTAAGTCAGCAGGGGTCCTGTGATGACCTGACTGTCACCACCACATCTGTCCCGGGCAGCAGGTGGATTCTCCAAGAGCTAGAGAAACTCACCAACTGGGCAAGGATGAACTTTAAGACAGCAAAATCAAGGTCGCTAGTGTGCAAGAGGGGGAAAGTAGTAGACAGGTTCCAATTTTCATTAGATGGAGCAACCATCCTATCCATTATTGAGCAGTCAGTCTAGATCCTCGGTAAGCTCTTTGACTATAGTCTCAAAGTCTCCTTCCAAGAAGGCCAGTTAAGGGCTTGAGTCTTGCCTTAGCAAGGTGGACAAAACAGGTCTCCCAGGGAAGATTAAGACCTGGGTTTACCAGCATTCTATCCTACCCTGGATCCTGTGGCCCCTGTTGGTGTACAAAGTCCCCATAACAGCTATCAAGGCTCTGGAGAGAATGATCAGCAGCTACCTGTGAAGGTGGCTTGGTCTTCCTCGGAGTCTAAGCAGTGCTGCTTTGTATGGCACTGACAACGGTTTCCAACTCCCGATCAGTGGCTTCACTGAAGAGTTCACTGTGTCAAGAACACGGGAAGCATGACAGTATAGAGTCCAGAGATCCTAGCAAAATCCCAGCAAAATTATGGACCTAACACTGAGCTACTACAGCAATTTCAAGCTAAGATTTACCACTGGTTCAGGTACATCAGACTGGCATCGGCAAAAGAAAGGCATAATTACAGGTTTCACCATCTCAGTCTTTCTTTTTGCCCTCACCATGAACATAATCGTTAAGTCAGCAGAGGACCTGACTGTCACCACAACATCTGTCCTGGAAAGCAGGTGGATTCTCCAAGGGATAGAGAAACTCATCATTTGGGCAAGGATGAGCTTTAAGACAGCAAAATCAAGGTCACAGTGGACAAATTCGGTCCTTTTGGTCTACTAACCCAAGACTGCCTAAAAACGCTGAGAGGTCTGTTGATCATAAAGTGGTTGTTCTGTTGCCCAGGTCAAATTACATGCCCTCTGCACTTGGATTTGCACTTTTTAATGTTCGGTCGTTCAACAGTAAGACATCTCTTATTCATGAACTTATTGAGGACCAAAATATTGATTTTATGTGTTTGACTGGGACTTGACAGAAGCCTATTTTCACTTAAATCAAACGGTACCTTCTGGATATGAATATACGTGTAAACCTTGTTGTTCTGGTAAGGGGGGGTGGCCTTGCACTTATTTATTGTGACAGATATAAAGTCTGTCCAATTATGATATCAGAGCCATCAACTATTAAAATTCTGGCTGTACACCTTAAAGGTCCGATTCCCACTATTCTTGTCATGATTTATAGATCACCAAAGGCATCTGCTATGAATACTTTTCTTAGTGAATTCTCTACTATTTTAACACATCTGTGTACCCTATCTCCGAATATCAAGTTGATGGGAGATTTTAACATAATTTCGCTGCGGTTATTCATTTCGATAACACTACTAGCACTCAGTGCAACACATAATAAGGGACATATTTTAGATCTTGTATGCTGTTCTGGTGTTATACCTCATAATCTTACTTATACTGAATCTCTTATTTCAGATCATAAGCCTATATCTTTTTCAATATTTCCCTTTTTTTGGCAAGAGTTAAACCTCAGCACTCTGTCTCATTTAGTAATATCAAAAATATTGACCTTAATGTTTTGGATGGAATGATTGATCACTCTGTGCTGTTTTTCTACTTCTACATCTGATTTGGTACATTTTTATAATAATAGTCTGTTTTACATACTTGACACTAGGCGCGTTTCCATTACCCTTCAAGATGCGCAACTTTAAATTGTGAATTGAAAATACGCATAATGGAAACGCGTCAATTTCGCAAAAACTCCATATATCACAAAAATGTTTTTACGCTCGCATGAGGTGGTTTTTCAGGCAATTCAAAAAAGGCATATTTCGCAAAACTGCAATGGAAACGGCTTTTTCGCATTTACAGGTCACATGGCATATGTAAAAAGTCATATGATCATTTTTCAATATACTATAAACTCCAAGAAACACTTCATACGTAGCTGTTCTCAAGTATAAGGGGCTTTCCCTGATATTAATGCTTAGACTGTGTGCGCTGCACGCATCTGCGGCGTGTAACAGCTCTGACGCGGTCACCGGAGCTGAAATTATATTTATAAAAGCAGTGCCGCACACGTTTCTGAAGCAGCTCTCCGCGCTGCTTCTGTAAAGATACACGCATACGCCTCTTTCGATTAAATAAAGCCAAAATCCATCCAAATCCCACCAAAAAGCGTTGCCATGACTTATCGCGAGAGGACCAAATGACGTTTTAGTCGCACAACATCGGTTAATGGAAACGTTGTCATTTCACAATGCTTTTTTTTATTGACATTTAGAAAATATTGCCAAAGTTTTGTGCAAATCTGTAATGGAAATGTGCCTACTGTAGCTCCTCTGAGAACCTGCAGTGTATCTTTTATTAATCCTTCTCCTTTGTATACTTCTGAACTCAAAGCCATCAAAACGCTTTAGGTTGTCGATTAGAGAGACTATGCAAAAGAACTGGCCTTGAAGTACATAAACAGATGTATTCTGAGCATCTGGTTTTCTACAAGGCTGCACTGGAAAGAGCAACGTCATTGTTCTATGCAAATATATTTGGTTATGGACAGTCTAATACAAGGTATTTGAGTACTGTTAACAAATTGTTGAAACCTCACAATGCTGTTTCACTTTCTCCCACTCAATGTGTGTCTTATTCACTATTATTACAGCAATAGTGTGTTCTTCATTATCAACTACTGTTCCTCCATCATTAAAAATGGCTTCTATCACTCCAATTCTCGAAAAGACTGGCACTGATCCTGATGATTAAATAATTACAGGTCTATTTCTAATCTCCCTTTTGTTTCAAAAATACTTGAAAGAACAGTAGCAGATCAACTTGAATAACATTTGCAAAGTAATGACATTTATGAGCATTTTTAGTCAGGCTTTCAACCCAAACACAGTACAGAAACAGCTCTTGTTAAAGTTAAAAATGATCTTCTCCTGGTTGCTGACTCTGGTTTTCTGTCTATTCTTATTCTTTTAGATATCGCTGCTTTCGATACTATTAGTCCCTCAGTATTATTGTAATGGCTGGCCTGCAAAAGAATAGCTGATAATGCACTTCTCTGGTTTTCATCTTATTTAAGTCATAGAAAACAATTTGTGCAGATTAAGAAGGCATGTTCAGATCCTGTCTCAATTACTCATGGTGTTCCACAGGGGTCTGTGTTGGGTTAATATTCAAATTTCTATGTCATTTATTTATTTGTTTAATAATAAACATTGTTGCTTAAGGTTAACTTGTATTGAGTCTGGAATATTCTTTAACTGTGGTAAAATCATTGTAACACATAACCTCCCGTGGTGTACCATTTTAACTTATACCTGCTGTACCAGCCTGTCACTTTATGGTACAACATGTAAACACATAAAAAACTATTCGTCCCTCAAAATGGATGATAAGTTGTCACTGACAGCAGTTAGCAAACATATGCAACTTTCGAATGCTGAGCCATGCCTACTTGAACAATTATTTGCCAGCTGTACCATCCCTCACATCAGGGAATAAGGCTTCTCAATCAATCACACTTTGGATAGGTGCTATATGGTCCGTTTTACTGGCATCCACTTGCTGGTGGGGTTTGTACATTATATTGGAGTCAGGTACCTCCATGACAGTTTCATGTCTACAGAGAGGGAGATTAAGAGCCTATGCAGTCACGTTGAATTAGAATCGATGACATATGACACAAAGACAGATGTTAGTGCATCAGACATACATCTTGGCACTGACTTGCTGTTGAGTTGTTCATAAATCTACCTTAGGTTGCTGATGACCACACATGAAACACTCTAATGGTCATGTGCTGGTCCTGTATTCACGCACACAAAGATCTGAAAATATTCTGATGTGGATGTGATCAGCATAATGCTAAATGGAAACACATAAGGTCTCTCTTCTAAAACAGTGAACCTATCTACTGTCTACATAGGCAGTTCTCTTCAAAAGCAGCATTCTAATTGAAATAAAATTCAGTAAGTAACTGTTTTGTAACAGACAGCAGCTCAGTGCATCATACAAGTAG
Organism: Labeo catla; assembly: GCA_012976165.1. Taxonomy (NCBI): domain Eukaryota; kingdom Metazoa; phylum Chordata; class Actinopteri; order Cypriniformes; family Cyprinidae; genus Labeo; species Labeo catla. Next base: position 259,314 of record VONZ01000834.1, on the reverse strand, counting down.
CACCTCTCACAGGAAAATTTTATTCACAGTCGTTTCCAGTAGAATTACTGGAAGGTAATAAACAACAAATAGCATAAAATCCATAGTACACAAAAATAAAAAGTAAAATAGTCAAATTGTACTTCTGAAGAACATGTATCTAGCTTTGTCAAAGAGTCATATTTCTGAATATTCTGCCTGTTACCTATCTACGTCACTGGGTAACACATTAGAATTAAATACGAGTGTTAGAAGTGAAATACGAACAGTCTTACCTGCCCAAAAAGACTTCCACTAGTTAGTGTGTTTACATCATGTCGAGAAGACGCTGCGTTCTGCACTGCGAAAGCAAGTTTGTTTTGTTTTCATTGCAGAAAGATGTGATGTGAATCAGTGGTTATTATTATTTTTTTTTTTTCATGATACCACATCAATACAGTCCACACTTTTTATTGTTTGCTCATCATTTTACAGAGGACTGCTTCTCTAATTTTGGCTTTTATCTTCTTTGGCTTCTAATCTTATTTTTTTGGACTAGCAAGCGTCTCCAAATTACGCTTGATACATTATGTGTACATTTTCAGATGAGTGCTCAAAATATCTTTTTTTTTTTGTTTTTTTTTTTGTTGTTGTTGTTGTTGTTGTTGTTTTGGTGCTAATATGTGATGTAACATTAAACTTAATGCAGCATTAGGTTTCCTTTGTCCTTGGTTTGTTCCTATCTTTGAGTAACTTTTACATATAACTCTTTGACATGAATTTCGGGACTGATTTCTCCTCAGATGATATCTGTCACATTACCATAGAATTTGCAGAGGGTTCCTTTTTTCACTAAACATGTACTACTTTGCCTCTGAAAGGTATACCATGTTGCAAAGCAAAAACAATCTCGTTATATGAACTGATTTAATTTAGGTTTTCATTAAAGAGTAGGTCATATGGGTTTTTGAAAAATTTCTTTTTTTGCTGTCTGTAACCAGTGTTGGGTAGGGTTGGGTATTGTTTGGGGTTTTTTCGATACCGGTGCCAAATCGATACTTTTAAAACGGTACCGGTGCCAAAACGGTGCCTGAACCGATACTTTTAAAAAAGCCACAAAGTGGTGGATGACACAAGAATATATTTTTATCGGACAAAAAAGTTCTTTAAATTGAACAATGTATTAAAAGTAAAAAAAAAAAAGAAAAAAAAGAAGAAGAAGAAGTAGTACTATACATTATTAAGTCAATGCAAAACGCAATAACAATAAAACCTAAGCCACCTATAACCCAACTACAATAATTTAACAGCTTAAAATTTCAGCAATTCTTTTGCAGAAATATGACTATATGTGATGAGATCTGGGAAAACCCGTCGGATGTCGCGGTGGGACGTTTTCAGGAAATTCGTTTTTCATTAAATTATTATTCTATAACATCTTGTCTATCATCTCTGAAAATATCTCTTCGAAATTCACTTGTTTAGTGCAGAAAAATAGACATTTATTGCAGCAAGCAGAAATGACTGTCTTTCTCCTATGTTAAGAACGCGCTGCGGAGGTGCTTTCCCTTAACACCACAAAAACAGTTAACCTATCAAAATAAACCACGTAACATATTTAGTAAAAGCGTATCAGTTCACATTCTCCACCAGTCCTGTGTAAAGTACGGCAAGCAAAGTTATTTATTTATTTATGTATTTATGTATTTATTTATTTTAATATTGTGAGATGGCGGAGCACAACAACGCCGTCTAAAGTACTGCAGCTGCTCACTTAACCGATCTTACTCGTCTCAGTCTGCTCAGTTTTGGTGATGTCAGTGCCCTAAATGATGTTACGGGCTATTTCACATCCAGAGATGAAGGATCGGATGATGAAGTTACTAAAGAGGAGTCGTCCGATGACAGTCTGTTTTATGCACAGTGCGCGAACAGTTGCGCTGCGCTCGCTTTTACTACAAGGTAGGCTGCATTATTTACTAAACATAAAATGGGTGATCAACGGAAAACAAACGTTAGTCTGTTTGTCTAATGATGCAGTAGCGCTCCTAACTTGACAGACAGCTCTCGTTAAACCCGTAAAGTGAAAGTGAAAGCCGTTTCACTTTAAAGCCGTTTTTCTCAAAATCCCATTCCTGAAAATCATCGCTATCAGCCAACCTAAGATAGCCATAACGTAGGTTATGTAAAAAATAAAAGTTTTGGAAAGGGGCCTGAACTCAGCTTTCATATGGTGTCAAAACCTAAAAAAGGTAAAATTTCACCATGTGTTGGGTTTTCCTAGATCGCATCACATATTTGCCGTCTCTGGCAAAATACGACACCTCTCCAGCTGATGTCTGCAAACTGTCAAACACGGTGCATCCCTCTGCTTTCAAGTTTATTCCACATACCATCAAATGTTTCATTAGGTTTGACGCGTTTTCCCCTTCACACGCAACTGCTGTAAAACGTTTGCTGCACGTCGCAGTGTCTGAATCATTTCTAGTGAAATATAGCCACACTTTAGAATGTTTAGTTTTTGGCATTTTAAGTTAGACGCGTTTAATGTAGCTAGCTAAGCTAACGGCAAACCACCTGCTGCAGTCAGAGCAAGTGTAACGATAGTTGCAGCATTCACGCGCTTCTCGGATGGTCTCATTTCCAGACGATTTGTGCTTTTAATTCGAAATGTGAAAATGGATAGTAACTACAAAGATGTCTTGGATTTCTATCAACAAAGCTTTCTGACGTTCACGTGAGTTTTCTCATTCAGTAAATAAATTTTCTGATCATTCTGACACCCCATGAATGCAGTATTTAAATTTAACTAGCGATCATGCATGTTGATGAATCAATGCTTCTACATCCGTGTCATAGCACCAGAAGACAAATATTTCAATCGACAGTTCAGGCATTTAAGTGGCACCGAAATGAGGCACCGAAATTCGCGTTCTGATTCGGTCCGGTACATACCGGTCACATGGGTACCGGTGTCGTATTGGCACCGGGTTTCGGTACCCAACCCTAGTGTTGGGCAGTAATGCATTACTTTGTAACGTTACTGTAATTTGATTTTTTATTTTTCAGTAACTATTTTAACTCGTTATAATTTCCAAACAAGTAATTAGAGTATAGTTACAAGCACGCGTTACCGCTGCGATACATCATTGCCGAGAGAATGTGTTTTATCATCTAGATTGTAAAAAGGGTGTTGGCTAGCACACGTGACGTCCTCTACCTGAGACCTACTTTGACTGGTGAGGCGGACATTACCAATGAAAACAAAGTCAGCATGGAGAGAGGAAAGTACGCATTCTGTAGCTGGAAATGCAATCATTATTTTAAGTTTATTTCTGTCAAAGGCAAGAACGTTATTGTGCATTGTCAATTAGAGGGGAAGAAAACCTTTTCAACTGTGAAACGGCACATTAAAATTTCTTGAGAATGTACCGGGTGTGGAGAGCAACGCATCAACTTCTGTTGTCTTCACATAAGTCTCTGCCCGGCCGGGGGTCTCTAATCCACTGGCACTGGAGACTCATGTGTGTGCGGGAAGCAATAGAATAAAATGTTTTGCAGAACTCCCACAAAATAGAAATGTCTAAACATAAAATATCTAAAATGAATGAATTGCTATTCATGTATTGCACAAAAGCAACAAGAAAAACTAATATAAAACAAAAACGATTAACATGCGTAAGCATAGGCAGTGTTTCTATTTATAACACGTGTTTGCAGCGTTAAACAGTGTTGATTTCTGGAATGCAATGGACAATCAGAGAATCCACTCACCGCTCGGAATGCTGATGCTTTAATAACAAATATTTTGTCGGGAGTGTTTATGCTGGGATGTTAGGCAACACACAAACTTAATATTTTACGTGAATTTCTTGGATGTACAGAAAAAAGTAATGTAACTAGTAATGTAACTAATTACTTTTGAAATAAAGTATTCAGAACAATTTGATTACTTTTAAAAGGAGTAATCAGTAATCAGTAATTTAATTACATTTTCAGAGTAACTTGCCCAACACTGTCTGTAACATAGCTGTCCTTCAATGTAAATAGTCTGCAAAGTTCAAAAAAGTGCATTATACATAAAGTCTCTCGAAATAAAGAGTCAACTCAGAATTGCCTTAACGAGTCGTCATATTTCTGAATATTCTGCCTGTTACCTATCTACATCACTGGATAACACATTAGAATTAAATGCAAGTGCTAGAAGTGAAATACGAACAGTCTTACCTGCCCACAAAGACTTCTGCTAGTTAGTGTGTGTACATCAGAAGACGCTGTGTTCTGCACTGCAACAGCAAGTTTTTTTTGTTTTCATTGCCGAAAGATGATGATGTGAAGAATCAGTGGTTAAAATTCTTTTTTTTTTTTTTTTTCCATGATACCACAGCAATACAGTCCACACTTTGTATTGTTTGCTCGTAATTTTAGAGAGGACCGCTTTTCTAATTTTGGCTTTTATCTTATTTGGCTTTTATTCTTATTTGTCTTATTTTTTTGGACTAGCAAGCGTCTCCAAATTACGATTGATACATTATGTGTACATTTTCAGATGAGTGCTCAGAATATCTTTGTTTTTGTTGTTGTTGTTGTTGTTGTTTTGGTGCTAATGTGTGATGTAACATTAAACTTAGTGCAGCATTAGGTTTCCAGGTGAAGTCTTACTGAAATAGTTATCATAATTCACTAAGAATTTCCTAAGAATGTGTTGATCAATTTAGACTGTTGTTGTTCTAATTACTTTGTTTAATACTAAAGAATGTAACTTAGACATATTTTGGTTTAGAAACTGTGTTGTTTCATTAGTCATGTTAGCACTCGGCTATCGTATCCACCATTATTGTTTTGTTATGAGTTTACAGTTTAGCAGCTTAACTTTAGCTGGTGGCATGATTTGCTTGTATAAGTGTTTTTATGTCATTATTTTAAGAATGGATTGGAGCACTATATTATTGTTTTATGTAAAGGTCAGGGTTGCCAGGTTTTCACAACAAAACCCGCCCAATTGCTACTCAAAACTAGTCCAATCGTGTTTCGAGGGGGTCCCCTGTTAAAAATTGCTTTCCAGGGTGTAAAATACACACTTTTTGTCAGGGTTCCCCTGGTAAATTCAAATTCCAGAGGGCTAAACACGACGTTATTGGGGTCGCTTCAACCTGCGGACATCAAAAACAACCGCAGGCTTGGCTCAAGTGTACTTGCTTAACACACAAATTGTATGCAAACAAACTTTTAGTGGAGGCACAGAAATTTCTAAGGATTCATTAAAAATAAATTCAGTTGTGTCTCAGTTTTATGGGTTGGGGATGACATGATGTTGAGTAACCTTGATGACCTAACCATTTACAGTTTTTCTCAGTCGCTTTGGTGCATTTCTCACAACACTATTTACATTTGCACAACAGTTAATGCATTTCTCAAAACAATTAGTACAAACTGCAAAACCAAGTTGATAACCTGCAAAAGCGTGTCACTTGCTCAAAATGGATAGCTCATTCCTCAAAAGCAAGTATTCATGCCAATGAAAGTGTCAGTGTCATCAAGATGAAAAGTGCTGACACCATTGTTTATGAACAATGAAGATAGTCAAATGGCTTTGTCATGTTTTCATTATGACAGTTTACTCTGTAAATTTTTTCCAATGCAAAAAAAGTCAGATTTTGGTGACACTTCCTAAAAAAATGCTCAAGACAGCACTATATACTATTTGCACAGCCATTTGAAAACTACAGTAAAGTTAGACATTACTGTATTTAGTGAGGTATCTGAGTACAAGACACTGAATATGTATGTTTCACATTTTTACTGCATATGCTCTTTGCAATTCTAATTTATTCAAAGCATTGTGCAAACGAATAAATACACCCTTATTTACAACAAACATAAACTCCCTTTGGGTAGAGCTGTGCACAACTGTAAACAATATTGCAGTACATATTGGAACTGAACCTACAACATACATAGGTCTGTAAATCATTCATGCACATCCAGACGTTCCTCTCTGTCTGGCCACATAATTTCATCTACATCACAGCGAATATCATCTCTTGCAATGCAGCGAGGAAAGTATCTCCTCGAGTGGCGAATCCACCCTCTGCAGGACTCTGCTGTGATGTCATCACATGCTGCATCCATGGCCACTAGCAGGGCCATTTGGGTATGTGGATGCCGGTCATATACCTTCCACCTCCAGGAAGAGAAAAATTCCTCTATTGGATTTAGGAATGGTGAGTAGGGAGGGTGATATTCCACCAGCATCCTATCATGTGTTGCAAACCACTGTCTGACAACATCTGAGTGGTGAAAACGCACATTATCCCAAACAACAACATGCTTATTCAGATGGTCTCCAGTTAGACCCCTCTCATTCTCAGGGATTATGTCCCTGTAAAGAGTGTCTAAAAAAGTCAGCAGATGTTGTGTGTTGTATGGATCAAGACGGGGTATATGGGTGAGGAAGCCGTTTTCTGAGATGGCTGCAAACATAGTAATATTTCCTCCTCATTGGCCTGGGACATCAATAGTTGCTCTCTGTCCAGTGCGATTCCTTCCACGTCTTCTACCTTTTGCCAGATTGAAACCCGCCTCATCAAGGTATATGAATGTGTGCAGCGGTTCCCTGGCCTCCAGCTCCAGTACACGCTTTATTACAGAAGAGGGAGCGAGAAAAACTATAACAACTTTTCCTGTGTAACATAATGCATTTTGGACAACATATTGTACAGTATACACTGTGAATACACATACACAGAACTGTCATGTAAGTGTAGTGCATGACACTACACAAAGTAAACAGTTTACAGCACTGAACATTAGAGTATGTGTAGCGGGGATTTCACTACAAAGTAGGGGTGTTCTGTTCTGTAGTATCTTGGACGACTAAGAAAGATGACAGGATCTATGTCCCCACTCCTAGTACAATTAATTCCTTTACTTAGTGTTTAAGTATGTTTTTCTCTGCCTTGAGTGTGTCTTTTTGTGAGTTTTGATGACTGGTAAGGGAAGGGCTCTAAGATACAAAATGTACACGGTGGCTCCTTAGAGTGTGATATAACTTATCCCTTTCCCCACGTCCAGCCCACAAGACAGGAGGAATGCCCCTACCCCAAGATGACTGTAGGTTTTACAGCTTTTCTTAAATGGTTAGCAAAGGATAGACACAAAAAGACAGCAATCGTCATGTGATAAACTCTTGTTTCCCTTATATTATGGTTTTACCACAGTAACAAATGTACAAGCAAAAAGAAATAAAGCTTCGTTTAGTCTCTATTCCTTCTGAAATAATACAAAAAAAAAAAAAATAGAAAATAGAAAACAACAGCTTTGATGTTCAAATGGTGATCAGTTCACAAAAAACAATTTAGATGTTACATTCCACATCAAATATTTTCCATGCCAGTTCACAAACCTTAGTGAAGTTCACAACCCCAGAGTTTAAGTTTTACCTCACAGTAGGAATTGGCTGGTCTTAGAGTGTCCAGATATGGCAGGGTGAATTAAATTCAACTATGAAACGAATACTTGTCAACCTGTTTCAAAATGGAAAGTCTTCTTCCTTAAACACAGGAAGAAGAATGTTCATAAAACACTGTAGTGCGGATCCATTCACTTGTGCAAAACAGAGGTTTCAGTTCTCAGGTCCATTTGCAAGTGTTCGTCGGGAAAAAAAAAAAAAAAAATTCCAAAGTCTTTCAGGAATACTACAAATCGTCCAGAAATGAACTACAAAATACAGAAGGAGAAATTGTGGCCGGGGCAATAATTAAATGCGCAAAATAGAAGGAAAATATCGTCACAAGAAGAGTGTCGAAGAGTTCGAAATGCCGTTTGTGTCCACACGGCGGCACTATTGTACCAGAGACGACGCAAAGATTTCCCTCAACCAGGAGCAAGGGGAAAAAAACACAATCCGAGCAGCTCCACCCCAAAACAACGATCACCGTCCGCCCATGTCTTCCCAATAAACAGCAGGGAAGACAAACGATATCAGCACCCTTCACAGAAGATGAACACTTGCATCAGCACTCCATCTCAGCTAGTATGACGGTCGATGCCTCTCCTGGTCCATTTCCGATACGCAGCTCTGCTTCTTGACGATCGGGCGCGGTCACAACTCACAACAGCTCAAGCTCGGTTCAGCCTCTCTATAGCTCACCTCGACGCTTACTGAAAGCTGTCACCTAGAATCAAAACCGTCTCCAAAGAACTGACTTTTTCACTTAGCTTTCTCTCCGCTCTCACTCTCTCGCACGAGATCGTAACACTTCCGTCCCTCCTCCCGGCATTCCCCTTAAAAAAACCCTTTCAGAATAAAAGTCCTTGAATACCTCCACATTCCCCCCTGCTAAACCCTGCCATATACAGGACTCTCCAAGACGACCAGCTCCTTGAAGAAACAGAAAACACAGAACATATTCAGGAACACAACATTTCAGCATTTGTTTCATATTTTCTTGAGGTAAACAACATACAGTTTGACATTTTCTTTCTTACTGGATTTTGACACTCTAACCCCAAATTACATAATGTAATCATCTCTATATTTTACAGGCAATCTCCCCTGTGTTTCTCTTTTTGAACGTCTGAGATCCGGTACCTCACTGACATCATTTCCTTGAATGTCAGAGTTTTCAGACTCCACATCTTGTTCAGACTCTACCCCCTCACTCTCAGGTACACTACCCTCCCCACATACCAGTTCACACTCAACTTCTCCAGGGGAGTCTGTGCTCGATAAGTGTGTAGGATACAGTGTATACACAACATCATGCGAGTCAACGCCCGTGTCTGACAACTGTTTTTCTGTTTTTGCATGTGTAACCTGTCTTGTGGGTGAGGGGAAGGTACAATGTCGCAGTTGGTCCCTGTGAACCACCTTTGTGGGACCCCCTGGCTCAGGGCGTATTGTAAACACCGGTAAATCTGGGTGATTCTGCTGCACTACCACATATGGTACGGATTCCCACTTATCTTGAATTTTGTTCCGTCCCCTAAACTTATGGTTACGCAACAATACTCTGTCACCAGGTCTAATGAGCGCTCCTGCAGACTTGCGATCATAGACCCTCTTCCTTCTCCTGGAAGCGTCCTGGGCAGTTGCCTTTGCCGTCTCCGCTGCAGTTCTCAGGCGTTCGTGATGATTCTTTACCCATTCATCTAGGTCATCTGCCTCATCATCAGTTAGATCTTTTCCCCCTAAGACATCCATGGGCAGCCTTGCGTCCCGTCCAAACATTAAATAAAATGGTGAGTAACCTGTCGATGAGTGCACGTGGTTATTATAAACCATCACAAGTTCAGGCAGATAAGTCTTCCAGTCCTTCTTTTTCTCCGCAGGTAACGTCCGCAACATGTCATGCATTGTGCGATTGAACCTTTCGCACTGTGCATTCCCTTGCGGATGATAGGGACTGGTGCGACTTTTGCTTATCCCATACAGTTTGCAGAGTTCCTTAATTACACTCGCCTCGAAACACCTGCCTTGATCCGAGTGCAGTCGGGCGGGACACCCATAGCAGACAAACCAGTGTCGTACAAGGGCTTTGGCAGTGGTAAGTGCTGTCTGATTTTTAGTCGGAACTGCCACGGTAAATCTTGTAAACATATCTGTGAGCACTAAAACATTCTCGTAGCCCCCTGCCGATTTCTCAAGCACAGTGTAATCCATGGCAAGGACTTCTAGAGGTGCAGTTACATTGGTGCAAGTCATAGGAGCACGAATCTTGGGGAACACGTCCTTAGCCAGGGTACACCTTCGACACCGGGTTACCCATGTCTGCACATCACCGGACATTGAGGGCCAGTAATAACTCCGCCGCATCTGGCCCAAGGTACTCCTTCTTCCAAAATGTCCTCCATGCTCGTGCACTCCTTCATACACTTTCTCCCGCAAAGACTCTGGTACTATTAATTGCCAAATTTCCTCTCCGTCTCTCGGATCCATAATCACCCGGAACAACACTTGATGCCTTAGTTTTAACCGCTCAAGTTGTCTAGCCAGCTTCTTTTGTTGGGTTTCCATACCTCGGAAACTACGTGTCACTAACCTTCTGTTCTCAAGCACAGCGTTGTACACGGGTGCTATGCAAGGATCCTTCCTCTGTTGCTCACTAATAGATGACCAGCTATAACCATCAATGCCCTTCTTTATGACTGCTTGCTTGGCAACTCGGACCATGGACTCTTCAATCTCCTCTCCTTCACCTGGCCACAAGCATGCTCGTACCTCGTCTGAGGTCAACCGAATGAAGTCTTTCCCTGTATCTTCCCTCTCGGGTTCTATACCCCAGGGAATCCTAGAAAGAACGTCGGCATTGATGTTTTGTCTGCCGGGCTTGTAGCAAACCTCAAAGTTGAATTCTGATAACTGAGCGACCCAACGCTGTTCCACTGCTCCGAGGTTGGCCGTTTCCAGGTATCGGAGGGGGTTGTGGTCGGTAATCACTTGAAACTTTGCAAACATCAGGTACTCCTTAAATTTCTCGGTTACTGCCCACTTGAGGGCTAGTAACTCCAATTTGAAGGCACTATAATGCCGGTCATTTCTTTCGGATCCCTTCAGGCCTCGGCTCGCGTAGGCAATAACACGCTCTACCCCCTCCTGCTTTTGGCTGAGTATGGCTCCAAGTCCATTTCGGCTCCCATCTGTTGTAAGTATGAATGGACATTGGAAATCAGGGTAAGCCAGAATCGGAGGTGACATGAGACAACTCTTTAGTTTGCTGAATGCAGTCTGACACTCCTCACTCCAGATGAACGGTTCTGCCGACTTGCCTTGGTTACCTTTTCCCACTAGAGCATGCAGGGGCTTTGCCAGTTGTGCAAACCTCGGAACAAATCGGCGATAGTAACTCATAAATCCCAACAGCTGTCTCACCTCCCTAACCTTAGTGGGTGTCGGCCATGCTTCCAAGCACTGAACTTTGTCCATATCTACTTGAAGTCCCGTAGACGAAATAATGTGTCCCAAGAACCGGACCTCTGGCCGCAGGAGGAAACATTTACTAGGTTTCAACTTCAGGCCGTGTTGACGTAACCTGGAGAAAACAAGCTCCAGTCTCTCGCAATGACTCTTGAAGTCCACTGAAAACACGATAATGTCATCAAGGTAAACCAAGAGAACATCGAAGGCCAGGTCACCTAATGCTACACCCATCAATCGTTGAAAGGTGGCCGGAGCGTTGCATAAACCAAACGGCATCCGTGTCCACTCAAACAACCCGAACGGCGTTGTGACAGCAGTCTTCTCCCGGTCTGATTCGCTTACTGCCACTTGGAAATAACCTGCCGTGAGATCCAAAGTGGAAAAAAACTGTGCGTTCCCCAGAGCATCCAAGGATTCTTCCACCCGTGGCAGGGGGTAAGCATCCTTGAATGTAACTTGATTCAGTCTCCTGTAGTCACAACAGAAACGAACACCTCCGTCCTTCTTTATCACGATGACTGCCGGTGAAGCCCATGGACTGCGACTCTCCTTTAATATACCTTGACTGACAAGATCCTGCACATGTTGCTTAAACTCTTGGAAAACATGAGGTGGGACTCGTCGGTGGCGTTGCTTTATGGGCTGTGCATCTCCTGTAGGAATGCTATGCATCACTGTCGTCGTATATCCAAAATCAGTGTCGCTCTTGGAGAAAACGTCACTGTAATGCGCCAGCAAGGCATTTAACTCCTCCCGTTGCACTTCAGACAGTCCATCCAGGTTCACTTGCACTGGAGTTGACAGTTGCTCGGGCTGATTCTCCATCCTAACAGTGTACTGCATATGCCGCTTAACATGTAACTGGCCCTCCTCCTCTTCAAATTCCACCACTTGTTTTGGGACTATCTTCTCTGGCTTGGACACGACTGCAATTCTGGATCTCGGCATCAATTTAATGGTTTCTTGACAGAGATTTAACACTCGGACCGGAACTCTTCCCTTTTCTGGACTCGCAAGCACATTGGCTACCAACAGTCCTTTTGGAAGGGTAACAGAATCTGTGCACTCTACCAGCACTTGACGCTTTGCTTGGTGTGGTATAGTACAGTGACCTTCCACAATCTTCTCACTTAAGGGTGGGATTGTGATAACCTGTTTTCCGGACACTTTAACAAAACCTATCCTTCCTCCGGGGCCCAAGAGTTCCTCATCTGTATTCACTCTTGCTATCACTTTCCTCACATTAGCATCTGTGTGTCGACTCGCTTTACCCTCTTTGCACCAGTCCTTCCCTGACAGTACAAGGTTTTTCAAGTCACTAAGCACATTCATTCCAACGATTCCATCCAATCCTTTCATCTCCTTTGCATCAGGATTAGACTCAGTGAGCACGAAAACACACTTGCCTGGCAGCAGACTTCCCATGCACTCTATATCTGCCTGTAAGCAACCGAGAACTGGAATGTCTAAACCGTTTGCAGCAGTGAGACGCACCCAATTAGCAGATGACAACTGCATCCTTTGCTCCCCAAAATGCTGTTTAAAGTGAGATTCTGAGATGGTCGTGACCTCCGAACCAGTGTCCAGAAGACATCGGGTAGGTACCCCTGCTATTATTACATCCACTGTCAAACAGTCTCCAAAAGCCCTTTCCCTTAACGTTTCTGGCACTGCCTCTGCATTCCAGTCAGCAGTATGGCTCCGGATTACTGAAGGCCCACTGGTGCTTGCTAAGTCACCTGACGAAACTCCTCTTGACACCTCGGTAACACCTGGCATTTGTGATGACGCAGCACCTCGGTCGCTGAGCTCCTTACGCTGCCCACACCGTCGACTGGTGTGACCTGGTTCACCACAGGTGTAACAGACATACTTCCCTTCACTGTTTTTTAATGGCTGTCTTCTCGCAACACCAGGTTGAAGGTCAAATCTCCCTTGATCATGGACTATTTTGTACAATTCTTCCTGACGTGCTGCTATCTTCTTTATTGCTTCGTGCAATTTCTCTAATGTAAGTGGAGATGAGTTGTCACCCACCGCAACTGTAGTTTGGACTGCAGCTCTTGCACGCACCGGGGTCTTCAAGTTTCCTTCTGGCTGTGCTTCCTCTTCCTCAGACCAGGTGATGGCATCCTGCATCAGCTGTGCAAAAGTCAGACTTTGCTCTTCCTTGACCCTCCGTTTCATCTCCCTTCTTAAGAAATCATCCCTTAATCCCAGGACTAACTGCTCCTTCAAAACACTCTCTTCATCTGGAACTCGACCAGGCTCTCGGCGCTTCACCTTGTAAAGTTTCTCTCGTAAGTCATAGGCATAGGCACGTATGGTCTCAGCAGGTGCTTGTTTTCGGTCATAAAAGTCTTTTAACCTCGTGCCAATAGGTACCTTGTCACCGTAGGTTTCCTGGAGCAATTTGAAGATGGACACCACACTGTTATCCCCTTCTTCCAACATAAACTTCACAGTATCCTTAGCTTCCCCCTTCAGATGCTGCTTTATCAGCTCCACTTGATCTTCCTCCGGCACCTTCATGACACGAAATGCTGATTTCATAGAGACTATCCACTCTTCCACGCTTCCTTCTCCCGGCTTGGTGGTACCAGTGAAATCGGTAAGTTTATGTTCTCTTGGGATATAAATCGCTGCTGGGGTTGCACGAGCAGCTGCTTGCTGCTCCATTACTGCCCTAGCCAGTGACAGGGCTTCTCTCTGTTCCGTTCTGGCATGGTCCAACGCGCCAGCTTGCTCTGCTAACCTCCTCTGCATCTCAGCGAATTCCTTCTTCAGTTCCTCCAGCTCAGCCATTTTCTTCTTGCTCACTGACCTCGGACAGAATACTAAAAAAAATCAGGCTAAGTATGATCCTGTTCGTGACGCCAAAATAATGTAGCGGGGATTTCACTACAAAGTAGGGGTGTTCTGTTCTGTAGTATCTTGGACGACTAAGAAAGATGACAGGATCTATGTCCCCACTCCTAGTACAATTAATTCCTTTACTTAGTGTTTAAGTATGTTTTTCTCTGCCTTGAGTGTGTCTTTTTGTGAGTTTTGATGACTGGTAAGGGAAGGGCTCTAAGATACAAAATGTACACGGTGGCTCCTTAGAGTGTGATATAACTTATCCCTTTCCCCACGTCCAGCCCACAAGACAGGAGGAATGCCCCTACCCCAAGATGACTGTAGGTTTTACAGCTTTTCTTAAATGGTTAGCAAAGGATAGACACAAAAAGACAGCAATCGTCATGTGATAAACTCTTGTTTCCCTTATATTATGGTTTTACCACAGTAACAAATGTACAAGCAAAAAGAAATAAAGCTTCGTTTAGTCTCTATTCCTTCTGAAATAATACAAAAAAAAAAAAAATAGAAAATAGAAAACAACAGCTTTGATGTTCAAATGGTGATCAGTTCACAAAAAACAATTTAGATGTTACATTCCACATCAAATATTTTCCATGCCAGTTCACAAACCTTAGTGAAGTTCACAACCCCAGAGTTTAAGTTTTACCTCACAGTAGGAATTGGCTGGTCTTAGAGTGTCCAGATATGGCAGGGTGAATTAAATTCAACTATGAAACGAATACTTGTCAACCTGTTTCAAAATGGAAAGTCTTCTTCCTTAAACACAGGAAGAAGAATGTTCATAAAACACTGTAGTGCGGATCCATTCACTTGTGCAAAACAGAGGTTTCAGTTCTCAGGTCCATTTGCAAGTGTTCGTCGGGAAAAAAAAAAATAAAAATTCCAAAGTCTTTCAGGAATACTACAAATCGTCCAGAAATGAACTATAAAATACAGAAGGAGAAATTGTGGCCGGGGCAACAATTAAATGCGCAAAATAGAAGGAAAATATCGTCACAAGAAGAGTGTCGAAGAGTTCGAAATGCCGTTTGTGTCCACACGGCGGCACTATTGTACCAGAGACGACGCAAAGATTTCCCTCAACCAGGAGCAAGGGGAAAAAAACACAATCCGAGCAGCTCCACCCCAAAACAACGATCACCGTCCGCCCATGTCTTCCCAATAAACAGCAGGGAAGACAAACGATATCAGCACCCTTCACAGAAGATGAACACTTGCATCAGCACTCCATCTCAGCTAGTATGACGGTCGATGCCTCTCCTGGTCCATTTCCGATACGCAGCTCTGCTTCTTGACGATCGGGCGCGGTCACAACTCACAACAGCTCAAGCTCGGTTCAGCCTCTCTATAGCTCACCTCGACGCTTACTGAAAGCTGTCACCTAGAATCAAAACCGTCTCCAAAGAACTGACTTTTTCACTTAGCTTTCTCTCCGCTCTCACTCTCTCGCACGAGATCGTAACACTTCCGTCCCTCCTCCCGGCATTCCCCTTAAAAAAACCCTTTCAGAATAAAAGTCCTTGAATACCTCCACATATGCATAGAACACATACATGTTTTACCTGTACATACTGGTGACGGATCTCCTTCACTCTGTCACTGTTCCGTTCAAATGGCACATTGTACAATTGTTTCATGCTCATTTCATTTGTCCTGAGCACTCTGTCAATTGTAGCGATTGAAACGGATTCAATATTCCCAAAGATGTTGTCATCCTCTATAACAGCACTTTGTATCTCTCTCAACCTTATGGCATTGTTTGCAATCACCACTGCACAAATGGCTTCCTCTTGTTGTGGAGTAAAAAGGGGCCCTCTTCCACCTCTGCAAGGTTGTCTTGCAATGCTATGTGGTGCAGAGAAAAATGACAGTAAATATGGCAAATCTTTACTGTAACACTACAATACACTAAATCTGTGATGCAGTAAAGCTGTAAGTCTAAATGTAAAATGTAAAAAGTGACAAGTTCTTGTCCCACTGCAAGCTTCATGTATGACACAATGACAGTAGTGCAGTGCAGATTGTTTGGTGCTGAATTACTGTCCATTTATACACACCTGTTCTCCCGACGAAATGTTTGAATAATTGAATTTACAGTGGTTCGCCCAACATTTGGCTGCACCCTTCGACCAGCCTCAGCCATTGTGAGGCCGTGATTGACAACATGATCCAAAATTGTAGCCCTGATTTCATTGGGAATCCGCCTATGTACTTGGCCTCTTCTTCCTCTTCCCCTGTTTTGTCCCCTTCCCCTTCCTCCCCGCACCCTCACCCCTCTTCCACGAGGCTGACCTTCCATTTCTGTGTCACAGTATTGTAGAAATGGTACACACTATGTCCTGCTTGGTTCATATATGCTTGTGAAGTGGGGGTTTATGGGATTCAGTTCTGAGTGATTGTAGAGAAGTGGCTTATCATTGGTTGCAACTAATGCTTCACACACCCCTTCTCATCAGTGAAAGATGAGGTTCACCTGAGAGAAATTGTTAAATTTAGAAGACATTTTCAGGAAAAAATAGATTAATTTTTTTTTATAAAATTTGCTTGACAGATTTTGACAACTAGTTCAACATTTTTGTATGTAATGACTCAAGCAATGAAATGAGGACTATTAGTTTTATATGAAATGACTATTCAGCATTCACAAGTTTAGTTAATTTTGACTGACATGACATAAGCAAATGATAATGTTATAAAACAGCAGAGAGTTGTATGAAAACAATTGATGCATGTCCAAAAGCATTTGCAATTTGTTGGAAGGAATGAGAAACTGCTACTATGATGTGCACAAATGACTAAATGTTGTGGAGGTTGAAGTAAATGTTGTGCAAATGTAAATAGTGTTGTGAGAAATGCACCAAAGCGACTGAGAAAAACTGTAACACCACAAAAACTAACAATGATTACAAAATCAGCAATTGTATTAAATAAAATCAGCCAACAAGGCAATCATCCTTAAACAAAAACTGTATTATTTGTTTATGTTGCAGTGCATGCTGGGAGATCACACACATTTACCACAACATAAAATTGTTTGTTCAGACTGACAACAGTGTTTGTTGGGGTAATATTGCTGTGATATAGATTCAAAGTAATCACAAATATAGTGTCTGTGACTCTCATAAGCTGGATAAAATGTAATTTCTTTCTTTTACAATGTAATCATGCTGCAGACTATGTACCGTAGTTGTGTCAGAAGCGCGCTGATGGTGTCTTCAAATATTGCCTCCATAGGAGGCTCAGTAGGTTATAGAACCAAGCCATTATCTCACTATAACACAAAATGAGTATATGTGTGTGTGCTACAGTGTGTGTGATAACACACAATCGGATGCCTGTCAGAGAGGTGTGGGGTCCAGCAGAGAGTGAGCCATTGGATGAGAGGAGTTCAGCTGTGGCTATGATTGAGAGTGGCCATCGGGGACTGTCACCATGTTGATCAAACTATACAGAATGAAGAAAGCCTGACGGACCTGTCAGGTCTCAGTTGTAACTGAGAACTGAGGGATTATGGGAGGAGTAATGCTACCTTGATGTATTTTTCAATCTCCTTAGTGCAGCTGCTGTACTTTCATGAGTGCACAGGACTCAGCAAATCAAAGAAAACGCTTTGAACCATGTGACTTTGTTTAGAATATATTATTAATCCTCACAGGAGAGGCAAACACATTTGTATTTGCAATCTTTTCAGGTGGAATTATACAACCACTTAATAATGTCAAGAAATGCAGAAATACATTTAATATTATTTGTCATACTGTGCTGACACCAGCAGCGGTGTCAAAGTATGACTTTAGTTTTTACATAATAGGCAGATCTTGAATTCTGTGTTTTCTGTGCTTTTGCCTCAATAAACTTCTAATTTGTTGCTTATTAATAATTAGTAAGGTAGTTGTTAAGTTTAGGTATTGGGTAGGATTAGGGATGCAAAATATGGTCATGCAGAATAGGTGTTTTATAAGTACTAATAAAGTACATACATATAAGTACATACAGCCAATATGTTAATAATAGGCATGCTAATAAGTAACTAGTTAATAGTAAGACTCGTTCCCTATACTTAAGTGTTACCGAAAGGTTTAATTAAATTTTAATAATCAAAAAGGATGTTTAATCAATTGAAGTTACGAAACTTTAGAATAATACTTTTTCCAATAAACTGTTACACTTTTTTCCAGAAATTTGTTTGTCTGTTTTAATATTTCCATATTCTGTGTTTTATGATCTTATTATACAAATTTATCAAAAAAAAAACAAAAAAACAAACAAACAAAAAAAACTACATTTCATAAAAACACACTGCTCATTATTTTGAACTAAAGAACATGACATCTGCTCTGAAACTTGATGGAAATGTCTGATTTGAAGCTAATTCTGTCAAAGGAAGCTGTTGAATTGGTTCTCAAAGTGCACTGCATGATTCACATATGAATCACACATCTGTTTTTATATTGTATCTGTATGGTATTTCTTACCACTACTTTACTTTACACACAGTTTTAAAAATGCTAAATAAATAAACATGGTTCACTCATTATGTACAGCATGTATGTATGTATGTATTTGTTTGTTTGTTTGTTTTATACTTTTATGCTTCAGTACATTTAAAAACCAGGTACAAAATATTGAAAACCTTTTCTTGCACTTTTACTTGAATTTATATTTGTTTATTGGTATTAGAGTATCAGGGGCCAGTTTTACTAAACAGGGCAAATTAGTGCGGGAGTGCGATTCCAAAACACTGCCAATAGGAGGGGAAATTTCTGCAGGTGAATTATTAACAATGTGCAAATTAAAGAACACCGACTTAACATCTCATTTACATTTCGACCAAGGCAATATACCAAGTGCAGAGCAAATTAGCGTAGTCACAAATGAAGAATAAAGAAATAAAGAAGCCACAGTAAGTTGAAAAGAACCGGAGCCAAAAACTGAAGGTTTGCTAGAATTTTTGATAGACCTGGTATTGCATGACTCCTAGGGTTTCAAGTCGTCTTTTATTTCCTGAAGCAAATTCAATATAACATGGCTTGGCAAATGATGTTTTTGATAATGTATTCTTCTGGCATTTCAAATAAATTAATACATGTGGAAAAAATCGCTCTCTTTGTTCTCTGTGGTGCCCTCTTCTAGCAACAATAATTGCAGCCATTTCAAGCGCTAAATAGATTAAGACATGCTTTTTTGGGTGTTAAATAAGTGCAAACGTTAGTAAAACATGTTGCGTGATTCATTTGAATACTCTCCTCCCATAAATTTTGCGTCTGAAAGGGAAACTCCTACAAATGCATATTCAGTAAGGTCAGGTGCAAAAATAACTGTGTCCACACCTTTTCATCACTGCGTGTCTTTCGTAAAACCTGACAGTATGATTTTAACCACAAAAGATGCACTGGTGCAAGCTGTTAGTAAAACTGGTCTTTGTACTTTTACTCAGGTACAGTAAGTGATTTGTGTACTTCGACCACTACTACTTCCGTGTTTTACATATCAAAACAAATTCAAAAAATGTTGACTAACATTATAAGGGGACTGAAAAAAATAAATGAATACACACACAAACAAACTAATAGAGAGAGAGACAGATGTAACAAACGTGCTAACTTAATTCTTTTTGTTGACTTTACTTAAAGTGTGATTGTTTGTTTACTTTACTGATGTAGATCTATTAAAGCTTACAATTTGTGTCAAAAGTACTAGTTACTCAAATGTCCCTAGTTAAGATTACATGATTTGTTTGAGTGCTGTGAAAGTCATGTGACCACTGACGTCATCAAGGTTTGGATTGAGAATTTTCTGATCAAAGGCCATCTTGTTTGGTTGAAGACCTCGGCTGATAAACGATAGAACTGGTGAGTGTTTATACATATACTTTTGCGTTTGATGTTAAAGGGGTCATCGGATTCTTTTCCGATGAAAAAGTGAAAAAGTTCACTTTTTCATGTTGTTTGAACATTAATGTGTGTTGGCAGTGTATGTACAAATCTACCCTATAATGATAGAAATCCATGCAGTGGTTTTTAATTAATCTGTAAAAATAATATCCCCTTTTTCAAATGGAGCCGTTCTCAGATGCCTGTCGGTGTGGCATCACACCGACAGAGGCCGCTCCCCCAATAGTTGATTGACATGAGCTCTTACCTTAGACCAGCTGTCACAGTCCAGTAACTTTCTCATATCAACTTGTGGAAAATGGGCATCCGATGACCCCTTTAAGGAACTTGATGATATAATATTAAAGTCAAAGTTAATGGATTAGTGCATGTGTTTTGTCGAATGTTTGTTTTTTTAAGGCTAGTCAGAGACATCGTCAGAGATTATAGTTAGCAGTAAATTAAGAATAAAGTCACTAATGTACACCTTCTTACTTAAAATGTAAGTCTTTTAATAACAAGCCATTGTTCATATAGTATATTCTTCTGCTGTTTTGTTTACTTGTTGATGCAAGTTAACATTGCAAAACATGTCAAAGAAGTTAGACAATATGAGCAACAAATGTTTTTGTAACTATATAAGCTAAAGTATATTGAGTATGCATTCTTTTTTGTTGTTTTCTACCTAACATTGTTTGGGAGGCAGACAAACTCATCTTATCTCATAAAGACTCATCTCTTTAACCTGGCTTACACATAACACACTAACACACTTGCTACATCATAAGAAGAATTGTATTTAATATTGGTCTGTTTTGTTTCATATTCCAAGGTCACCATAGCCACCCAGATCCAGTCCGTATCCAGTCCAGACGGTGGATCAGGACCTAGAGATGACCTCTACAGCCTTGAATGTCAGTGGAGACCACGTCAACTACAGGAGTCCCAGAAACAGATCCCCAGTGAGGACCTCATCACCTAGCTGGCCATCAGCACAAGACCATGGGAACCTGATGAGTCCTCTGCACAGTCTGACTTTGCTGCAGCCTGGAATTAAACTGCTGGTTTGTGTTGCCAGAGGAGAACTGGCCCCTTGACTGAGCCTGGTTTTTCCCAAGTTTTTTTTTTCTCTGTTTCTGTCACCAGTGGAGTTTTGGTTCCTTGCCGCTGTCATCTCTGGCTTGTTCAGTTGGGGACATTCAAGTTCCAGCGATATCGTCAACTTGATTGCACATATACTATCTGAACTGAACTGAGCTGGATGACAACACTGAATTCAATGATGAACTGCCTTTAACTGATAATTGAGTGTTGCTGTATTGCTCGAAATATTCTACTTAAATGTTCTCTTAACTCTTAAATGTTAACTCTTAACATTTTTTTTTTTTCCTGATTCATGAAACATTGGTTAGCATTGTTAATGAACATCTATTAAAATTGCAATGCTGATTTACATTTGTTTTCTGCATTTTAAAAAATAAATGTTTTGAAATGCAATGAATGCAGAGCTGTTTTTTTAGTGCAGTGATTTTTAACTAGGTATAGTGTTCCTCAGATCACAGATTAAATTAAGTTAACTAAACTTAAATGGATTAAGTAAACAGGACTCCAAATAAGTAAGGAATACTTGTCCTATATTAGTAACTACGACTGAAATTACACTTCATCCTACTGAGTTAAGATTACTTAATTGAATTAAGGCAACGAGTTTGCACAATTGAATTAAGTAAACTTAACAAATCACATTTTACAGTGTGGGGGATTGATTAGACATGCATAACCTGTGACAATTAGATGGATAATTAATGAAATCTGAAAGAAATCCAAAATTAAAAAAAGAATGTTCATCAGTGATTTTCTTTTTTTTTTAAATAAAAGAACATTATGATTTCCACTTTTAAAGACTGCCTGAATAAATAAATAAATGAATAAATCAATATGTACTTTCAGAATTGTAAAAAGTATTACTGGAGGGCTTCTTAAGAGATTAAGGCTTTAAAAGTGGCGTACTGTCCATCAAGTTTTCTGATGAGTTACTGAAGATCGAGATTTCTGTTGGTTTTGAAGTGGCCAACAAAACAACAGAGCCAGCAAAACAAAACTCTTTATTTTTAATGATTATCTCCAATTTTGGGGCAATCATAGTAAAACTGACAATCTGATAATATTAAATTTCTCGTATTCAGATATTTTATTTAATAAACAAAATAAATACATGGCTACATTTTGTTTTGATTACATTTTTCTATAAATTCATAATTTAAAACCACAGTTCCAGGAAGACATTATTTTGCGTTATTTATTATATATATATTTTTTCCCCCTTCTTCCTCAGAACTAAGAGAATACAAATGCATTGCCTTTAAGGCTGTTTGAACAGGCTTTTTCCACCATTAACTTTCATACCAAGATCATTACCTTTTGCTGGGAAGTTATTTGTACCTTCATTTAACTTATCAGACAGTCTACATCACTTCAATACACAACATCAGCAGGAAGACACTTTTCATTTATTTCACTCCAGACTCTTGAATCCTCACTTGAACCCTCTGTGAACTAGCTAATGATGTATAATTTCAAATTTGAACGCACATGGCGACTGAAATAATCTTTAAACACAGAGTGTATTGTCCACATACTTCAATAAGCTCTTAATAACACTGTGAATCTGATGTCTTTGAGTACATATTTCTCAGAGCATCTTTGTTTTGCTCGGATGTTGTATGTTTTTTGTATTAAACTGCATCATGTTTCATTTGTGTAGTACATCAGTATGTGCACTGATTACTTAATTTCCCGTTGCAACTGAATCAATCATGCGACAGCCATCGCAGAAAACTTTGTTTGTAAATGAACAAACTGGAATAGTCTTAGTGGTCTGTGGTCATGAAGGATAAGCTGCAAAGCCATTATCGTTTTTCCCCTTCAATATCCTTGCAAATTTCCATAAGCCTCTAATAATGAAAGAAAAACTTGGAGGCTCTCTCCTCCGTGGCTCTTTGATCAAAGGGAATGTATATTAGATGAGACACTCCAGTTAGCATTAATGGAATTCATTTCAAGTGTTTATTCATAACAACTTCCCTTTGTCTCTGCTGGAGTGTTGTAGACATTTGATAATAGAACGTCCACATTAAAACCGGGAAAATGTTGTTGAATTGTGGTGATGTCAGAACCCTTGTTGAACACGTATGCTGTTCTTTTTTGTATGTGGAATACAAGAAAATGCCCAAAACTGACTCAATAATTGACTGAATTGAAAACATACATTATTTTGTTTGTTTGTTTGTTTGTTTGATTGTTTGTTTGTTTGTTTGTTTTGTTTCATGTACATACATACATTAAAATAATAATAATAATAATAATAATAATAATAATAATAACAATATAAAGGTCCTACATATCATTATTCCATTTTTGGCTGAACTATCTGTTTGCAAATGTTTAAGTTTTTATAAATGAATTTCTGCCTGATACACTTCTTATTCTGCACACATACACACTGCAAGGCTTGGTGTAATTACTTTCCTATCATGGTGTTTTGAGGCTAAAGGGGCCTGTAATAGCAAATGAAGCATCTTCAGTTTTGCACATCCAACAGCAGTAAAGGGGATTTGGAGTGCAAACAGTGAGAGAATCTTGACTGGAGTTTGAAATAGGTTTGGATGACTGGAATCAGCCAGCAGATGCTCTTCATCAGTAGTGCATATTATAGCCAGCTGAGACCAGGAGGTCCACTGAAGACACTGTTAACATTTTGACATACAGTAACCGTATTACCACAAGGGCTGGAAACCGCTGAAGAAAATGTACTGAAAACCCACTGAAAAATAGAATGTGGATAGTTTTACAGCATTTGCTTTTCCACTTGAGGCCTAAGGGTTATTTTTACTGCAGTATTAATATGTTGGATGAAGTTTGAAACACTCAATTATTGCTAATTATAAACCAAATAGTTTCATTTTGTTACAGTACCACAGTGAACTCACTGGTAAATTTTAAATTATTTCACTTCTTTGTGTTTGACTGCTACACTAAATTCAATAATAATAATAATGATAATAATGATAATAATAACAATAATAATAATAATAATAATAATTGCTACTATTATTGATTGATTGATTGATTGATTGATTGATTTTTTGGTCCTATTTGCTTTTTTAACCATAATTGTGAAAATAAACTTTTAACTTTTGCTTATTAGCATATTCACAACATATTGTCTATTTATTAGTACTTCTGCATGACCATATTCTACATCCCTAATCCTACCCAATGCCGAAACTTAACAACTACCTTACTAACTATTAATAAGCAGCTAATTAGTAGTTTATTGAAGCAAAAGTCATAGTTACTGGTTTGTTAATAGCGATAATTGGACCTTGAAATAAAGTGTGACCATTTATTTATTTATTTATTTATTTTTTTTTTAATTTATTTAAAGTGCCTTGACATTAGGAAATATCCGAGATCTGAAGTTCTTTTCCTTTTTCTAATTATCATGTTTAAATTGCATAAATAGTAAAATTTAATTTAATTTAAAATTAAACATATGTTTAATGTCAAGTATATTATTTTAGTTATTAAATTAATTACATTTGAAAATGAATTATATTTTAATTTCTAAATGTTGAAATACATTTTAATTAAATTAAAAAGACAATAAGAACTTCTATAAACTTTAACAGTGTGTGCACAATATATCAAGTTGATATAATTGATTTTCCAAGTGCAGAAGTGGAGGCTGCACTGAATTATAAGGTCCTGTTTTTTTGTTTGCTGAGCCTCACTGTCATTAATTGATTGACTGAAAGGGGCTTTAAATATCCAGAAAGAAAAACCACCTGCTGCTGGCCAGAGCCCCTGTCTTTCAATCTAATTAAAACCCCACTCCAAAAAACTGGAGTATCACTTCCCTCCAGATTTGCTGCAGTCTATACACACTTTTATTCCTTAAATATCCACCGGACAAAAGCTTTGCAAGCACCATGGATCAAGCTGAAATCTACCTCCTTTAGAAGAGGTAATAAAAGCCGGAGATATCGTAGCATGTCATCCTACCTCTTCCAGAGTGTCACGTGGGGTGCGATCGCTTCAGCGTGCCAGACACCGCTCACTTGGAACCCAAGATGATACTGCATTGATAATGGGGCCAACACCCTAAGAATGGAAAACATGCAAACATGACATGGAGTTATTCAGTGTCAGGTCTCTCAACCTCAGATGCAATGCCCTGGAGATATGTGATTACAGTGTGTGCAGCTCGACTCCAATTAGTATATTGGGTGAACAAGGGACGAGAATGAATGCCTAAATAATTTAATCACCGGATGTCTGCTTCAACTTTGTGTTCTCAGGACGTCACAACAGACTGCTTTTGTTCGGACGGTAATTGGGGAGTGACGGAGGGAGATGATGTTTAGAGTCTGTGGCTTTTAATTGTTTAGGCTGACCAGGTTTTTGCAGGGCTGGAACTTGTGTAATATGTGTGACATATGTGTCCTATATTTGACTGTTTGGAACATGTTAATGTCTTATTACACGAGTGCTTTTGAACTGAATGTCAGGAGGCTTTGAGAGTCGTGGCAAATACTGTATTTGTGATTAAAACCCTTCTCTGAGTGATCCTGGAGTAAAAGAACACACAAATGCTACAACTTTCAAAATTCCGCCCCTTGCTCACGGCAAAATGCACAACAGGCCATTTATATACTCTGCTCCGGGACACCGCAATTACGAAAAAGCAAGTGTGCGTTTCCCAAAGGAAGCATCATAAGCCCCGCAATTACAAATAAGCTAGTGTATCTTTCCCAAAAGCATTGTAAGCCAACTATGGTCATTACAAGTTCCAATGGTAGTAACGTAATTTAACAATTCAGTGTTTCCTAAAACCATCGTTTTAATGAGTATTCGCAAACAGCATTACAAATTTGCGTGGTTGGAAGTTCGGGTAATCAGACAGGAAATACAGCTTCACAACATCCCCCATTGCCTCTTGTCTGGTTCCTATCCCAAAAAAGGGAAAGAAAATTTTGACCGGGAAACAAACCGTAGCACTACCAACTACCAAAGTATGATTCCTCATAAGAAAAATTAGCTTGCTAGTCACGATTGTTTCCTGAAATTATACTAGCTTTTGTCACACATTTGTTGTTCCAACCACATTGGTCCAATAGTATTAATCTCATTATTCGATTTAAAAGAATAATTATTTTTGTTGTTTAAAACTATATAACATTTTTATTTTACAGTTGTGTAAAGTAAACTTTTTTAAGCAATTCAGATAATCAAGCACTGTTATTATGCTAACTTCATTCAAACACTCACTTAGTGTGTTTGTTTGTCCATTCAGCATGTAGTCAGTGTGAACAGTTGTGCTGTTCAATTTTTTTTGTGAAAAGCATGATACTTTTTGTTTACAGAATTCTTTGATGAAAAAAAAAGTTCAAAAGAACAACTTTTACTTGATGTATAAATCTTTTGTAACATTATAAATGTTTGTACTGTCACTTCTGATCAATAATCCGTCCTTGATGAATAAAAGTATTAATTGTCTTAAAATAAAAAAAAAAGTAAATAAATAAAAAACTCTCTGAATCTCACACTTCATCTTTCTTCACTGTTTTTGACCAATTTAGAGAGTTGTTAAATGGAGACTCGCTCAGAGCAGATCATTGAATCAGCGAGTGGTTAAACTATTGAGTGTAAAGTAAACTGTTTCTGTTAGCCATTCAACTGATCGAGCATTGCTGTGATGCAACTATACTCGTGTGCTTGTTTGTCCATTTAGTAAGTTTAGTCGCAATGTCGCAAGTTACTTCGCTGTTCATTATGATGAAAATTGAGTGTAAAAAGGCAGTGACAGTACATTCCAGTGCAAAAAATCCCACACGGAAAGTGTGGAAAATTGTTTATTTTACTGGATGAGGTTGTTTGCTTTTTAAACCACATTTTAAAACACCCTAACCTTGGGTGTTATCAGCATCAAATAAGACGCCACCTGCCTTAGCTTCCCATTTGTTCAGACCATATTAGAGTGTAAAAAGCAATTTCTTTATGTTATTGTTGATGACTTGCAGCACTGCATTTTGATATTGGGCTTGAGGAACGAGACATAGATGAATGCCAGCTATGGGCTGAATGTAAATCAGTAGAGTAGTCAAGCTCTCTGCTGCATTTCAATGCACTGGGGAGCTATTAGGAATTACCCACAGAGGCTGTTTTTTTTTTTCTTTTTTTAGCTCAGTTCTATGTGTGGCTCTGAGGCCAGTCCTTTGCTGCGTGTCCTTTTAACTGTAATGAAGGAAGGCACGGTTTGGCATTAGCTGAGCACTTTAGTTGCAGTACACACACTCGGTCCCTGGTGGTTTCTGAGTCACAGCAAAAGCAGGTTGGAGTCGTGTGAAGATTGATCAGTGTGAGTCATGATGGGAAACAGAGAAGGGTCTGCAGCCTGGAACCTTGTCATGAAGGTAATGGTGCTGCCACGTGTCAGGGGAACTTACTAGTCCAACTGTTTCACTCACTTTTGCCTCAGGGAGGTACAAAACCTTATGCGCATGATAAAATTACTCCCAAAAGTCCTATTGCACAGATGTATTAATAGTTGATTCACTGCTCCATTCATGAAAATCAATGAAATTTTTACATGGAAAAAGTCAGGCATGGATACAAAGATAGATTATGATCATGTGAGCCGCAGGCTGTTTTAATGTCCAAATAAGAAGAAATTAAATCACAAAATATGAGGAAAGAATTCACATGAATGAATGTATAAAAAAAATATGTATTGCAAAAGAGACAGCTATGCCATACAACATCAAAGTTGTTCAGAGGGCAGTGAGGAGGGGCCCAGAACAACCATTTTTCATTTCGACATTTATTTTACATTGTGGCAACAGTCACTGGCACACATTCAAGTGCTGTTCGTCTGTCTGTATCAATTTTCCATCTGCTGTGGCTTGTTTCCAAGTGTTGGGGCACAGCGGACCTCTCGGCAGTCAGAGGTCCCATGGCACTGGCCCCACTGGCTCAGTATCTAATCTATCCTTGCACGGACAGCAGCAACTACATTAATCAAATGTTTAATTTCTGAGTGTTTTAAAATCTGATTTTAATTTGATTATAAGATGTTATAAAAGAGCAGCTATATGCATGGACTGCATATCAAAACAATTATTGTTATTATCTTTTACAGTAAGTGGTGGATAAAGTAGTCTACAGAACTCAAGTCCAGAAACTCATGTAAAAGTATAAGTATTTATTTCAAACTATAAAACTATAGTAAAACTATAAATGTGCTCTTTTTAAACGTATGGACGTTATTTTATTTTATTTTATTATTTTATTTGAATATTTTTTTCACTACCACCCACAAGTTTGCATCTGTTATTTTCTCTTAACTCTCCTTAATCAGTCAGAAATACAGTAAAAACAGCAATATTGTGGAATTATTACAATTTAAAATACCGTTAATTAATATATTTTGAAATGCAATGTGTCAGCTGTATCTTTTGTAACATTAAAGTATATAATATAATATAATATAATATATGCATGCATTTACTGTCATTTTTAACAATGTAATGCATCCTTGCTGAATATAAATAAATAAATAAATAAATCTTGCTGAATCCTCTTGACCAAATCAAGACTTACTCAGGGCAAATCTTTGAACCAGCGAGTTGTTGATTCGAGAACAACTGCAATCGAATCAATTCACTTTGCAAATGAATCATTCACTGCAATTTGTGAACCAATTCAGCAGGTTCATCGAAAAGAATCTGTTCATGAATTGGTCATGGATTCACATTTGTACTATTAAAAACATCTTGACCAAATTTGAGACAAACTGCTAAGAAAATCATCAATATTAACATACTTTTTGAACTTGTACCATGATATTACCATAGTACAGCATATTCAGCACCATGGCATATATACTGTATCAACATTTGAATATTACACATCTATGCACCATCATTTTGTCATGCTACCACCAGTGTTTTTGTAAGGATTAGAAGATATTGTTAAAATATTATGAAGTACCCTTCTCAAATATTAAGGATACTCCCATAATGCTTTTCTAGAGGCTCATGATGAAATCCTCTCTGTGCTCTTTTAACAGGCATGCCACAGAGATTATTGGATTGTGCTGAATTCCGAGTGACTGACGGGAGTTTATTCTTGGGACGCAGGTCTGTCATGTTGCTGTCTGTCTGGCGTGGATGTAGGGCTAACTGGAGTATTTGCTCAGGGCCGATTTCCGCTGTGCAGCTTATGGATGATTGTGCTGAAACCAAAGGTTGATTGCCAAGAGACATAAATACCCTCTGAGATAACAGCCAAGAGTGATGAAATACAGCGGGGATGTTTGATAATGCTTTTATAGACTTAACTTTCGGTGATGGATTTATCAAATGCTACATCTTGAGTTCCGGTTGTGAATGCTGATTGGTCGTCTATTCATCTTAGGTTCTTTTAATGAATATTTCTGTCCTTGCTATAAATGTGAAGCCTATAAATTTTTCAGTGTTAAAATACTTTCTCCTGTGCTGTGTTAATATGCAGAGACAAATATGAATTATCCATTAGTACGTTGATTCCCCAGTCTCTGTAGTGTTATCAAAACACTACTCTGTTTATTTGTGCATAACAACACAGCAATAGTCACTCAACCAGTGATGTGAGTTGCAGAGTTGCTGAAAAGTTGCAGATGGAGAGAGTATTAAAAAAATCTTAAAAAAACAAACAAAACAAAACAAAACAACAACAAAAAAAAAACATTATTTTTGCCATTCTGCTCTCTTCTCTTACCTTATGGCATATATATGAAGAGTTCAGATGCAAAACCAGCTAAAAGCCATCTCGGTCAAAAATGAGATAATGATACTGAGTGAATACTCCTGACACATACTATACGTCCATCAAATACTTTTACTTCAGACTCACTAAATTCCAGCCTCAGCCCAATCAGAAGTACCAGTGCTTACATAGAAACCTATACAAAGTAGCCAGAAAGAAATGCATTTTTTAAAGAAAGATGTCAAATGGATTTAGCTGGTTTTGCATCTGAACTCTTCAATAGATAAACTGTATGTGGCAATGTGTTTAAATGTATACTGATGTTAATGTTCAAAATTACACGTCTCATATAGACCATGGGACCAGCGGGGGGAAGATATCACACGGCAGTTGAATTTCACAAGGATCATGAGAAAGTCGATAAAATTAATGGAAAGGGAGGTGAATAGTCATTCAGCTATATACCACTGTGAAAATTACTAAGAGAGCAGAATAAAGTCTGTGGCCCGAGTCAATGAAATAGCTGAGGAGAGCAATTGTACCTTGGGGGTGTCTCCTGCCACCCCTGCTCTCTATCACAGCGGTTTAGATAATAGTATTCTCTGCTTAAACATACAGCACATCTGTTTTATGCTAAAGGCCATCCGTGCTGCTCTCAAAAAATGTGCAGATCATCTTAAAATGCAAGTAGGATGACACACACACAAGTAATTATAATGCAACACTAAAATATAACCAGGTCAATGGGGAACATCAATATATACATATATCATTGCTTGATATATATATATATATATATATATATATATATATATATATATATATATATATATATTGATGTTCCCCATGTTTATAGATAAATGCCCCACTGTAGATGAGTAAATCACAAATATGTGGCCCATGATGTTTAAAAAAAAAAAAAAAGACAAATCTGGTTAAATGTTCTTCTCTCTGTTATGCAATTTCCCTGTTTTATTTTTATGTTTTACATGACAACAAAGATGTTGTCCATGACACACCAGTTCAACAGGTTCCATGACACACACGCACACACAGAGCGCAATTCCAAAACAGTGCCGATGGGCGTGGAAATTTCTGCAGGTGATTTACTGACAACATGCAAATTGACGAACACAGACGCAACATCTCATTTCATTTCATATTGACCAGCGCAATCTTCCAAAAGTAGTGCAAATTACAGCCTGCTTTAAGATATGCTCTTTTTTTTTCAAATGCCAGTAATTTGATGATTGCCAACTTTAGTAAATCGTGTTGCATGATTAATTTGAATACTCTCCTCCCATAAGGAAAACTCTTACAAATGCATATGCAGTAAGGTCAGGTGCAAAAATAACTGTGTCCATGTCTTTTCAGTACTTATTCTTCACTGCACATTTTTTTTGTAAAATCCTGACAGTACTATTTTAACACCAAATAAATAAATAAATAATAAAAATAATAATAATAATAATAATAATATTTTTGTAAATATTATTACAGTTTAAAAATGTTTTTCTATTTTAATATATTTTAAAATATAATTTATTCCTGTGCTGTAAAGCTGAATTTTGATCAGCCATTACTCCAGTCTTCAGTGTCACATGATCCTTCAGAAATTATTCTAATATGCAGATGTATTGCTTTTATATATACATGGTAGTTTATATTGCTACAAAAGACTTCTATTTTAAATAAATGCTGTTCATTTTAACTTTTTATTCATTAAAGAGTCCTAAAAAAAGGATCAGGGGTTCCAACAAACTATTAAGCAGCACAGCTGTTTTCAACATTGATAATAAATCAGCATATTAGAATGTTTTCTGAAGGATCATGTGACACTGAAGACAGGAGTAATGATACTGAAAATTCAGCTTTGCATCACAGGAATAAATTACGCTTTCAAATATATTTACATAGAAAACAGTTAATTTACATAAAAAAAATCACTTTTCTTTTTTTAATCAAATAAATGCAATGTTGAAGAGCATAGGAATCTTCTTTGAAAAACATTACAAATCTTACTGATCCCAAACCTCTGAACGGCAGTGAATGAATTTTGATTTGAATGCAAAGTTGATTGCGTACACTGCCAACATTCATTCATTAGTTCATTTGTTTCATAATATGCATTACTATTCACTCCATACACTATTTATGTTTTAAAATAAAATTTCATAAATTAATCAATTCTGCTTTCACTATGAAGGAAAGACCACGAAACATTCATTCATTCATTCATTGCATAATATTTTTGGATATGCATTTAAACTTTTCACTTTGTGCCTCACAGAAAAAAAACAAACAAACAAACAAACAAAAAAAAAACAGTTGCCTTTAGGAGACTTGGAATATAAAGCACAAGTCACTTTTATGATACTTTTGTGTTCTTTTAAATCTTGAAAGCGAGTCACTATCGACTGCTGTTCTCTGGGAAGGAGCAACTCTAACATTTATTAAAATGTCTTCTTTTGTTGTCTGCAAAAGAAAAGAAATAGAATATTGAATTGGAATCACAGAAATAAATAAATAAATGCATAAAATAAAATGAATGAATGAATGAATGAATATAGAAAGAAAGAAAGAAAGAAAGAAAGAAAGAGAAAGAAAGAAAGAGAAATAATTTATGTTTGGGGGGTGAGTTATCCCTTTAAGGAAGGATGAACACAACAGCAGCATTTCAAATAAAGCCAAAAACAGTAAACAATGAGGCAGTAATTTGCATGATTTATTCATGCCACAGTCCAGCATTCAGCATGACAGAAATTAGCTCTGAATTAATGGATCCATACACAACATGACTGTCTGGTCACTGACCCAGATATGTTTAGTCCTATACCACTTTGATGAAAAGCAAAGAACCTGCAATGGAAGCAGCATGGTATGGGTTTCTGACAGCGAGGTGCACTAGACTAAGACTATCTTCCTGCTTAATGGACACTGAATGGAGACATTGTCTCGTCTGTGTTATCATGGTGTTTAAAAATGTACTTATGTATGTGCCTGGTGCCAGGCGATGGGCGTTTCGGGTTGATCTGCACGAGCCTTCAGGTCTGTAATTACAGTACATTGTTGTCAAGTATCTGAGAGGAGTAATTTCAGAAACTCTTATAGAAGAGGAAATTGACCTGCCTTTTCATTATCTCACGGGTAATTATGTTCTGCCTTTCTACAGTTTTATCCACTGTATTCCCTTTGGTTAATGCAATATACACCACTCTCTGTGA
Organism: Labeo catla; assembly: GCA_012976165.1. Classification (NCBI taxonomy): domain Eukaryota; kingdom Metazoa; phylum Chordata; class Actinopteri; order Cypriniformes; family Cyprinidae; genus Labeo; species Labeo catla. Next base: position 226,669 of record VONZ01000834.1, on the reverse strand, counting down.
ATGCGGCAACTTTGATTCATGATCTGGCACTCGTATGCTCAGTAAATGTGATTCTTGGCAATGACTGTGAATTTGTATTTTTGCAACTATGCACTTGGTGCTGCATTTATCGCACCTGACTGCTGCTATCTCCATAATACACAGAGCAGAAAATAGGTATGCATTTAAGGATACATTTGGTTAAATTGCCAATTTTAGTGCACATTAATGTTCTATGCTAAAAAAATATCTAAGTAATACTTCACCCAAATATTATTTACTTAACCCTCAGCTGTTTGTTTGTTTTACAATATGTCATATCTGTAAACGTAATGTCTGAAAAAAAAAAAAGTGCCAAAAGTTACTATTTTCTACTGTACTAAATATACCATATGATTTGAAATCATTTTGGACACAAATATCAATGTCATTTGGTAGCAGTAATGTCACACTAGCGACTAGATAGCTCATCCCCACAATTTAAATTCAGTATTTTCATTTATTTATTTTTTTTTATCCTGTGATGTTCCAAATCCATATTTATTTTCTTTTGCAGACAACAAAATGTCTAAAATATAAAGTTTTTTTTGTTGTTGTTTTTTTGTTTTTTTTTTAATGCTATAATGATTAACAGTTGGTCATTTGACCTATCTTAACAGATGGTTCTAGGACAGAAAAGTTGTAATGCAGAACAAACATTATGCCTAGTCAAAAGGGATTAGGGGCAAATGCACAATATTTATGCTGTATTGAAAACCACCTTGAAAACCAGACACTAGATGCTGCATAAAACAGCATTGTAGGTATTATAGTTCAGTCATTGTCAATCTTTTAATTTGTTGTCAATCGACTTGCGCATTTTTCTATGTAAACTGGGCTTATTATCATCAACTGCATCTTATTCACAAAACTCAGTGCTATTTTCCTGGTGCAATTACTGTTGCACTATTATTGCCCAAAGACATCAGGCAGTAAACTGAATTTTATTTAAAAGAGATGGTTATTTGTCGAATGATGGAGGAGAGTGTAATAATTATCACCAATTAGTACAATTTCAGCACTTTAAAGAACTGATTCAGGTCTGAGTCACATGAAGACTGGGAATTGCTCAGTGTAAATTGTGCTCAGAACAGATTTTGTTATCTTATTTGCATAATTCCTTTAGCGAATAGGGCAATAAAACAACACCGATAGCGAGTGCAAATAAACAGCACTATCAGCTCATTTTTAGCGAATTCCCCCTTAAGTGAGTCACGGTGCACAAACGCTCAAAGACAAGAGTTTATGTCTAACTATATATCCAAAAAGTCCCAAAAGACCGCTGATACCTCTCCTCCCTTTAGCGTTGAGTGTCACCACCGTAATCAAGCCTTCATATTACACTCTCTCATTATACCTCCATTTTCTTAATTAGGTCCCGTATCACACATGCTCTGAAAATACCATGTGTCTGGTTTCCCAGAACCTGATAAAGAGCTACTGTACAGATTGTGAACATTTCCAAGACGAGATGATGCAGGCCTCCCAGCTCCAAACAACCCTATATGCTGGATTTCATGGAAATGAGGGCAGTCATTTATACTTCATGAACTGTTTGTCACTGGTGAAGTAATTATTGATGTCTTTACATCTCGGTAAAGCGTCTATCCATCCGCTCGGTACGTGTGAAACAGCAAATCGCTTCCATGAATCCTCTGAGAGAGTTGCTGTCAAAATAATGACCCTCGATGGCTTATTATTGAGATCAGTGTCATACAAATTGATCTAATTTTAATGATGAAAATACCATATGGAGCATGATTTCTCAATATTGAGAAAGACTTTAAAGAAGCACACTTAACCGTGGAGGCTAAACAGCTGAAATGATCTGAGGGCGCTGGGGATGTGCCGTTAAACTGATAAGTGAACTGAAGTATTCAGTCATGAGGTGCCATTGATTTGATATGAACTCCTAGGGCAGTTTTTCAGAAAGGAGCTCAGTGCCTTTCAATATTCCATTAAGCACAGCAGAGATAATTCACAAAAGAGCATTATTTTACATTTCACATTTAGCCTTTAACTTGAACGTGTTATCACAACTTTAAGATGTTTCAGTTAAAATTTTAAATGTATGCGAGACAGAGATAAAAACTGCTAAATTACTTTCATCGCTTTTATTTGATAAAGGTCAGCTTATATCAGATTTAGCAACTATTTTTATGGCTCTCTACTTTGATTTAAGGAAGATGTCTCTCAAATCTAATAACCAAATGGCACAAAGGTTGTGGCCTGTGATGTATCCCTCACATAAATCTCATGGGAATTGGTTATGTAATTTAAAGTGATCTGTATATTAAATAATAAAATAAAATAAAATAAAACAAAAAATAATGAATAAATGAATGAATGAATGAATGAATAAATAAATAAATAAATAAATCTTTTTAAACAGTTTAGGTATTAAAAACATGACAGTATGAAGTATTTAATATGTTTAAAAAACTAAAATACAAAATAAATAAATAAATAAATGTTTGGGCGCTGGGGGTCTTTATACACAACGTCACATTCAAATCAAATCTCCTTTAAAATTTAAATAAATATATATAGTGAATATCACCTCAGTGTCTTGAAACTAATTATTATGAAATAAAAATACATACATACACACACAGAAAAAAGACAACACAGAGGCTCATACACCTCCTTCAGCTAAACTTATCATTTGTTGTGGAGCTTGATGGGGAGGTTGTGGTTCTACAACAATGAACAGACCAACTGCCATTTCAAAACATATATTACACTGATATAAACTCTTATGCCAAAGGTTGAAAAGAAAGAAAGAAAAAGAAAAACAAACAAACAAACAAACGAACAAACAAAAAACTGCAACAGAAAAAGTGTTTCAAAATTATATGTGACAGTGTATGTACTATCAAGCTTGGTGTGTGCAACATGAGGAGCACTATTAATGGAAAGGTCAGCGTCGATCTCCTGCATTCAGTGCCCTAATACCAGCACATTCAACACTCACAGCAAGCCAATAAACGCACACTGCATCTATATTTCATATGCGCTGAGCCATATGGTGGGGGGCAGTGATTATTACCCTCCACGAGAGAACTGAATCTGTGTTAACAGCTCAGCTATTTCAAAGACTCACTGGTGAACTGTTAATAGCATGCAAGATACAAAAAACTAGATTGAAAAGAACTGACAATATTTTACATCATTCATAACATCACCCACTATACATATAAAATTAATTTAAATGTGACCAACTGTGCATTACAATTCCTCCAGATAGTAAAGAATCTCATTTTTGTTGCACTCCATTAAGCTGAGTGTGTCATGTAAAATGTAACTCATTTTTTTGTTATGGGCTACTTCCTGTTATACACGCCGACCTATTATGGTGCATGAACCACATACAGAATAACAAAGCCCCTGAAAATTTTGCATAATCATGCATTATGTACATCCACATGCATGAACTATTAGCCAGTCAGTGCCACAATGATGCAAGAAAACCCTTTGATTGCACAATAGTGTGTTCATATTCGACACAGAGCCAGCAGGGGGCAGGTGCCCATCTGCCAGAAATGCCCTTTCCACTTACTTGGCACCTTTTATCAGGCGGGTAAAAGCAGACACAAGGCGGATTCACTTTTACTCCACTGGTCTTGTTCCTTTGACATATACCGTTTGATCTGGAATACCAACTACTTGTGTGAGATACTGTACAGAAATGGAGACATATAACCATTTCTGTAACTTATTCTAGCTGAAAAATTCAGAGGCCTTTTTTGCAACTATGCTACTGTTCAAAAGTTTGAGATCGGTATGATTTTTGAAAGAAGTCTATGCTCACAAAGTCTGCATTAATTTGTACAAAAATACAGTAAAAGTTTTTTTTTTTTTTAACATCTGTTTCCTATATTAATATATTTTAAAAGTGTAACTTAGATGCAAAGGTGAATATTCAGCATACACTGACCAAAATTATCAATGCAACACAAATGCCCCCATTTTTCATGAGCTGAACTCAAAGATCTAAGACTTTTTCTATGTACACAAAAGGCCCATTTCTCTTAAAAAGGCCACTCAATGGCTGTGCGAAGTTGCTGGATATTGGAAGGAACTAGAACACGCTGTCGTATATAATGATCCAGAGCATCTCAAACATGCTCAGTGGGTGACATGTCCGGTGAGTATGCTGGCCATGCAAGAATTGGGATGTTTTCAGCTTCCAGGAATCGTGTACAGATCCTTGCAACATGGGGCCGTGCATTATCATGCTGCAACATGAGGTGATGGTTGTTGATGAATGGCACAACAATGGGCCTCAGGATCTCCTCACGGTATCTCTGTGCATTCAAAATGCCATCAATAAAATGCACCTGTGTTCGTTGTCCATAACATACGCCTGCCCATACCATAACCCCACCACCACCATGGGCCACTCAATCCACAACGCTGACATCAGCATACCGCTCACCCACATGACGCCATACATGCTGTCTGCCATCTGCCCTGTACAGTGAAAACCAGGATTCATCCTTGTGACGGTTTCTGATAGTTTGTGCAGAAATTCGTTGGTTATACAAACCGATTGTTGCAGCAGCTGTCCGGGTGGCTGGTCTCAGACAATCTTGGAGGTGAAGATCCTGGATGTGGAGGTCCTGGGCTGGTGTGGTTACACGTGGTCTGCGGTTGTGAGGTCGGTTGGATGTACTTCCAAATTCTCCTTTGGGAGACGGCTTACGGTAGAGAAATGAACATTCAATTCATGGGCAACAGCTCTGGTGGACATTCCTGCAGTCAGCATGCCGACTGCACGCTCGCTCAAAACTTGCGACATCTGTGGCATTGTGCTTTGTGATAAAACTGCACATTTTAGAGTGGCCTTTTATTGTCGCCAGCCTAAGGCACACCTGTGAGGTGGATGGATTATCTTGGCAAAGGAGAAGTGCTCACTAACACAGATTTAGACAGATTTGTGAACAATATTTGAGAGAAACTGGCCTTTTTGTGTACATAGAAAAATACTTAGATCTTTGAGTTCAGCTCATGAAAAATGGGGGCAAAAACAGAAGTGTTGCGTTTATAATTTTGGTCAGTAATTACCCCAAGTCTTCTTTGTCAGTTCTTCATAAATCATTGTAATATTTGTTTGTTTGTTTGTTGGAACAGATAGCTCAACTGTCAGTTTGAATAACTTAATGCAGCCTTGCTAAAAAAAAAAGTTTTGGTAGTTTTTTTTTTTTCCCTTCACTTTTTTCACAGTGAGTCTATCATAATTGAACATGCAATGTTTCTCTGTAAGTCTCAGGGATTTATCATCAACTTTACTGTTTCAAATTCGGATTAAACACAAGAAATTAAATTTGAATGTTCTTAAAATTACAGGCTAAGTACAGTGTAATAAACTAAAATAGTCTGAACATAAAAAAAAAACAAAAAAAAACAAAACAAACTGAAGATGAGTTTATGAAATGGTTGAGGAAATTCAAATTGACTAAATAAGACTAAAATAAATACAATCAGAGTTCAATCAACTGACACTATTCCAAAACAAATTAGGTTTTATAAATGGAGAAATACATGTATGCAAAGTGGAAATGTGTTTCTTAAGAACTTAAGCCGAAAACAGCCGCCTTCGTTTTCATCTGTGCCAAATGTTCCTTAGTGCAGTCGAAGACTTCATCATGTTTATAGTCTTAAAATCATTCAGTGATAGCTTTGCGAATAACACCTCAGACTTTATTTAGTCTAAGACCAGTGAAGTGTGAAACAAGTGAAGAAAGTTTTGTATCATATCTTAATAACGCTACAAATTGTCTCCAACAATGAATGAATCTATAATACATCATAACAGCTCTTGAAATGCCCTCTTCTTTCTGACACCTTCACTTAATGTGTCTGGAGAAATAGCGTTGAATAAATCATTTTAAAATAATTATTATAATGTCAGGAATATTGCATGATATGGCCAACATGCCAATCATTTGACATTTTAACCCGACAGTTTCAAGGGTGGATTTTTCATTGGTCATTCCAATATTTGCAATCAGGGTAATTGTCGGCAACGAGTTAAATACCATGGGCTTGATTTTGAGTCCCTCCATCATGATGGTTTTGTAGCAGCACAGGCTTTTTGACTCATAATCTGAAAGCCCTATTAAGTGCAGCCTTCCTCCCCAGAGAGTCTGTGTATCATTTCTGGCAATCAAGCAGGTGCCACTACAAGACGTGCTTCGGTGAACGGAGAGTTGCCTTAACCTCAGACCTGATCCATCATAACAGGAAAAGGGGCTTTGTGTCAGGCTAACTGAAACCTCCTGTCACCTTTTTTTTTTTTAACCTCTGTAGACCATGAGGAGCACCAGTACATGTTCAGGTATTAAACCTGACACAGGCAAACTATTATTAGCAAAGAAGAGTAACACGTGGCCCCTCAGATTGTTGAGCCAAAAATGTGGATTTTGAATGCATATTCGAAAGTATATTTTATTTTTTGATAAGTTAGACCTTCCAACCTGTACGATTTATTAGTCAAAAATAAATAAATAAATAAAAGGGCTCAGGGCTTGAAGTGCAAAGCTGTGTGTCCTTCTGTGTTTTTACTGAGCAGCTCATGATGTTTTCTGTGTCTTGATTTACAGTATAAGTTGAGTTTGGTTCACTTATATATTTGAAAACACAACACGCATCAACTGACTTTCCAAATTTGCTATTTGAATCATTTGTACAGTATATCTGCTGTTATCAAAACAGATGCTTTATGGCCCCCTTTCATCCATTCATTCATTCATTCATTCATTCATTCATTCAATAAAAGCTTTATCTAAAAGCTTGTTAGATAGCAAAGGAATTAACACATACTTGTCGTACTGTTCTGTAAATATATGTGACCATGGACCACAAAACCAGTCATAAGGGTCTTTTTTTTTTTTTATTTGAGATTTAAATATTATATTATCTAAATAAATAAGCTTTCCACTGATGTATGGTTTGTTAGGATAGGACAAGATAAAGTTGTCCAAGTGAAGTTCTTAGCAATGCATATTACTAATCAAAAATTAAGTTTTGATATATTTGCAGTAGGAAATTTACAAAATATTTTTCAGAATATGATCTTTACCTAATATCCTAATGATTTTTGGCATAAAATAAAAATTGATCGTTTTGACCCATACAATGTATTTTTGGCCATTGCTACAAATATATCATTGCGACTTATATCTGGTTTTGTGGTCCAGGGTCACATACTTATTTTTTTAGTTTGTTAGTTAGTAATAGTAAACATTCTTTTTTCCACAGTACAAGAGTATTACTACAGTAGTATATTGTTTATTTTTATACAACAACAACAACAACAACAACAATAATAATAATAATAATAATAATAATAATAAATAATGTTGTATAGTCATATTGCATGTGGAAAAAGGCAGGAAGAAGAAACTCCTATTTTAATATGTTTAATATGTTGTTTTTGCAGTTTGTGGAGAGCTAAATACCATGCAGATAAATATTGTAAAATAAAAACTAAAAAGAAAATAAACTAATAAGAAATGCAGCACAGGAGGGGAAATAATGAAACTGATTAATTCAAAATTTGATAAAAAAAAAAATAAATAATAAAAAAAAAATAATCAAGCCTCCTAGGATGCAACAGGCTGATTTCTTTTTCTTTTTTTTTTTTTCAGTGCCTGGCCAAAGCTCACAGATGCATAATATGTATGGTCTCCACTGAATTTGAAACTGTTGCTATAGCCGTGTCTTTTCTTCGGCACGCTATTTTCTGTTTTCGGGAGCTTGAAAGAATGTCCAAACAGTGCAGCAGGGACCAATTTGCGTTCCGGCCAGCAGACACTGTTATATCCCAGCAGGCATTTGGTCCAGGTAATGAGGAAAGATTAGCTGCCTTACATATCATTAAAAGCCCCACTAATGGCGTGAGTCTGGTCATTATTTGCCTCTGTGCATAGCACTGGAATCAATTAGTCACAGAGAGATTGCCACCACAGTAAACTGTTGGGGGAAACAATTACAAACTTTCCGTGGTATACTAGCCAAACTTAGCACACAATAATCAGGTGTTTCATGAAAGGTGCTTTGAATGATGATTCAGTATTAAAACCATGGGTTAAATGGAAAGAAATGATTGCTGCAGCTAAATGCTATAATTATAGTTGAGCGCTGTGAAGTTATGGCTTATTTGTAGCTTAAAGCTGAATATGTAATTTCTTCAATGTTACAATTCTTCTTCCAATCCTAGTTTAATGTGCATCTGAAGGATGATTTCCTTAAAGTATTTAAACACAAAAGAGATAATATTTTAATCCTTGAGAAAACAAACAATAAATAAATAAATAAAAGTGGTTACAGGTTTCCTAATGGAATTCTAATATGATTTGGAATCAATCCTAAAGGCCATGATGCACCAATTTGACAGTCAGACATCAGCCAATGTGGGACCATATTTGAACATCTGTTGGCCCAGTTTTTTATGATGTGTTCTGCACTACTGATTCTAATTGGACCCCTGTTGGTCGCTTTTTATCTGGTTGAGCATGTGAACCAGTGTACAAAAAGAAAATGGAAATGACAAATAAAAAACAGACTGTTGCCACCTTTTGGTATGGAGAGTTATTTCCTCTCACACAAACACAGAACGTAATCTTTGCGGTGTGTTAAAGAGCAACTTTATGGCCTAGCCGCAGGCGACGTGAGGCGACAACACAGTTGGTTTGGTGTGTCTAATGGGATCAAATAAGAATCCAACAGGATCCTCCTGGATAAAACAAATTCCTAAAGGATTTTGTGTTCTTACATGAGATAATTCTATTGGTTATTGTATAAGCTTTATCAGAAACATACTTGCGGAATTGAATTGATGTCTTGCAATGGGACAGTTAAAGAAAATCACACTCTCAGCTTTAAAATCCTGGAAGATTTTCTTTAAATTCCATCCATCCATCCATCCATCCTTTTATCTGATCCTATTTGTAATCATAGCTTTTTGTCATTTATCTTTGGGCACAAGAACTTGATTTTATAGTCTCAGCTGAAAATATTCAGTGAATAGCAACATTTTTAGTTTTATAGTTAGTTATATTACAATTTTATATTAAAGTTTTAAAATTACTTTTAAAAAGTTTTTATTGATTGATTGATTGATTGATTGATTTTTCTCCGTATTTGATATATCTTGCTTTTATGGCTCTTATATAATGGTGAGAATATGGAGCCTAAAAAATCACAAGGGGTTGTTGAGGGAGTTTAACGAGCCTCCAAAGTAGTGCAATGACCATATTCCTTATCAAAACTCAAAATAGTTTATTCTCATACCAAAAATTATTTTACAGTCACCCTTGCACAGATAGATCATAAACACAGCTAAAGGGCTTCCTACCAGTGGCCATCACAAAACATCTTGCACAGTTTATCACAGGTAGAATGCAAAATGTTTCAATACAAGCATTTCAGTCAACTGTAATCTATGCAATATTTCAAACACTTAACCCATGGGAGAAAAGCAACAGTTTAAATCAAATCAGTCCAATTTAACCAGCCCAATTCCATGCAAAAAATAAATAAATAAATAAAAAAAATGGATTTGGCAACCCTGCATCTAACACAAGCTGCAGGAAACAGATTTAATTGATCATGGGTCAAGACGAGTAAAGGAGAGATGACTGACAAATCATGCTGGAGGAATTGCTGCTCAGCAGATCATGTGCTTATATCTGATCTTGTAAGATGTGATCCCTTTATACAGAGTGCGTGTGATTACGAAATTGAAAGTGAAAGTGAATTTCCACTCATTCAAAAGAGATTTAAATACTCTGCATAAGATAACGGCTCCCTGATGCGTGGAAATTATATTCAGTATTAGAATGATTGTCTGAGCAGGCAGTAATGGCCCGAAATTCAGCGGAAGCGGGATCAAGAAAATAGTCCCGTGCAGGGCTTTAATACAAAAACATACACAATGAATGGCGACTGTAGAAAGCAAAAGCTGAATCCGGAACATTTTGGGTTATTTAGAAATCCCAACCGGATGCAAAGACGATGTATGGTCACCCTAGCTAATATACACTCACAATGTGATATAATACTACCAAAAATATATATATATAATCCTGCCCTTTAACTCCACACCGAAATCCCAGACAGCCAGACAATGAAAAGATACATACAAATAAATCTAAAATTTATTTGTGTTTGGTACACTGTGAGTATGTTGGAAATATCCCCTACACCAAACCCAACCCTAAACCTAACTGATAGTGTTAACAAATGCAAAAGTGATATAAAAACGCATTTGCTGAGGCAGTCATGCTATTTTGACTTCCTTATGCGGATTTGAGCTGTTTTGTCAAACCATAGTTTCAAGGGGTTCATACCAGAGCTCTTCATCAGTCAAGTGCAACACCGTATTGCGTGAGCTATCAAGCAAACCTACTGAATAGAAAACTCATGCATATAAAGCCGTACATGTGACGACAACATTCAGAAGTATCAGTTTTCAAAGCGTGCAGGATTGTCTTGTAGCCATAATATAATATTCTGCAAGTAATTGTGTGAAAATTAGTCTTTATTGATCAAAACTCTGTGTAAATCATACTTTGTGTGAAAAGGAATAAACAATGTGGGCGTTTTACTGCCTCTAGTGTTCATTTCAACTGGAAACAGTAGCGATTCATACATATAGACCAATTTGGAGTAGATGTCAAAGTGACATCACGTGCAGCTGCATAGTGCAAACAAAAAAACACTGGTAACAAGTGAAAGTAAATGGGTAAAATCCATTGAATAAGAGAAAAAAAATATATTTTTTGTGCCTTTTGATGTCAAAATCGGAATGCAAATAATTTTTTTTATAGAATACTGTCATCACCATTTGAAGCTAAACGCAGACTTTAAACGGACATACTATGGATGAAAACTGCTATGATTACTCTACTTTTAAAGCATACATTTGATTTAAACAATAGGTCTACATAATATTTACATATGCTGTTTATAGGGGATGTATTGTATTAGCCCTACAGTTACAGCATGAAATATTACTATTAACATTTTTCATAACATTAATTTGTAGACTTTTTTTTTTCTTGAAAATGCAAGTTTATATCACCTAATTAGGATTTTATAACTCAATTTAACTCAAAAATACTGACAATTCTAAAGGGGAAAAAGCCAGAAGTGTGGGACATAAACTCCTATTCTGAGCCAAGGGAAACAGACAAGTTGTTTTTCCTTATCAGAATTGCGAGATATAATCTCAGAATTGCGAGAATAAAGTCAGAATTTTGAAATATAAAATCAAATTTACCTTTTTTATTTGTTCTTTTTTATTCCATGGCTCCATAGACTGCCACTTGAAAACCGCCCACAAAAAAACATCATCCCTGTTTCGGATCTGTAAGACTATCCCCCGTCTAATGTCAGTTTTGTTGAATAACAGTGCTTATCGCTGGGTGACAAGCTCTTGTAATATGCAGAGAGTTTTTTGAAAATGACATCTAATCAATATAATCTATAATCTTTTTAAATCTAACCATTTAGATCAGCATCCCGACTGTTTACAAACTTATAATTGGTCTACAGGTACATTTTTTTGTTTTCAGGTACATGTTTTCTGATTGAATTTCTTTAATGTAAATGAGATATTTAAAACTGTGTAACAAACTACTTACAGAAAATGCATATAACTATCAATTGTAACTATATTTCCCAGATGACAGAACAGGTGTGCAACAGGTTTTCACCTCTGATCATATTAAATTTAGAGGAAGAAATTAATGTATCAAATATGATACAGTAGGCTTTTATAGGGCTAAGAACATTTACATTAGGATCCTCAGGAAATTCCAGTATGATTATTTTAGGGAATTTGAGTGTTGGATCATGTACTACACCTGGACTGCGATTCCCAAATGTTTTACAAATTAGGTATTAAAATGAAGGTGGGGGGTTATCAATGACGTGCTGTCATGCATAAAAACCAACCATGCCGCTTCCACCTTCCTATTGTGCACCCCTGAATACTCCTGGCATCAAGGTGAATCTCATTATACAGAATATCCTTGTCATTGCCAGGATCGTTCACAGGGCGTCAGTGAGTAACTGCTGGCTTCATTGACCCTGGAAGCTTGCGCCTCAACCCAGAGTTGAATTTGTGAAAACGTACCATTGCACATCAGATGAGCAAAGCAGTGACTTTATAAAAGTACAAGGTCATTCTGCACAAAAAGAAATACATAAATAAATCATCACAACACTTTAGGTAGGTAATTAGGTTGAGATTTAAGAAAATAACACACAATAGTATAGTATACAGTGAAGTGCGATTTGATCTCTAAGGTAACATTTGGGTACTTAATGAACAGGCGTCGAAAAAGCACATTAAAAAAAAGATAACTTCACACGTAGAGAATGCTATTAAGAGATAAGATCCATTGTTATCAGAAAAAGCTGCCCTGATCTTGTTTCCAAGTCTCTTGCTAACAACCAACCCATAAAAGACATAAATAGCAATACAGTCCTCCCATTACAACTAACAGACTAATGAACCGACTCCATCTACCTTCACTTTTTTTTTTTTTTCTTGTCTACAATCAAAAGCTCACTTCAGCTAACACAATGATCCTGCCACCACCCCACTTAATTAGCAGCCCAGAATCTATGTGACAAGAACACAAGGACTGGTCCAAATTATTATGTTTGGTCTATCTGTGTGTTAGCGAACGCTCATATAGCCTACTTACTGAGAACATGTGAAGAAAAATAATGAACAATGTCTATCCTATTTACGTCAATCATTATTCAAGTAAATGCATTAAATTACAGCTAGTTATCACAGTATTGTGGTGGAAATTATGAGAAGGAAGTGATGCTAATATAGGCCTACATAAGGATGAAAGCGCTTCCTGTCCTTTTTGTTTGGTCGCAGGATGTATTACTTGTTTTTACAGTTTCATCTGAGGATTTTCAGTGAATTATAACCCATAAAGAGTGACATATGACTGAAGTGAAAACTGTAATTTGGACTGATGTATGGATAATCAAATAAAACATGCTTCTGTCTATGTTCATCTTGAAAAAGAGTTCACAGTAAAAAGATGTGTGAGGTGGACATTTAGAATTATTGTAAATAAGAATTCTTGTAAAACACCTTTAACGTACAAAAAAAAGTATGAACTATCAAACAGATGATAGAAGGCATGTAGTGGATTTATTTGATCATGTTAGAAAGTCATGTAGAAGTTGTAATTCTGAATGTGAGAATGTGATTCTAACATGAAGTCACTTACATTTTCTCTTATTTTAGTGTTTTTGACAGATGCAGAAAAGAACTGCTTGACGATTCATGAAATTATCCTTTTGTATTTGGAAAAAAATAGCATACTGGTTTGGAACGACATGAATACTGTAAAAAATGACAGAATTTAAATTTTTGGATGAACTAATCCTTTCCGCAATTGTCTCATTTAGTGTAATGGGGATTTGGAGAAATTAATGGCATTCTCCCTTTCAACCTTGCATTTCCACTTAGAATGATTACACAAACACATCTGTTTCACTGTGGCTTGTTGCTTGCTCTAGGTAAACACAGCAGTGCCATAGACAGCATGAGACCTTGTTTGCAAACTACCTCAGTGAATAACCTCATGGTACGACGAGGAGGAAGTTCCTTTTCTAGTCGTCGTCTCTTTCTCTTCCCCCTGCTGTTCTGCATTGCTCCTTCCCCCTGTCTTTTACATTTCATAAAAAGATTGTTTTGCTTCAGTCTGTTCTGTGTCTCTTATCATTTGAGTTGCTTTTGTTGCTGAATTGAAGCTGGTTGCTCCCAGCATGATCTGGTTTTCTCATATGAAAGTACTTTGTATCTCAGTTTCTGGTTGAATTTAACCTTCACCCTTTACGGTGTGGCCCGGGCAGCAGAGCACAGAAGAACAGGACACAACATTGGCTTTTGCTGAATACATCAGTGAATCAGTGGTTTTACTATATAAATCAGCTGAGTGAATGATTCAATGATTCATTCAAAGACGGGGACTTATTTAATATCTGAATGAATCAGCATTTTAAACATATTGGTTGAGTGAATAATTTAATGACTTACTCATAAAGAGAGTCGTTTGTTTTGTTTATACTTGAATCAGTAGGTTGAATGAATCGTTGAATAACTCACTCATAAATACTTGTCTGGTGTAACACTGTAACCTGCAGAAATAGTAACTAATAAAAATCCCCATTCCTGCACACACTGACAGTCCATCTGGAATGTGTGAAAACAGACAAGTGGAAAAAAGTGCAAAAATTACACACTTCAGTTTGTTCACATTCTTATTTAAAACGCATTAATCAATTAATGAATCAGAGCACATATTTATTAAATAATGCATTCCCTCAAAGCTTGTTTCATAATATGGATGTATTCTATTTTCAAGTTCATAATTACATCATTAATCAAAGCATGTTCTATGTATCCTTGACATTATATTAAAAGCCCGATTTTTAATATGCATGAACAAAACTGCTCTAATGTAGAACGTTGGCCTCTGAGTATATTGTTCCTGATTTAATGCACTTAATGGCATACAGTATAAGCACAGCCAAAGGACTACTCCTGGTCACACTAAAGATGTAATTTAGTATTTTGTGATTAAAACAATGAAGTACTAATATAGAACTAAAATAAAACAAAACTAATAAGGCAGCATGAGCTTTGATCTTACAGGAAGAAGTCAGAGTAAAAAAGGTTTGGTGGACCTCCAAAGCTCCATTCTCCTGATATGCCAGGAGGAGATACTAATACAGGAGCTCTTTTAAGTCTGTGGCACTGAAAAGCATTTCCAGGAGCTTCTCCACCTCTTTTCTAAAGGGTGACAGTGTGTTTCCGGCAGTATTTAGGACAGTGTGACAGGATCAAAGGACAGGGAGGGCTAAGGGTTTTCTCCACCTTCTTAATGAACACTGGCCTGAAGAACAGTCGCACAGCAAGAAATCATGAAAGCAGAACCCAGTGTTTAGGACACAAGTGACATTTCATACATTTAAACACACTGTAGTAACTGGCTGCAGGCAATTACAAGCATTTCACCTGTAATGTCTTCTAGTTCAAAGCAAGTTGTGCAGCTCTTGCTGACTCCAGGGTAAATATATAATTGTTCTTATATGTTCGTAGAGTGTGTCTCTTGAAGGTTTGTCTTAAGCAAAGCTTTCATACAAATATTTTAAGATTATGTTAAATAAGTTAACAATCAAAACAGACTCCAGATTATGCGCATGTCTGATTATGAAAGTCTCACTTTGCATAGCAAAACTGAGTATCTAATATTTCCATCATGGGCACAAAGAGAAAACAGTAGCATTGGATTTTGCTCTGAAATATAAATATATTCATTAGTGAAGCTTTGTATCCAGGATGCTATTTTTGTCTGCTCAAAATTAACAGTTAATTAGAGACGCTGGTCTAAGAACATAATTAATGTTGCTGTATGATACTTCAGAAATTCTATTACACAATAACAGTTATTGTGTTGTGTGGCGCTTGTTAAGGCAAGGATCATTACTATTGTTCATGCTTTAAATTAGAGTTTGGAACAAGGCCCTGACTAACTAAAAATCAACATGTAACTTATCACACACTTTATGCTACAGACAGAAACCTTATGATGTCAATACTAATAAGTAAAGTGATGATTTCATTGCTATGTGGTTTGTAGGATGATTTGGGTGGTTGTTAGTGCATTACATTGTTTTACAAATACAAGTTAACCATCTGTAATATTGTTACTAAAAACAGTCTGTTTATCACTGTACAAGTGATGAAATAAAGAGTGCTTGAAGTGTTTTTTTTTTTTTTTGTTAGTTTTTTCAGTATGTGTAAAGGTGTATTAAAACTGCTAAAGTTCTCTGGCGAAGAACAAAGAACAATTTTCTCTTTTTCTTGTCAGTATTTCTTTTTGAGCACTATTAATGGGTAAAATAGACAGTGGCAGGTCTATTAGGCTGCATTTACACTGCAAGACCAAATGCAGTCTATTTATATCAGATTTTTTTTTTTTATATCTATTCGCTTTTATTTAAGACATTATACTGAGCACTTAAGCATTTTCACTATTATGTGCATTTGACCATTTGCAGGGCATGCACCCCCCTGTCAGTCAGTCTTATTGACTCAGCTTAGTGAAGTATGAACAATCATTATAACAGTCATTATTTTCTTCTTCTTTTTCGGTTATGAAATAATATTTTTCTCTTTCTCTGATTCCTGAGCTAATAAATTTCATGTCATAAAATAACACAAATTTCTAGTCCATTGTAGACCATTTCTCAGAATTTTTAAAACAAGAACTTCTTTAGACCATGCTGACAAAAAGTTATGGAATTTAAATTTATTCGTCAAACTATTATTCTATTACAATTATTCTCAAATAATGCGTGTATGAATATGACAATCAACATGAAAAAAAATGGATGTGAAATATCTGCAGCGCATCAACATATTAAAGGGTTAGTTCACCCAAAAATGAAAACTAGCCCATAATTTACTCACCCTCAAGGCTTTCTAGGTGTATGATGACTTTCTTCTTTCAGACAAATCCAATCAGACAAATTAATTGATAAATGTGCTGGCTCCTCTAAGTTTTATAATGGCAGTGGGCGAGTGTTTTCGTGCAACATTCCAAAAGAAGTCCAAGAAAACGCATCCATCCATAATAAAAAGTGCCTCACACAGCTTAGAGGTGTGAATAAAGGCCTCCTGTAGTGAATTGATACATTTTTGTAAGAAAAATGTCCATATTTTAAACGTTGTAAATAGTTTTGTCTAACTTCCACTAATTGTCATATGTGCAAGCCGTTCCAAGAAGATAATGTAGGACGTATGCGTAGTGTATGCGCTGGTGAGAATATACTAGTCTCGCGTGAACCAACGTTTACAGGAGCAAAGGAAGTAAAGTACTTTAGCATAGGAAAACCAGTCTGTTGTTGGCATATATTGAAATCCTCAGACATTCTTTAAAATCCTCATTTAGTACTTTTAATTTGTGACCAGTGTTTTGCTCTCTTCTCTGCGCTTCCGCGTTCGTCACTTCTCACCAGTGCATGCACTACACATACATCCTACATCTTCCGCTCAGGGGTGCGTTTTCCATACGATGACGTAACTCGCTGATTAACCTCCATAGTACGATGCATTGTTGCGGAAACGAACTAGCTAGTCACGGCTGTTTCCCGAACAAGGTCGCATCTCCGCCGTTTGAACCACATTAGTTCAACAATGTAGGGCTGTTGTTAATGACGTCACCGAGTAATAATTTATGCTATTTAACTTATTGGAGATCTCTAAAATGCAGCTATATTAAACATGGCATCGGGTGACTTATTTACTATTTTTTGTTCCGTGTCATTTCGCTTTATTTGATGTTTGATTCATCGTGGTCCCTCTTACGTCATACACAGGGGTTCCCGTAGGCATTTATGCGCAAGCGCACTATGCAAAAAGGTCGCTTGCGGAGGAAGATTAAAAATACATATATTAAAATGCATTTATATTTAGATAGAGTGAAAGAGTGATAGATTGTACTGCATGTTAGCTTGCTTATTGTGTCCAAGAGAATAATGTATTGAGCCCATAAGTCTTACTAACAAGGAACTATGCTTCTAACCACAGGTCGAAAGCTGTAGTTCCAACCACGTAAGTTTGTGACGCTGTTTGCGAATGTTCGTTTGAACTATTTTTTTGGGAAACACCGAATCGTTGAACTATGTTGGTAACGACGGAACTTGCGACCATAGTTGGCTAACAATGCTTTTGGGAAACGCACCCCAGGACGGCTTGTGCACATAACAGTTAGTGCAACATTTTAAATATGGATATTTTTCTTACAAAAACACATTGATTCACTACAGGAGGTTATTCACCCCCAAAAATGTGTGAGGCACTTTTTATTATGGATGTATGTGATTTATTGGAATTTCTTTTGGACTGTTGAATGAAAACTCCTGCACACTGCCATCATAAAGCTTGGAAGAGCTAGAACATTTTTTAATATAAAACCGATTGGATTTGGCTGGAAGAAGAAAGTGAGTAAAGGGGTGAGTAAATCATGAGCTATTTTTCATTTTTGACTGATTTAACCTAAAGACAACAATTGGTAAATGTTATTCCTAGCATAGCCAGATCATGCCTGCACAGTTAGTGGTAAAAATATATGACAAATTTGCTAATATTTAGTCATTTCAGCTGATGGCCATGCATCTCAGCTCTTTCAAATCACTGGGTCCTAGAGAACCCAACGATATACAGTTCTCCTTATACACCAGCAGTTCGAACTTCACCAAGATCACCTCACATGATCTACAGATCATCATCAGATCATGGTGACAGAAACATATGAAGAACTTTTTGATATCTCAAATTTGCTACATATAACTCATTTTCAAGGGCTGTGTTTAATGCAACATCTTTGGCACGCTGCTGACTATTTCACTGAAACCTGATATGTCAAATCACAGCCACGCTCTGATGCTACCTCCATGATAGTTTAGCTCCTGATTTTACATCTGGTGTGCTTGGGCCCATAATTGTCGCTTGCAGCTGTGTTTATTATTTAGTTTTGTCACATGCCTTATCACTGAAAGTAGAAAGGCACTCATTCCTCTGAAGACAACCTCCAGATGATATCTTGACAGAATTTAATTTCCTTAGCTAAATTAAAATTAAAATTTACCTCCAACTCAGTTGTTCAAAAGACACATGGTTTGATTACCTTAGTATTTAATGTAATGGGAGTGCTGTAAACGCAACCTGTCAATCCTGTAGTAGTATTGATTGGTTTGTGGTCAGCCTATTTTATTTTATTTTATTTTATTTTATTTATTTTTTTAATGCAAAAATGCATCATGTTGCAGTTTTATGAGTAACACCCAAATACATTCACAATTCTCAGTTTGCATGTGTCAGTACATCTATACATTATTATGAGAGACTAGACGCAAACTCTGTATAGGTACTTAAAAGTCTTAACTACAATTTAGAGGGTTTAAGAGGCTTTAAAAGTCATGAATTCTTCATAAAGATATATGTGTATTTCTTTCATAAATCCAAATAAACCAACGTAAAACACACCTTTTTAAGATGATGCCCTTGTTACAACTTCCCCATGTGACAACTAGCCCCAGTCTCCTTTATGTATTGCTGTCTCCGGGGCATCATTTTGGAGGACATAGAGAAGACATCCATCACATCCAAAATGATTTAACGATCACAGCAGCCTGTGCATTCCCCTGAACGCACGTTTGGCCTAATGTCACTCAATGGTCTGCCACAAAAGGGCATGTTTGCAGCCGGGATCTCTGGAGAGAGAACCGCTCGTTTTCCAGCACAATGGCCTTGCTTTCAGCCCCTGAAATTTGAATTCTTATCTCTGTGTTGGCCCAATGAGAGCACAACAGGAGAATTTAATTGGGGAGTTTAATTAAATGGCTGGGTCAATTGCATCATGAGCTGAATACTGACCGAAGGCCAGAGGGGACTAATAAATGCCAATTTACCTCATATGTCCTGTCTTTAGGTGTTACTCCCTTACTCCAGGGGCAGAGAGATGCTTTGAATGCGTCCTAAATCAGGATTAATGGATTGTGACCCCGGGGCATTGAGCTGGCGAGTGAAATTCTCACTGATGATTTTGTCAAGAAGTCAAAAATGGCGAGTAATCTTATTTGGGACGACGCATCAATTAATATTTGGGTGTAAAAGCTGATTCCTGCTGAGTTTTGGAATCCTATGAGGACGGGAGACATAAATAGAAAATGTTACATAACTTAACTGCTTTAAATTCATGTGGAGTAGTTTCAAATATGTCACTTTTCTTCAAAGCAAATCATCAAAGAGATTGCTTGAAACAGAATGAATGGGTCTTGGCCACTTGAGAGGCTAGAGTTCACCTGACTCTGGAGAGAGACCTTGGCCCCAAAATCCCTTTCTGAACACGGCTATCAACAGCACTCTGGCCAGGGCCTTCAGATCAATCCCTGTCTCTCGCAGAATTCCACCACTCACCCATGAGATGACTCTGGCTGGGAGCTCATATTTCAGCCCTTCAAAGCTCGAGATTCATGCCATGTTCAGATGGAACACTTGGATAATTGAATTGGAATATTGTGGTTGGAGATCGTCACTTACGTTAAGAGCTCGATTCAATGAGCGCCAAGGCGGCGATGACCTGGGTTCAAACCTTTCTGGCCCTCCACCAAAATTACATTTCATTCAGTGTTTTGGAAGAAAATTGTACAAACCGCAAGGTGCTTTCTTGCTCCATTTTTGCTAAAGTGAAATATGAGGACCGGACAGTGGTGCACATCTGCGAAATACAAATGGTCTGTTCATTCATGTGTTTCTGAGTAGAAAAGAGAAGATGACAACCGATTTGGACAAAGTGGTACTGCGGTCACCCCATTTAGACTCAGAGATTGGCTAAGCCAAGAGACTGCTGGGAGATACTTAAGGCTAAATAAAGGAAAGTTTCACACAAAATAGGAGTAGACCGCGATGTGCAAATGTACTACTGGGAATCTTTTATGTCTGCAGGCCAAATTGTTTTGACTGAGGTTTTATGCATAGTCCTTATTATCCTGTCATAGACAGAAAACAAAGACAGAAAGAAAACAAGGCAGAGTATAATGTAAGCAGTACTCTATCTGTTAATTTGTGTGGCACTTCATTAGAAGCATCATTAAGTCAAGGCTAAATAATCACTTATTGTGATTGGGTGGCATCACAAGTGTCATCCTGTTACATTAAACTGTGTTGTGGAAGATACCTGACACCTTTTTTCCAACCTCTAGGCCCAGAGCTCTGAGAAATGAGCTTCTATGTGACTTAAAGGTTTGCACAGTCATTCTATCCCCATACTTTCAAAGCATGTGTATTTCAAAGACAGCAAATACCCAATTTCATCAAGAATATCAAGTCTCCTGGCTAGCAAACAAAACTGACACATCACGCATTGCTTATCCTGCTTTTCAACAAGCTGGATATCATATCTGTCCTAAACAAATACATTTCGTGCCAAATCACATTTGTCAAAAACAAATTATTACAGAGCTAAGCAAATTCTTAAATGATTACATTTGCTGGTTTCTTTTCATCGATTTTGATGGGGACATTCATGTGCATTTTTATAAGGATTCAAGTCAAAGATTGGATTAAAAAATTAAACAAGCAGTTTGTACTGCTGGAAGTCACAAATTGGCTTTTCATACTAATTACATGTTTCACACAGTTCATATTTTCTCTTTGGATTGGTTAGCCATTAATCCTGAGGTTGGAGATTTTACTCTGTACATCTGAAAATGTTTGCTTAATATTATTTGCATAATTATGAGGTTAACAGCATTGTACAATATGTGATTAAACATGCTGTGGTTGTCTTCAATCTTCTGAAATGTCCTATGAAAACAGTAATGTATTTTTATCGCTTCAGTTAATTTTTATTTTTTTTTCCTTAGACAATTAAACTAAGCAAGAATGACTCTGCAAATGTACAAAGTGGATGGATATTTAATGAGATAATCTCTGAGGGAGTTTATGACTGTCTAATAATCTAACTAATCCGCTGTAACACTGGATTGTCGCAAACTATTAGCACCTCAATTTAGAAAACTTAAAACAAACAGTTCAAATCCCCAGTTTACCACTTTGAAATGTTGCTTTACCAAGGGTTAACAATGTCTTTACCCTACTTTTGAAAAGATCAAACACAACCAAAAAAAGCCTTAAAATACTGCAGAAAATAAAAATTCAGTTGTCATACTCCAAACTGTCTGATAATTCAGCTGAAAGCATTAATAAAATTAAAGGATAGGACAGGAAAATAAAGCAGTACTTAAAGTAGACCTTGCCTGAAGTGTCCCTTTTCTCTGTTTGATTTATAACACAAGCATCTTCACATGCACTAAACTGAATCATGGGTAACAAGGTGAGCCTGGGGGCCTCCTCCAGTTCACATTATATGTCTGTGCCATGTAATTTTATGATAGGCTATAATTCTCACCAGTAATAAATTAGTAGACCAAGTCAACTAATGAACAAGCATTTATGAACAATGACTTCCAGTAGTACCATTGGTCCAATTATATGGAGATCGGAAACAAGTCATCTACAAATTTGATTTAACTGCCAAACTGTCATAAATGACAGCCATGTCCATTAGCTGACAGGTATATACATGCACAAAAGCATATGGTTTGTCTGAGACATGGCACAGAAGAAGCGTCTGGATTTGAGTCATGTCCCAGTGCTATTTCCCCGTGTCTCTTTGTGGACTTTCTTGTCTATGAAAATAAAAGACAATAGATAAAAATAACTTGGATTTACAAATATGGAACATGTATTTGGAGAAGGAAATAACATGCTTGCCAAAAAAATAAATTATTATATAACTGAAATGAAAGTTGTTGTTCACTGAAAATCTTCCCCTTCTGTGGGTTTGCTGTGACTGGATTGATTCAGTGAGTTGAACCATGGAACCGGATTTGTGAATGTTTTTGAAATAATGATTTGTTCATGGATCAGACATCAGATATCTTGTCAAGTTACTGTAGTTATCATACGACTTCAGAGTGGAAGTGGGCTTTATAACAAACCCTAACCAGAATGTTTGAGGAATATCAAGGCTGTCAAATCACTAAAAAACGTCTGAAGCCCAGTATATGGGCAACAAATTGGACGAGTGCAACAACAGAGAACATGAAAGATCAACTGGACCAGCAATCAGGGACCTGGTGTACGATCAAAGGTACTTCAGAGAGGCAAGCTTTTCATAATGACGAAACAAAGAGCTTCATGCAGGCACTCTATATGCCTCACGCACATGCATGTACATTCTCCAGCTCTATCACAGGCACTTAGCTTCACTGAGCATGATAATATTACGTTGTAAGAATACTTTCAGGAGGTGAGTCATTTGTTTTGAAAATGGAAACTGTTTTGATGTATCAGCTCTGAAGAATAAAACCAATGATTCTGAAAGAGGAGATGAAACCAAAGGAAAACTTCTGTCCGAAGTAGATACGTTGCAAAGACGCTAATCAATAATTCCCAATAACCTTTTACATTGCAGCAGGATAGGGGACCTCAGATGGCCGCCTTTGAAGCTAGAGATTAGAAATATTCTTTTCTTTTTGACATTCATTTAAAATCCTTTCAAAGCCCCCGCCAACCCTCCATTACTTTCACAAGCAGCAGACACCCGCAAATGAATATGGAACTGAATGTTTTTCTCTTGGTTTTTAAAGCAGAACAATTGTCCCTCTAGCTATTTTTGTACTAAAATTAGTGGTATGGAAGACAGCAAACAAGTTGGGGAGGGAGTAAGGAACAGCCATGCATTATGCATAAAAGTTCCTTCGCAGTGACTAATGGTGCCCCCTGTGACTCACAAGACCACCAGGAGGAGATTCACGGAAAACCTTATCAACAGTCACGGAAATGTGCGGATTGTAAATGGGATATTTATAGGTCCCTGTCACCCTTAGATACAAAACAAACAAATATAAGATCATGATGACTCAATCAGTCAAATCAAACAAATCACAAACAACATTTGGTATTACGGAAATGTTGTCCATACGTGGTTCACACGCGCGCACACACACACACACACACACAAAAAAATAAAAAAATAAAAAATAATCAAGAAATGTAATGGCCAAACGGTTTTAGACAAGAACAAGAACATTTTAGAAAGAATATGTAGGTTTCATATATTCGAGGGCTATAATTTCCAAGAAATGAATTTAAATGAATTAAAGTTCATGTTCAAGTTCTAAATATTATAACATATTCAAATTTTAACAAACACACACACAAAAAAAAACAACATTAAAAAAACATTTTAACAAACTTTTTTTTTACCAAAATGTTGGTAATAACTTGGTAATAACAACTTTGTACATTCACATGCTGCTAGAAAGTAATTAATAAAATATCAGATAGATAGAACATTTCTACAAAAAAAAAAAGTGGAATTTGTGCATTGGGGCCACGCTTAAATTGTCTGAATGTCGTTGCATTAGGTAACAAAATGTTGAAGCAAGTGACATTAGCAAACAGATATTGTTAGAGTTTTTCTCAGAGCTGACTTTCAACCAAATGCAGTCAAGTATATTTTTTGTCTATGTATGAAGTTTAAAACCTTTTAACATTTGAATTAAAACAAACAAACAAACAAACAAACAAATAAATAAATAAATAAATAACTGTTTTTCCCATTCACAAAGTTAATTTATAAATGTGTTCTGACAATGGTGCTCCAGATGGTTGAATTCACCCTTCTCAGTTCGAGTCATATTTTCTGTAAATTCATCTTTGAAAATAGCCAAGGCAGCTAGTGTGCACATGTATAAATAAAAGCAGGAGGATGGTACAGTTGCTGACAGGTAAAAGCTAGAGTGCTCCTGCCATTTTAATGTGCTTTATGGTTTTAATGTAGCTTAATTGCAGTGACAAAAGGGAACAATTGGAATAATTACGACAGTCACATTATGTTTTCTGCCAGCGTTATATTCACTAGATAGCTGAACTGATGGAACATTGCCATTAAAATGTCAACACAATGTAATAGACTACTTTATTTCTCTTAGGGCACCACACATAAAGGCAAATAGGGCACAAAACAATAGCACACCCAATCCTTTGTGAATGATTATGAGGAGAACAATGATAGTGACGCATGTAAAGTAAACTGAAAAAGTGATCATTTATAATTGATATCCTTTTATATTTGACATTATATAGTAAAGATGGACTTGTGTATACATGAGTGTTACAGATGCGGTAAATCATTCTTGTCATGAAGTACATTTTATTTCACCATGATATCTTAATGGAGGGATCTCCAACTCTGCTCCTGGAGAATTACCATCCTTCAGACTTCAGTCCCAACCTTGCTCCAACCTATGTGCAATTGTCAAGTAGTCCTGAACACCTTGATTAGTTGGTTCAGGTGTGTTTGATTGGGGTTGAGGCTAAAATCTGCAGGACGGTAGCTTTTCAGGCACATTGTTGGATATATGACTGAATGATTATAAAACACAATTGTTGATGATGTAAATTATATTCAGTGATAGATAGATAGATAGATAGATAGATAGATACAGGCATCTCGGTTCGGTGCATGAGGCCTTACAACGAATACAGGCAATTCACCCTCAATCCAGAAGGGGGCGCGTGCAGTAATGCTACTCTGTTTGTTCTCCAGCAGAAGAACAGCGAATGCCAGCAGTTGTGCACTTGAAAACAAAGCCCACTAGACAGTAACTGCGTTTCCATTACCCTTCAAGATGCGCAAATTTAAATTGCGAATTGAAAATACGCATAATGGAAACATGTCAGTTTTGCAAAAACTCAAAGTTTTTGCAAAAAGTTTTTACGCTTGCATGACGTGGTTTTTCAGGCAATTTGAAAAAGGAATATTTCACAAAACTGTAATGGAAATGGCTTTTTCGCATTTACAGGTCACATGGCATATGTAAAAAGTCATATGATCATTCTTCAATGTACTATAAACTCCAAGAAACACTTCATACGTAGCCACTCGCAAGTATAAGGTGCTTTCCCTGATATTAATGCTTAGACTATGTACGCTGCACGCATCTACTGCACGTAACGGCTCCGACACGGTCACCTGAGCTGATGTTGTGTTAATACCAGCAGCGTAGGACAAGCTTCTGAAGCAGCTCTCCGCGCTGCTTCTGTGAAGATACACGTATACGCCTCTTTCGATTAAATAAAGCCAAAATCCGTCCAAATCCCACCAAAATCCATTGCCATGACTTATCATGAGAGGAACAAATTATGTTTTAGTATAACACGTGGCATGGAAACGTTGTCATTTTGCGCTATTTATACAATATCACCAAAGTTTTGCGCAAATCTGTAATGGAAACGCACCTACTGACAAAGGAGTATACTTTTAAGGGTTGCGCACTCAACTGTCTGTGAAATGGAGCTTTTTGTTCTTGTATCCTACCTCTCTCGTTCGGCACAAATCCAAATATTCCATAATATTTCCATATTTGCGATGCATCCAAATGCTAAATTATTATTTATTATGTAAATTATAGACTTTGTACTTCAGTCACGTTCTAACGGTGACACTGCGTGCGCCGATGTTTGGTTCCCTGTGTTTTATTTTGCTAAAGTACTAACTGCGCTGTCAAGTTAGCAATGCTAGGTGCCTGGAACTGATATGTTTTGTGTCTGTGTGCGCCAGCGCAATTACTTAAACTTTCCTCATACTAGCAAAATCAACTTAAACAAAAAAAACAAATAGAATGTCACTTTCTGCCATTTGAGTTTCCTTTCTGTCAGAAAACTGAACTGAAATAGATAGATAGAGTGGGTAAAATAAGTATTGAACACATCACCATTTTTCTCAGTAAATATATTTCTATAGGGGCTCTTGACTTGAAATTTTGACCAGTTGTTGGTAACAATCTAATTAATCCATATATACAAAGCAAACAAAACAAATAAGTTCAGAAGTTAAGTTATGTGTTGAGATGATCAGCTTATTAGGAGAGAGATCCATAAACTTAACTAATGAGCTGATGATCTCAATCATGTGTGTTAAATAAGGGAGACATGCAAAATGGGACCAGAATTGAGAACCACTGTAATAAAATGACATGACACAGGGAAAAAGTATTGAACACATGCAGAAAGCGAGGTGCAAAAAGGCATGGAATGCCAAGACACCAGCTTAAATGCAATGCATGCAGTCAGTTTTTCCATACAGTAGCCGTTTTGAAGCTGTCATTCAAGACAACCAAGTCAGCCAAGCAGGGGCGTAGCAGCCAATTTAAAAGTGGGGGGGACAGTATGGTGATGTGACCCAAGGGTGTTCATACAGTATAATAAATTCTAAATAGAAGAACAATGGGCATTTTACAACACCAAAGTGGAAGATGCTTAATTATTTAAATGTATAAGAAAACAAATTAATGTATATTTCCTTAAAATATTAGCAATTTGTTCCACCGTAGTAATGAATTAAAAGACTAAAGTATGATAAGATATTCGTTGCAAAACAAATTTGATTTGAAAGGACAATTCTACTCTGGACGCGAGCAGCACGTGGGCAACAAAAGACAGCAGAACCCGATAATCTGTTATGTTTCGTTTACCAGGTGCTTTTACCCAAAGCAACAAGTAGGAAAGCATCGAACACGCACTGAATTCGGCGCAACGTAACGAGGTCTTTCGACGTTAAATCATAACAAGAAAACGGGTGATTCGTGTCATCGTGACGTTCTGTAACACATACTCACATTGTGTGTTTGAAAAAAGGATGTAATCGTCCTCTGCTTTTTTCTAGGGTGCATTTTACCCCAGACAGCCAAGTGGGTGAACGAACGAAAATTCACAAGAGCAACAAGATTTGAAGCTCATGGCAGACGCCCAAGAGATTCGCGCTGTGATTGGCTAAACGTTAGTTCACTCAAATCTAATTAACAAATCAGAGAACACGGGCGGAAATATTGGCGCTAGGTCAAAAAAAGTGCGGGGGACAGAATCACCTGTTTCTAAAAGTGAGGGGGACGTGACCATCCCCTGGTTGCTACGCCCCTGCAACCAAGGCTTTTGTACAAAGTATTAAATACATTTCAGTAATACTTTTCCCCCGTGTCATTCCATTTTATTACACATGACTTAATTTATGAAATTATTTGTTTTGTTTTATTTGCATGTATTGTGTACTTGGGTTGTTATCAGCATCTGGTGAAAATTTCATGTCAACAGCACCTTTAGAAATATATTTACCAGGAAAAATGGCATTTTTTTTTTTTTTATCTGCTGTAGATAGATAGATCTTTAACAGATAAATGCTATAAATCTTTAGCCCTTTATTTCCATCCTGTTGGGTTCTATCCTGTTAGACAACATGTTAATTACTTGCCACTGTGTAAATAATCAAGCCATAATTAAAGTACTGGAGCTTGACCAGAATATACTGCATTTCTGCTAATGGAATTTCTTCCTTAAATTATAATCCAAGGATATCCTTTCTTTCTTTCTTTCTTTCTTTCTTTCTTTCTTTCTCACATTGTAGTTAAAGACAGAGTAGGTGATTTGGTTTAAAGACATTTTTTGTTATGCTATTTGAAAGTGTCTTTACATTGTGATAGCAATCACTAAGTTAAGAGGTCTAAATGTGTTTATATGTATTTATATTGTCTGTGGAAGGTGTAGGACCATAAAATGTTTGTCTAATCATATTCCTTGGTCAGAGGGCTACAATAGGCTGTCCTACGTGCCTGTCAACGTATGTATTTACATACCTCTGCACACCCTGTTTGCGCAGGCGCATGTCCTGATTTTGCTGAGTTTGATGTGTTCCTGGGTCAACATATTTTGTTGACCCTGGAACAACATTTTAATCCAAAATTTTAATCTTGACCACATCCCTACACCTAAACCTAAACTTACCCATGAGTAATCCCTAAAATCAGAGGAAATGATAGATGAATGATACTGATGTACAAGCACCAGACACTGATTGTAAGCCTAAACTTCACAAAAACTATAAACTGTTTTTTCAAATCTGATTGGTTAATCACAGTGTTGTTCCAGGGTCAACAAAGATGTTGATCCAGGAACATGTTGTACTTGGTAAAATCAGGTTCTGCTTGGGCAGACATGATACATCATCAGTGTGTTCTATTACGCTATAGCAGAACGAGTGAGAATTGAAGCTGTTATTACTGTAATATTATGCGCTTTGAACTGTAATGTTTTCTCACCATTAGGGTTGGGGTTAAAAAAAAAAAAAAAACTAATTCAAACTATATACAAGTGATAGTATGTCTTATAAAGACAAAGAAAACCTCACAGACGCATTTGTGATTTTTGACTTTCCCTTATCCTGTAGTTCTTTAACTTTTCCGTAAAGTAATCAGAGTTGGTCCCAAGGTATGAGGGGTATTTACCAATGCACGCCTCCATTCACCAGCCATCCAATTGTTAATTGAATTGATCGGCCTGTAAATCCGTGGAGACCTCTCACTTATTGGACTAATTAGTCTTATATTGAACTCTGAATTAACAGGGCATCATCCCTCAAAATTGCTCCTTCTGCATGTAGCTCGGCTGTGGTTCTGAATGCATCAGAATCAGAATTAGGCTAAACTGTGGCATTTGCTCAGATTTGCTCTCTTGTTCACGCTGCACATCAGCGAAAATAGAAACGATTTTAGCGGAAAGGTCAATAACACCCTGTGGATGGGAGCTGCTCTAATTCTTTAGTTCTGGTGCCCACGTGGTGATGGTTGTGTTATATCATACACGACTTTGAGTTCTGAGAGGAGAGATTTTGAGTGAGTGAGTTTGAATGAGCTGCAGAGCCGTGACAGTCGGATGGGAGATCTCAGCAGACGGTCATATCGCCCATAATTGCGGGGTGCTAATGAGAGTGTAACTTAATGACCCACGTAATGGCTCAAAATATCATGTCTGCAATCATCCACTGATTTGAACTGTTCTAATCGTTTCGCTGAGGAAAAGATACTAGTTTCCACTAGGTTGCGGCGGCATATGATTAACGTCACAGTTCAGTAAACGCTCACATTACACCGAATCTCAACGAGCCAACAGAAGCAGGACAACTGCACTTCTGCGCCTGTTGGGATTTTTTTTTTTTTTTGTGAGCCAGTAAAATGACAGCATTGGTTGAAACCTGTCAGAGTTCCTTGTGTGGTTTCTTCACTTCAGTAATGTGGCAAATTAAATTGAATGTACTAAATTTTAATGTGATAAATGAAACGATAAATGATAAATGAAATAAGAGTGTGCCACTTTTTTGTCCCAGGGGTTCATATCTACCCCAACCCACCTGCCCCCATGTTTTTACATTGTACTTATATTTATACCTGCATACATCTGTAATTAATTTCTGTAATTACATTTGTAATTGCACTGTTTACCCATCCCTTGCACCTTAACTCTCCTCAAACCTACCCATACCACCAAATCCCACCTCAGCAGTGGCAATAGTTTTGCAATACAATATGAGCACAATGTGTACTGTAGCTTGCATGGTCACACTTTATTTTAAGGTCCAGTTCTTGCTAACAAACCATTAACAACAGCTTTTGCCTCATTAAACTCTTAATTTGTTGCTTATTAATACTTAGTAAGGTAGTTGTTAAGTTGAGGTATTGGGTAGGATTAGGGATGTAGAATATGGTCATGTAGAATAGGTGCTTTATAAGTACTAATAAACAATCAATATGTTAATAATAGGCATGCTAATAATACTAACTAGTAGTTAATAGTGATAATTGTTACCTATTGTACTTTGTATTTATTTATTTATTATTGTTTTTGATGTATCTACATAGTAGTTGACTTAAATCCGCCATGAGTCTACATAAGAATGATTAAACCCAAAGACTTTATACATAGGAAGACTGTGCACTCATATTACTTATGAATGGGAGAACATGCAGCTCCCAACATGGCGAATAAGCCCCGCCTTCTAAACGAAAGAGCCAATCATTGATTAGTAAAGTCATCGCGTCACTGCAGCTGCCGTTAGACGCTCTGGTTCCTATAGAAACAGGCAGCATTCGCACACCCACGCTCATGACTGTGGGTGCTCATTGGCTGGTTTAGCATCAAAAACAAGGTTTGTTTAATGGTATTTGAACATAAGAAACATTTTATGAGCCTGTTGTTGTCAAATTTCATTGGTGTTTTCAAATATGAAATTTAATCGTGATCTTAGTGAATAGTTTTTGGAGAATTTGATGTTTCCCCATTCAAAGAGATAGGAGCGGCACTTATGCCCGAGCGGCGTTTTAAAGATGAAATGACTTGTCTTAAAGGGACTTTAAAACCTAGATGATCAAAACAAATAGCCATTCAAAAACCGTTGATCATGTAGTCAAATTTTGCACTAATCATGACTGTGGCATCATTACCAATCAAGCTGTGTCAAATTATGCAATGATTATGCATGTAATTACAAAGGAGTCAGCCAGTTTAATTCCAAAAATCTTTTTTTTCTTTTTCTTTTTAATTTCCAACTCACATGGTTGAAAAAAAAAATTATAAGCTATTAATAATAAGCTGTTATTATTATTTTAGTTTATTTATTGATTGATAGTTTGCTGTTATTATTTTGTTTAAAATATATTGCAGGGCCAACAGTTTCTATAGCTGAAGAAACACCTTAATGTTTTATTTACATATTCTTGTTATTTATTTTCCCCACAGATGAAAGCTCATAGCTCAGACTGTAGTGAAAGCTCTATTTCACCCTCCCTCCTACTGTATCTCTCAGTGGACCCAGCTCCTTACGGAGATCTTTATCTGTTGTTAGGCTCTGAACAAAGAAGCAGTTGCTGTATAACGGCAATTAATTTTGCTATGGTAATGTGAGCAGCACCTGTGCACATGAGGAATTAGACAACAAAATATTGTAAAAGTGCAGCCAATTAAGGCCCGCTCCCATTCTTTCTTTGAACAGGTGAAACGAAGATCCATTTCATTAAGCAAAAAGCTGCAGTTTAGGAGTGCCATAAATACGTGTTCATTAGTTTTAAAGGTAACAATAGTTAATTTAAGCTTGGATCAAAGTCTAAGAATGCATTATTTGAAGTGCTGATAGGAGACGAGGTGGACCACGGGGGTTGTTGACAACATCTTATTGCTGCTTATTTGTCATTTTAATGTGAGACACGTGTTTAGCCCTGCGGGCCTCCAGAAGGAAATGACCCATGCTGGAGGGAGTTTTTGCTGCACATCTGCATTTCCTGCAAATTGTTTCTAAAGATGCGACACCTGAACCCTTGTGAACACTTACTTTATATCCCATGGTCCTCCTGAGGTGAGGACATTGACCTCCGTTTTGCTGCTGAACAGGTGCTGGTTAAAGATTTGTTAAGGATGTTCTGGGTGAGATGTGAGGTTCAGGCTGTGAGCTATCAGGGAGCTTCAAAGGAAGCTGTTCACACGTTCTCCGAAGTTCAATTGAATGATGGTTGAGCTGCGGCCTCATGAATTGCAAAAGCAAAGCAAGTACAAAACCCCCTCAAAATCTTCTGAATCTCTGCTTTGAATTCACTTGGAGAAACATCCCACGATCCCATTTCACCTTGAGAATAATCAGTCGTGCTTTGCTCTGACACTGTGATTTGTTTAGCACAGTTTTAAAGGCTTTTAATGGCAATTGTTTTTAATTAATGTTGCAAGTCAGTTCAGCCCACTCCAATATTTCAAGCACCAGAAATATTACCCTCTAATGCTGATGAATTATCTCTTTCATAATGAAATCTGAGTTTTTTTTCTCCTCTAGGTCATAGAAAAATGTGCCATGCTTTAACCAAAAGAAATGTTTTGGACTGAGCAAGCAAAAAGTGCTTTACATTACAGTTTATATGTACTTGTTTTCAATAGTTGTCATTTATCTATTGGTTTGTTTGTTCAAAGCCATTCTTATATATTCCTGTCAAGGGTTAAAATAAGCTTTGGTAACAAATGAATGTGTGTGTATGTGTGTATACACACACACACACACACACACACACACATAGTACATATAGTTTTACTGTCACTTTAGCTATATATATATATATATATATATATATATATATATATATATATATATATATATATATATATATATATATATATATATATATATATATATTGCTAAAGTGACAGTAAAACCCTTTACATTGTGACAAAATATGTTTACTTCAAATATTTTTTAAAGAAAAAAAGAAAAAGAAAAATTATCACAGTTTTCATATAAATATAAAGCATCACATAATAAATAATAATCATTGAATCAACATCCTGAGCAGCAAATCAGCATATTAGAGTGATTTCAAAAGTATCATAAATACTGGAGGAATGATGCTGAAAATTCAGCTTTGCATCACAGGAATAAATTATATTTTAGAATATATTAACATAGAAAGTTAAATTGTACAATATTCCTGTTTTTATTATGTTTTTGATTAAATAAATGTGGTCTTGGTGAACATTAGAGACTTTCAAAAATTAAAGAAATTATATACAGTATTTAATATCTGACCCCGGATTTTTGAATATATGTCTATATACCTATCTATCGATTTATACACAATTTTACTACACTTTGCATTGTGCCTAAGAACACCCATTAGCCATGGTAAAAGCACTACAACAGTACACAGCCTTGTGGCTTATTGCTGTATTGTTTTCCTCTCATTTTTCTTCTTCTCTTTGATGTGCCTCACTGTGTCTGCGGGGAAACTGTGTCTGGAAATTCAATTTTTATTCCCTAGCATTATCTGCAGCTTTTACAGTATTTTGGTGTTTTGAAAGTGGAGGTTTCTTGTCGTAGTCTATAACATGAGTTAGATTTACGGCTGCATCTAAAAAGGTAGAGGATTTTTGCTCACGATCATCGCTAGTAAGCTTCTCCGCCTTCTTTTATGCCGTATAAAAGGCTTTTCATTCCAACTGAACCCCAAAGGAAGAGTCCCCTCATACACTGTGAGAAACTCTGCGCACTTAAATAGAGGGCCCAAAAATACCGTCGAGGCCCTATGTTTAATTGCTTGGTATTATTGCAATATGTCTATCCTCTCTGGGTGCTGGTCTCCCTCAACCCTCTCGGCAGGCGGCACATGGCTTAATTGAATTCCAGAAAAAGGCAAGCCCTCCTCCCTGTCCTGGGGAATCCAAAATGGAGCTCTCACTTTGGTCTATAGCAACAGGGAGCTGTCCTTGGTTCTGAAAAGCTGGCTGCGTGTCAAAGCCGTGCGGCATGCAGTCTCCGTTTTTCTCTGCCCTAATAATGGATCTCATAGCGGTGGGAAGTTCCTAATTTGGCATTTCCACAATTCACTGCTCAGACCGTTGGCAGTTAGCTTAAAATGAATGTGTGAAATGTAACTATTGTTAGTAAATGCAGAGAACAACAGCTGTCTGGAGCGTTTTGTGTCAATAGCTTTTGAAATGACAATCACGGTTTGTACCCTGATTAGTTCTTGTTTTATTTAGCTGGGTTAATTAGGAGACATCGGTAATGAATAATCTGTCAGAGGATTTGTTTTGAACAGCTAAATTATAATAACCTTTAAGGTCATCCTCTGAGCACCATTTGTAAATCTGTGGATTTATCAGGATTACCGGCTAGGCTCAGTTTCTGACAAGAGCCTTTGCATGCTATTTCACTGTGTAGAAGGGATATAGGTTGTAGAATCGCCTATAAATTAGTTGAGACTTGGCCTTTCGATTCAGAGTAAAATTTAATTGAATTAAAGACAAATAAATGACTCATAAAGGCCACTTGTAATGTTTTATTGATAGAATTAGTGCTTGGTTAGTTCCCAGAATTAGGCACACAGAGGTCATTGCAAAGAATTTAGCTTTATTCTTATTATTTATTTATTTATTTTAAAAAGAGCCCAATGTAAATTTTAGCATTGACCCGATCTCTTCCATCTAAGGTGCTTTAACATCCGAGCAGCTGAAATGCATGCAAATGAATCGCTTAATACTTATTTATCACCATTTATGAAACTTAACGAACCAATCTCCCTAGAAGTGTGGTTCTGAAAATTAATATCAAGTATTAATTAAGAAAACTAATATGAATTCTGTGTCAGAAAATCGTGTTCCCTTTTCGCATTCACTAGGGGAAAGAAAATCTCCATTTCTGATTCTCTGTTGGTGAAACTGTATCAAAGTCACATGAATGTACCACATGATAAAGACATGCTAGACATGAAGCATCAGCTACAGTTGATTAACTTGAACACAGCAAGTTACATTTCCGACAGATTAAAACAAAAAATGCATGAATGTTCAGAAATATGTTTCTAAAAATAAATAATAATAATAATAATAATAATAATAATAATAATAATAATAATGATAATAATAATAATAATACACCCCAAAAGAAAATTTGCTCCTTCGATGGACTTGTTGTTTATTGTTTATTACAAACACATGGCTTTTAACTTCAAAAGACACACAAGACAAGACATTCTAGAAACCTTGTTTCATTCTATTTGTGATTTAATCTAGTAATGCAATTAACTTTTACCTTTAAAGGTTTAAAAGGGTTGAACGTATATGAACATTCACAATGATATTTTTTTCTGCATCATTGGGATCTGGCAGTGTCTTTAAAGAGTCCTTTAACCATAGAAAGACAATTGAGTGTGATTTCAGCCTCTCAGGGGGATGTTTAGCTGTGTTTAGGACCCTCTGTGGTGCCAAGGGTTCTAATTAATGATGAGATCTGAAGTGTTTTAGCATATTAATAATCATGTCGACATTCAAAAAGGAATATCTTTTCATGTCAGCCTTCACATCTGTTCTAAGCAAATATTCTTTTCTTGGAAAGCCTGTTGAAATTCTGAGCACATTCAGACTTTATTCGGTTTTATCCTTATGTGCTGGTTATATTAATCTATTCACAAAACTCCAGCTAGTTATTTTGTAATTATTTATTTATGAAAAGTACAATATCCCTCTTTTCAAGAGAGCATATGGAACGGCTTAATTTTAGATGGAACAAAAACGTAATTGTTTACACCTATTTGACATTAAAGTTGTCTTTTTTTAAGAACTGGAAGCTAACATTTAACTTTTGATAAAGTCTTTATTGTTACACACAAAAGTGTGTTATTGAGTATAAGACAGTGGTTTTCAAACCAGTCCTACGAGCACCCCAACACTGCATATTTTGTAGGTCTCTCATATCTGACACACCCATTTCAGGTCTTGCTGTCTCTACTAATGAGCTGATGAGTTGAATCAGGTGTGATAGATGAGAGAGACACAGAAAATGTGTAGTGTTGGGGGTGCTCACAGGACCGGTTTGAAAACCACTGGTATAAGACAATAATTAAAATGAACTGTCATCCATTAACAGTGTTGGGGAGTAACTATGTAACCTCACAACCTCACAATAATATCAAAATAAATAAGAGGTTTTAAGTCTGAAATTGTGGTGTCTGTGCTTTAAATTAAATTACTGCAGGGCTCTGTGAAATGCTTGATTCTGATTGGTCAGTCATGACATTCCAAGGTAAGTTATTCCCCGATAACAACTGGTAATCAAAAAGTAATTAAATGTAATAAGTTACATTATTTTAATAAAGTAATTAAAAAGTTACTCTACTTATTACATTTTAAATAGGGTAACTTGCAATCTGTAACCTATTACATTTCCAAAGTAACCTTCCCAACACTGTCCATTAGATTACAAAATGACTTTCAGACATTTGGGCAAAGTCACTGTTCCCTACAGAAATCCACTATATAAAACAGAGACTCAAACAAAAATGTGATAATGTGATATGAATATATTTCTAAAACTTTCTTAAGAAGACACTCAAAAGGAAAAACTAAATAGATTTCAAAAAAATGAATTACACAGTGATCTCAAACGATCAATTCTCTAGTATTACGAACACCTTTCTGAATATAATCTTTGTCTCTTTCATCTTCATGTGAATTAAAAGTATCAAAGCCTCCTTCCAAAACTCTGATTAGTGTGTGAGTGCTCTAATTGAGAAATAGGAAATTCAATTTTAATATGAAAGGGTACACTAATAGGTGCTCTGAGATAGACATATAGCTCCTTAATAATGCCCTCCAGCGCAAAAATCAAATATGATAAGGTTATGCAAATAGATGTAAGAATGATTGAGATTTCACTCAATTAATAAGGCCCCGGGAGACATCTGTTCATGCATATGCACCCTAAGCAGAGGTTACGCCTTCTGTGATCCTAACTCTTGCGATCTGTTATCCTCAATCGAACTTTCCAATAGTGTTTATGCATTTGACAGTAAACGAAGCTCTCTGTTACTTTCGTCATCATGAAAGAAAAAACGGCAGCTCTTGACTCAATGCGACATCAAAACTGTCATGTAGCTTCTAGCTGTGTTTGCCTTGCTGAAGCTTTGGGGAATTTCTTTTTCTAAAGCAATAAATATATATCGTGGACAGGCAGCGAGTATTGCACTCCGCTTTACCTCTTCAGCTCAGCTGTCCAGGGACGCTGGGCTTGATATCTCTGCTCTCACCTCTATTGACTGAAGCCTGTCTAGCTGCTTTTTAGACTCACTTAAGAGTCACTACATGCGCACCACTGCTGGAGAAACTCTGATCAAAGTAAACACAGGAAATAGCTTTTTGTATGACTTTTTCGATAGAGTTGAATGGTTTTATTGTCTTTCAAATGAATTGCAAAGAAATTGTACTGTTTCATGCATAAAGTAAATGGGTATTATGTAGTACTAAACCTATATACCGCGCCTCTGCTGCAAACTTTACTTTCTGCATAAGCAGCATCCAAACTAAAATGTACATTCTCGTGATTGACTCATTTGGAATGATCTAGAAAAGCAAACTCTAACATCTAACATAAATAGCATTCCTTGTGTAAAGTGCACTGTAGATCCAACTCACACTTGTTTTTTTATGATAACATCTCTAAAGTTTTGAAAGCACCTGCAATTAGTGCTGTTTAGATCACTTACAAATTGTAGTCCGGTACTGATTACATGATGAAAATTGTAGTTAGTAACTGTAATCTAGGTTACTCATTTTATGAATTAAATAAATAAATAAGTAAATAACATTGCATTACACCATGATTTCCCAAACTGGGCTTACTGTAGTTGATTAAAATGTTAATAATTAAATAAATAATGCAAATGTAAAATAAAATGCAACACTTTACTTTTTTTAAAACTGTTATTTGTTAACATTAGTTAATGTATTAGACAACATGAACAAACAATGAACAATAGATTTATTACAGTATTTATTAATCATTGTTAACTACAATGTTAATTGTCAAAAAACTACAGTTCATTGTTAGTTCATGTTAGTTCACAGTGCATCAACTAATGTTAACAAACACAACTTGTGATTTTAATAATGCATTAGTAAACATTAAAATTAATATTAACTAAGATTGATAAATGCTTTAGAAGTGTTGTTCATTCTTACTTCATGTTAATGTTAAGTAATGAAACCTTACTGTAAAGTGTTACCATAAAAACATTTTTATATCTTCAACACTAAAAATGTTTTATTTGTTTAACTGCATGTCAGTGTAACCATTAACTGACATCAAAGCAAATGTGTTTTTAAATTATTGAAATATTAACTTCCTCAGACATATTTCAAGTAAATATTTTAGACTTAAAGCTGACAAAAATGTTTAGGAATCCCTTGATTACAGAAACAAACATATAATATACTCTAATTACAAGTGCTTAATTTTAGGAATCTGATTATGTAATCCATATTGCATGTAATCAGTTACTACCCAGCACTGCTGGTGATGACTAAAATGCTGCCTGCATAAGCACAAGTGTTCATATATCTGCTTTTCATTATACAGAGCTGAAGATTATATTATAATCTTGTTTAAGTAATTAAACAATCTAGATAATTAGAATGTAAGATATCTTATTCTCTTCATATTATTCAAACACTGTTTGTAAAAAAAGACTTGTCATCCTTCTATGGTAACAAAAAAAGAAAAAAAAAAAAAATGAACAAGTCTGATGTGTGGTGATAAAATTATCCCATTAACAGTAGACTACACACAGACTACAGGAATAGATAGGAATTTGCCAAATCAAGACATTGTGTGAATCATTTAGCTGCTGGAACAGGTGGTCTTCATACATACTTTAAAATATGAAATATTCACAGCTGCTAAAAAAACCCAAGCACTTATCATTTTGTTTCCACCAACTGAAGTATGTTGCTCATTAGTAATATTCCACACCATATGGTTTAATTTGGATGATTAATATTGGTGCCTGATTCCAGCATTGTTTCATGGAGGTAATGACAAGTGGGTGACTTTTTACAGTAACCAAGAGCGAGAGGAGGGTGATTATGGGAATTGTCCCACCGCCTCCTCTTCATACTAAGTTTCATAAAATGAAGGCACCCCTTTTTACATTGACACAGACATTTATCATACATTATTATTTTGGTCACACTTTAGTTTGGGGACCAGTTTGACTATTAGCTTAATATTAACTATGACTTTTGCTTCAATAAGCTCCTAATTACTACTTATTAATAGTTAATAAGGTAGTTATTAAATTTAGGTTTTGGGCAGGATTAAGGGATGTGGAATATTATGGTTATGCAAAATAAGACATTAGTATGTGCTTTATGCAGTATGCTATTAAAATAATGGTTATGAAATATCATTAAATAACTAAATTAATGAAAAACTAATATTTTATTTAAACAAATAATAAAAATATGAATGCTGAATGAAAATAAATGTAACAAAGCATCCAACTAGTTGTGTAATATTTCAGGAATTAATATAAATATATTATATATAAAGTCAAAAATGTCAAGTCAATATTGATTGATTGATTGATTGATTAGTTGGTTAATTGTTTTTATTAAACTCGGAAAATAAACAAAATTTTAAATGGAACACATTTCACACCAAAATAAAGTTAAAAAAAAGTATAATAATAATGATGATAATAATAATAATGATAATAATAATAATAATACTTTAATAACTAAATTAAATTAAATTAATTGTAAGACAAAGTGGGATACAAACAAAACAAACCTATATTAACAATAAACACAAGGTCAGATTTTCTCACTTCCATTAAAACACAAGGTGCTCTTTGGTTTTGCTGGATAACAAGATCGTCAGGTTTGTTCATGTCAGTTGGAGTGCTTCTGTCATAAAATCAACTGTATTATTCACAATACCTCATGCTATACTCCCTCATGGAAAAAACTACCTGTGCATTATTAATAACTTTTTCTCAGAATTGAGCTTTACCCTTTACAATAGCTTTAATCAAAAGCAAGCATATTTTTAGAACAGTGCAAAACAAATGCATTCACTCTGTTACATTTTCATCTTTGCAAGTTTGCAAAAAGAGTTTTTTTTACACATAGCAACGCTGCATTCACACAAAACTCTTACCCAGTGATTTCAGCAGTCTTTCAGCTTATTTCAATTGCTCAGCAGAGCAGAGAGATATTTCTTTTCTTTCTGAGACCTCCCGATGAAATGAAACATTCATATCCGCTACATATTTCTTCATGCATGTCATTTTTTTGTCTAAGATGGGCACCTCTGCCTCAATGCGGGCAGCCGCCACCCAATGCATCTGCATTTTCCTCCTCCCCAGTCTTCTCCAAGCATATTAGATGATATTACCTCTCAAGGATGTCCTCGATACAGCGCTTATCACCATGGGGACTGTAATGGGGGGAGATAATGAGACCTGATTTATATTTCAAAGACTCTCCAGCGAGAAACTGATAAGAGACCTTGATAAAGGAGAATGATGCTGGGGAGGGAGGATGGAAGATACAGAGGAAGGTTGAAGATCATAGAGGGGTGACGGTGGTGAAATAAAGTGAAAGATTACCTCTAACCTGTTGAGACACCATATATCCTCTGTCTAACAGCATTATGACAAAGTGGTAATTGCGGTAACATGATGGTCTGCGGGAAGGTTGAGCTGTAGTGGTCAAACGATTGGCTACCGTAATGATGATTCGTGTAATTATGGGTAAATGAGTTTTCGCTCCTACTATTTACAGAAAATGAAGAGAGGGAGTGAGAGGGTCCATTTTATTGAATCCCAATGGTTGTCAGTGTCTGCACTAAAACAGCATGCTTGAAATATTAGATCGACTTTGGAGTAGGACCTGCACACTTAAATGGATGGTTTTTATTAAAATCATGATTAAGTCATGAGATTTAAGTCGTTATTTATGGATCATCTTCTCCACCAGAAAACCGTCTGTCAGCTGATCTTGAGAACCGGATCAGTCAGATTCATGATTGGCTTTATGAATTAGACTCAATGATTTATTTCACTGATTTAATT
Source organism: Labeo catla (assembly GCA_012976165.1). Taxonomy (NCBI): domain Eukaryota; kingdom Metazoa; phylum Chordata; class Actinopteri; order Cypriniformes; family Cyprinidae; genus Labeo; species Labeo catla. Next base: position 185,758 of record VONZ01000834.1, on the reverse strand, counting down.
TGAAAGAATTATTCGTTTATACGAATCAGACTTTTTTTTGTGAACTATTTTTGAATGTGCCTAGGAGAACTAGAGCTGAAGTCAAGATTTCCAGTGAATAATGACTTACATTTCAGTGTGTTCTTCACATAAATTACTTGAGATATGACTTGAGTTGCATGAACCACATTTATGATACTTTTTATGTGAGAATTGCAAGAAAAAACAGAATTGCGGGATATAAATGATATTCTTAACCACTGTGGATCTTTGAGTCTGTCAGCCGACCTTGAGAACTGGATCAGTCAGATTTGTAAATGAGTCGTTCAGATTGATTTGTGAATTGGATGAACTGGATCAAAAAATTTATTGCATCATTTTAAAAGAATGAGTAGTTTACGACAACCTTTCATCAGTGTGCCTAAGAGAACTAGAGCTGATGTCAAGATTTCCAGTGAATAATGATTGAAAATTTCAGTCGAGATATGACTACTTTAATGCTTCTTCTTCTTCTTCTTTTTTTTTTTTTTTCTCATTTCGAAGCTTGGCAGCTCCAGTCCTCATTATATTAAAACAGTGGCCAAGGTATTCTTCAAAAAGCCGCCTTTTGTGTTTCATAGAGGAGAAGAAGGTAATTTTGCTTTGGAACAACATGACAGTGAGTAAATTATATGACAGAATCTTCATGTTTGGTTTGAACTAATTCCTTTAAGGTCATTGTGAGAAAATAAGTCACAACTGAGGAACTCACTTGAGTAGTTGAAAGGCTGTGACACAGACCCCAGGCGAACAACCAATTATGCGGTCCTGAGCAGCCAGAATTGTGATAGCATAATAACCTATTGTGCATTTCATAAAAATGAGAATTCCAAGAACAGAGATACTATGAATGGCCCATACAATATTCTAGGCTTAGAAAATCCATGTTCCTTATTCGAATTTTGCTTTGTCTAATTGTTCACAGTTGAAGCCTCATATACCTGAGCTTGGCTCAATCTATTGCTAAACTCTCAGGACCATTAACATGACAGCGTGCAAAAGTAACAAAATGATTTCCAGAGCGAGCTGCGGTTTTCTGCTCAATATTTCATTGTCATTGTTCTCCAGCAGAGAAATCCAGCATAAAGATTTCAATGAATGAGCTTCCAAAATGGATCTCCCTCTGACATTACAGCAGATTTTCCTCATGCTCAAACTGAGCCAGCTTTCCACATGAAAATAAACCCTTCCTGAAAGTTTTCAAATGTTTTACAATTACGAAACTCCAAGTTAACCCGATGCATGCTCGTGAAAAAGTTGCTTTGAAATGATTTCACACTGTGATATTCCATTAAATCTTGCAAAATGTAATATTTGATCATAAAACAGTTTTAGTTCCCCCAAGACGCCAATTCAAACTTCTAAAAGAAACTATTTCATAGCATCAAATCAGCTCAGTCTTTAACAGCATTAATTAAGTCACGTTCAAAGTCTGCATGTGTGCCTAGAAATACATTAAAAAACAAATATGTTTTCAAATTGTTTCTAAACATTTAAGCACAGCGGAGCAGGTAAAGATTCTGCACTTACAAATCTAGTGGCAGTATGTTCTTTTTAGTGAGCAATATGATCTAAAGACACCTTTTCCCATCAAGCAACCCTCTTATCTGCCATCTGGCCCCATTCTGTCACCTTCACCATAAACCACTTCAACAACCACATTTTGCACTCAATAAGCCACATCTTAAAATGTTGCAGTACATAACTGTCTAAACAATACACCTATGATCATATATACATATATTCATATATTATATTAAAAAAACAAAACAAAAAAAAACAACATTGAATGAAGAAAGGTCAAACAATCTGAAAAACACTTCTCACATTGCACAAAAACAGGGTGAGGAAGTAAAATCAAAATAAAATCAAACTGTTTTTAACTAGAAGTTAGGCCTTATGGACAGATGGACACAGTAGATTATTTTTGAGAGCCAATTTAATTCAATTTAAAACCTCATGATTTTAAAATGCACATGATGTGTAAAATACTTATTCTTCTAAATTATTAATTTATGGGCATGTTTTAATAATTTGATTCAATATTTTAGTTAAATGGTGGCTACTTGTACTAATTCATTCCTTCATTTAAATCCATTTCAAACCTGGCCACAATTTAACTTTAACCCAGCTAACAGGGAACATTCTCAGAAGTTTAGCTAACGCCCTGGCAAGGTTATAAACAAACAATCTTCCAGTAATGTTAATAAAACGTTGGTTTGATGTTATCTGGTCTTTAAATAACATTTGCAAAATGTTGACACAAAGCTTTTATACACCATTTATTCAGAAATTTTTGCTTAATGGAAATGTTAGCAAAATGTTCTTTCTTTAAAATTTGTAGCATAAAATCACCTTAAACTTTGTCCTTATGAGTATTATGTCACTGTCTGCATTTGTGCCTAGAAATATATATATATATATATATATATTTTTTTTTTTCTTTTATTATTATTATTATTATTATTATTATTATTATTTATTTATTTATTTATTGTTATTATTATTATTTTTTATTTATTTATTATTATTATTATTATTATTATTATTATTATTAGTATTTTATTTATTTTTTTTTCACATTTCAGACACCAGTGTTTCTGCCAATAATCAGTGTCAGCTGATAAAAGCAGTTAGAGGTATCTGCTCTATTTGACATGGTCTGATGCAATCTCTTAACCAGTGTTCCAATCATGAAAATAATAATAATAATAATAATAATAATAATAATAAAAACAGCCTGTAAACATGTCACTTATGTACATTTACATCAGGAATATTATTCAGTGTTCACAGTTCATTAGTTATCTATAAAAACACTAGATAGGTGCTTATTTACTGTTAATTATTTATGTATGTTTAAATAAATCTGTCACAAAGACAAGAACTATCTTACATGCAACAGAAATGTTTGAATATAGCTCTTTATTTCAGTGTGCAGGTGAATATAACAGTTTGGGCTCTTTTATTAATTTTTATTATTTTTCTTTTATTATGCTGCTTTTTACAACATGTAATATTAATCGTATGGCTCTCCTGAATGTGCCTGTGACGTTTCAGATCCATATACAATACAGTTAGTTTATTATAACGTGTTGAAAAATATCATTTTTGGGGCGGGTCTAAAAAGTGCTGTTTCAGGGGTGTGTTCCCTTACATGAAAATGAGCTGCAACTTCCCACCAAACTCCAGAAGGGGGCAGAACCTAGACGTCTCTGTTTTGTGTATGGCAAAAAAAGAGAGGAGAAGCAATATGAGCGAGGACCTGTACTTTTACTGAACTTAAATGGAACAAATACACAATTTCTTACCAAGAGTTGCTGAACAATAAATCAAAGCATGCAATCTGTGATTGTGTGCAGTTGCTGACAATCACAAAAATGTGCAGTCGCTTTTTTATGTGCGCTGTTTTATCGGTTTCACTTTCGGTAAAACGATGCCCTTTAATAGGTGCCCTTTAAGAAAACCTGACATGCAATCATACATGATATTTTTTTTTTAAATTAATAAATATTAAAACCAATTGTACAATACTGTATCCATGAGATGGATATTAGACTGTCTGTACTGAAGCTTAAGCATTAAATAATAATTTAAAAAATAAAAAAATAAAAATCAGCAGATGTAATTCTGCATAATTGGATATTGCTATCAGTAGTGAAATTTAGTATTGGTGCATCCCTAATTTGAATTCTTCAGTTCAGAATTTTGCACAAAACACAAACTAAAAACAATCACAATTTGGCCCGCCAAATGGACGCCATATTTTGGGGCCGTCTTGTCCTGTCCATTTGACTGATGAGACTGAGGCTGGTATCAATATTCCTGCGAAGAGAGGCAGACAAGAGTAGAGGCCCAAACGCTGATCAAATATGTATGGTCGAGTCTGGCTGCTTTCCCATCAAATCAACCTAATGTGGACTCAACGTGATTGATAAATTGTGATGAGATCACGCCCTTGGCAGAGAGTGGCACAGTGGCGCTGACAACATAGCGGCACAGACAGCGGTATTCTTCAGTGCCTGCCGCAGTGACTGATGAGGCAGTCTGGCACATATCAGAGGAACTCATTGGAGACGCTGCAGCAGGTCAGCTCATGGTTATTTCCATGTGGTGAAACACTGTAGGTGCTTGTTATGGTGGAGGAATGACATGCAAACTCATTTTGGCAAGCTGCGTCTGCGCTCATTCCTGCCCAGAATTGTTTCGCAGAGACGAAATTGTTATACAAGCTTTTCCCGGCATTTTCCAAAGTCACCTTTTAAATAAGAAGATCTCCTTCTCAACTTCCTCAAGAGTGTGCCAGGCCCTGAGGTGGGCAAATACCAGATGAATCATCACAGACCTACGTCAGGCTCTGTCACACCATGGTGCATGGCCTTCATGTAGGTGATTGACGGCATCCACCCAGAATCCTGGAAAAAGCTGCGTAGACTCTTCTAGAGGTGACAGATCTGTCCCCTCCTGCATATTGTGATGGCTTTAACACCATATGCACTGAACAATGGTGCAAAAACAACTTAGGGGCTTTAGAGGGTCATTAAAGAGGGAAGTAAGATTTTCAACAGCAAGTTTAAAATGAACAATGTAAATGTAAGATGTATTTGGACATCTATGCTCATTTTGTAGTAATTGTGGATGCTGGAATATGAATATTGTGCAATTAATTTTAATGATTGTAATGATGCCATGGTGATTATACAAGAACTGAAATTTTTCAACCTTGCAGTTAAGCCATTTTTAAAATGCAGTAACATCATTGCATTAGATAACGAAAGGCAAACAAATGTCACATTTTTTTTTTTAGAAGTTATTTTGTTGTGTTGACTAACATACTAAAGCACATATAAAGAAGACAATTTAAATTTTATCTATACTGTTATTTAACATTTTAAAGTTAAACTAATGTTTATTAGTACTTATAAAGCACATATTCTGCTTGACCATAATCTATCCCTAATCCTATCCAATACCTGAACTTAACAGCTACCTTACTAATTATTAATAAGCAGCAAATTAGGAGTCTACTGAGGCAAAAGCCATAGTTAATGGTTTGTTAATAGCGAGAACTGGACCTTAAAATAAAGTGTGACTGAATAATTAATACATGCAGTTACCTACATCCAAGTACACCTGTGATTAATAACTACAATCTTATATGCATCTATATATTGTATATCCAAAAAAAATAAATAAATAAAAAGAAATAAATAAATGTAAAAAAATAAAATAAAATATATAAATATTATCTGATACAATTACATGCATACTATATCACATGTGGCCTATGTTTCCAAATGTATGAGGGTCACTGACATTGTGGCATAAGTGAGAGCTTGTCATGTTCACCCAATATTTTTGGCTTCAGCAGTATTGGTAATGTCTTAATTTTGTTAGATAGAGTTTCACTGTTAATTACTGTAAGTAATTTTCACAGCATTTTATTTTCTCAGGCCATTTTCAAAGGGTTTTCTTCACAAAGTGTCTCAGATAAAGGCTGCCAAGAAAATAATTATGTGCAATATAATGTGCATTCACCTCAAGCTGCATTAAAGCAACATTTGTGTCATTATACTACAATAATTCTCTATTTTCCCAGTCATTCTGCCCTAATTACAAAGAAAAACTTTCAATTTTAAGTGAGTCATTTAAGCAATTTTTACATTGCTACATTTAAATGGCTGACACCTTTAGTCAGAAACCTTAACAATTCCATGGGCAGCCCCTGTTTACATCAACTTAATTTCCTTCTTTCCTACATATTAGATGACTCGCTCAACCCTGACATTAATAATACCTAAAATTATGCCTATGAGTTAGTTCAAAGTTGTTTCTACTCAACAGATGCTTGATGTACTTTGTGGCTTCCTCCTGGCCCCAGGCTAATGTGTTATGTTTAAATTTAGTGTCTCTATTAATATGATAATGGAATGTTAAGATTGGCAAGACTTCAAAAGTACTTGTATGCAGTCTGACCGTGAGCAATACCACTTAGGAGTCTAAAAATCGGTTGACTTGGACTCTACTCTGAGAGACAGGCCAACATTAAACAATTGATCACTATCACTTACGAAATTAAAGGTAGCATTGCTTAACAGATGATGGTGCACACTGATTGAGTACCCAGACACTGATTAATGAGATAATCATTTATTGCTGGAAAAAGGTACTGATCGGGGTAACATGTCTGATCAGATTACTGTTTTGTAAGTAGTAAGCAACATGTTACTTGTTATAGTGCAACTACTCAGCTAACCACAACAGTGTACTTATTACATCAAAAAATAAGTACGATGTACTGTATTGTGTTCATTTTGTATTGCAAAACACTTTTGGTGCTATTGAGGTGGGATACAGGTAAGGTTAGGGACAGCTTTGGTGGTATGGGTAGGCTTCAGGATCGGCTAAGGTGTAAGGGATGGGTCAACACTGTAATTACAAATGTAATTAGATAAATTAATTACAGATGTAATTACATGCAGGTATTTATTTTAAATATAAGTACAATGTAAAACCAAAAAACAAAAAAAAACAAACAAAAAAAAACAACAAAAAAAAAAGCATTGTATCAATTTATTCATTTAAATGTAAATACATAGTAGTTAAGGCCACCTAATATAAAGCGGGGCCATCAATTATTATTATTTTGTTTTACCTTTTTATGTTTTTATTTTAATTTTAGATTTAGTTTGTTTTAGTCATTTTATGTGATTTTTTTTTTTTAATTATTATTATTCATCTTCAGGTATTTTTTTATTATTAGTTTTAATAATTTTAGCGTTAGTAAATTTATGTTTTTTTTTTTTTAAGTTTGTTTTTCATCAAATTTCAATTTTGTTTTATTTCAGCTTTACTTTAAATAATAAGAAACTTAAACAGTTTTAGTTACTAACAATACTGAAAAAACACAGATTTTAATACAATCCAGTTATTTATATGACTACAAATTTGTATGAATCCAATTTTGTATGACTAAATTAAAAATTATTTCATTCATTCATTTATTTAAACAAAAACACAAATTAATAAGAAATTCATATATTTTTTTTTTCTGTAAAAAAATAATGTAGAGAATTTAGCAGTGTTGACATAAATAATAACATCATAAAAACTCACTGGACATGAACTCTCATAACTTTTCTTAATATGGATAAATGGATAATAATTGTATATATATATATATATATATATATATTAATACTGAATATGTGTTCCCTATTCTAAAGTGTTGTTACGTAATGTTAAACAATATATATATATATATATATATATATATATATAGTCAGGTAGTTGTTAAACCTGGGGTAGGTTTAAGAGATCTAAAATATGGTCACTAAGGCATTAATATGTGCTTTATAAGTACAGTACTAACAAACAGCTAATATTTTAGTAGTATGCATGCTAATAAGAAACTAGTGAATAATGTTCCCTAATCTAAAATGTTACCAAAATTATTAACTAGATATAATCATTTAACCATGCACTTTTAAAAGCAATGTCCACAAACACATACCAAATCAAAGATGAAATGTTCAAACCAGTGTTCTTTCAGTTTGCAGAGTTATTCTAGAGTTTGAATACTAGCAAATGGTAAATATCAAGATACCATATGAACTTGATCTGTAGGTTCATATCTTATTGGTTCGGTGATATATTCATATTTACTCACATATATTGGAAGTCCATATGCATTTTAAATGAGATTTTTTCAAACTATACTGCAGCCAACAGGCATTGCTCTTTGCGAGGTGAACCAGGGTTTTGTTTTCCATCAATAGTTGGGATCTCGGCACATCTCTGATTCTCCATATTCAAAGTAAACGCTATATTGTCAGCATGATTTACAGCTGACTAAAGAAAAACTTTACCAAACAATGAGTGCCATCCCCCTGGGCTTATCGTGTTTCACTGAATGTTTGATCATTGATTCTTTGCTAAACATCACCATGACGTGTGCATAATGCTTGACACGACTCGCCAAAATGATTCATTTTTTCCAGCATGACAGCTGACATCCGTAGCTGACACAGTATCTGTGGTAGTAGAGTTTGAAGGCTCATATTCAAGAATATTAAATATTTGTGTGTCACGCATACAGGCCTGATATGACAGTTGCAAATGATCGTGGGTGCCACATCAGATAGTGACATGAACAGTGTGTGGTTTGAATTAAATATATACAAGAGCTTGTGGAGTCACACACGTCATGTTCTGAGCTTCATTGTTCATAAATAGTAGGATTAAAAAAATGAATTAATTGAATTAATTACGTAATATTCTGATTCATAATCAATTAACCACATATATAAATATTTGCTGAGAAAATACCCCACATGATTCAAAGACATTATTGACATTATTAAGACTGTATTGAAGTAGATGACTAAAGCAATGGAATTATATACCACTCAAAAGTTTGAAATAATTAAGATTACTCAATGTTTTGAAAGACTTCTTTTATGCTCACAGAGACTGCATTTGTTTATTTATCAAAACAGTAATATTGTAAAATATTCTAATTTCAAAATAAATGTTTTCTATTTCGAATATATTTTAAAATAAAATTTATTCCTGTGATGCAAAGCTGAATTTCAGCAGCCATTACTCCAGTGTACAGTGTCACTTGATTCTCATTCTACATGATCATTATTCTAATATGCTCAAGATTTATTATTATTATTATTATTATTATAAATGTTGAAAAAAAACAATAATTCTAATATGTACACATTCAATTGATCAAAAGTGACAGTAAAGACATATAATGTTACAAAATATTTATACTTCTAAAATGCTGTTCATTCTATTAAAAAAAAAAAAAGTGTATTTATGTTTCCACACACACACACACACACACACACACACACACACAAACAAAGTAATAGTAAAAGTATTTTATAAGCAATATCACACTTGTAAACCTGAGCTATGGCTGTATATCAGCACGGCTGTGATTCGGCCATATGTAATCACAGTGTTCCGATGTACAGCCTTGTTAAGGGTGATTTTGCTGAAGTGCATTTGTTTGCTGGCTCAAGCTGCTGTTGAAACTATAAATAGCTATATAAATAGTTATTATAGTTATAGTTATAATAGTTATTATAACTATAAATAACTTTTCAGGATACAGTTTAACAAACTAACAGACAGTTTATAGCGTTTATAGCGTTAACTTTTAAAGTAAAAGTGTTTACTGCTAAAATCACAATCATGAACACGCACCATTTCTCAATACTAAACACTATTATTAAATGCTATTATATATATAAAATATTATTTACTGATTAATAATATTTAATAAACAACAACTACAGCTATCATAAGTTTCTAGACAATTCAGTCAAAAGTACAAAAGGCAGCGCTCTGATATACAGCATTGAATTTACATGAACATGAAAATTTGCCAAAACTATCTTCTCTGGAACAAACAATAGATGTATGAGACAATAAAAAATAATAGATTAGATTAATAAGACATCAGAGCCAGCGGCCGATGATGATCTGGAGCTCACATGTCTGACAACATCGATGCAAATTTTCAAATAGATGTTATCTTTATTAACCAACTGCATATTTGAACTATAAACTCTTAAAACTACAGAATGTGACACAAAAACTGTAACTCTAATATTTAAAAATGATACTGGATTTGGGGGTTCGCCATGACACTCGCTGTAATAGAAGTACCGCAAATGGAGTGATATGATTACAAACTGTGAAATGGCTGTTGGAGTTCTGATATTACTCTAATATTGTACTCTTATCAGCCAATCAAATTCGAGGACCAAAAAGAACTAGTGTATATATATATATAATAAATTGAAAATCGTTATTTTAAAATATAATAATAGTTCACAATATTACTATATTAAATGCATTTTTGATCAAATAAATGGAGCCTTGATGAGTATAAGAGACTTATCAAAAGCCTGTATATTGTAAAAAAAACCAAGCCTTCTACTCTGCATCCTGATATATTACTACTTGCTGTACGGTATTTGAGCTAGTGACAGTTCAAAAGGGACTCTTAGGCTTTCTTACTTTCCAGAAAACATTCAAGGTCCCTTACACCCAAACTGTTTGTGATAGCTCTGAAGAGAACAATTTTCCCCCATTGCAGGCTGAAATGAGAAAAGCAAGCACCGCGCTCTCTGCACAGACATTGTACGCCTGCATTAGGAGCCGTCCCACGCGTGCATTGTGGGTAAGGCTGAATTAAACAGATCCTGAGAGGACTGGCCTCTGGAAACGGTGAGCCACAGTGCCGTATAACAAGCACAGCTAAAATTCATGAGGTTTTCAGGGTTGTTTGGCCATATTTGTGTCCGTGGGCTTGGCAGGCATACAATATGGTCAGACAGAACATATTGTAAAAGGAAGAAAAAGAAAGAGAGAGAGAGGAAGAAGCCGAGGCAGATTTGTGGCCATCTGCCCAGCAGGAGCATGAAAGTAATTGTGAGTTTGAGGTATTTAAAGTTACACCTCGCTTGGACGCTCATGCATGATTCAGAGTGTTTGTAGCCAGGATATTTACCTGTGCTTTTGTGTTTGCAAGCTTTAGCTTTTGGTATTTGCCGTACCAGCAACACTAACTTACAAACAGAGAATAGGGTGCAATGGAAATACACAAAAACAAATATTTATGACAATGTGGTTCTTTCTTTCTTGTCTAAAAAGATGTCTAAAAAAATGTATATAAACATTATTTTAAAATAATTAAAAAAAAATGTAATTAAAAAATATATTATTATTAAAAATAATAAATAAAATAATAAAAGTAATAAAAAATAAATAAAAAGACAAAAAAAAAAAAATAAAAAAAAATGCTTCATATAATTGAATTAACCTGCCTATACTCAGTTACATCAATACGAGTAATTTTAGTAGAAGTAAAGGGTCAAGTCTGGTAGAAATAGCTCTGTAAGGTAACACGTTCGAGGGAGGATGAGGCTGAGATCTCATTTATTTTAAACCATTGCTTTAATGTGCCAACTTATTGCTTATTGCCAAAACCAGTCTAAGGAGAATAAGATAAAACAGTTTTTACTTGAAGCCAAGACAGGAATGAAGCAATCTCTTGCCATATTTCTGGAAAAAAAAAGTTCCTGTGTCTCACATGGCAGAATGATAAAGTAAAATATCCCTTGAGGTTTTTTGGAATTAAATAATAAAACAAAATAAAACGTACTAACCAACTTCACTATGTCTACTAACATGAAATTCACTAATTATTAAAGACACACAATTTAAATTCAGGGCGATGGATTCCCATTTCCACAAGGAAATGATTCCCAAATGTGTGCTGTTCATATTAATGTGAAAATGAAACTTCTTTCATGTGTGGAGTGAAATATAACTTGGGAAAGATTATGGCTGATAACAAACTTGCCACTCTGCCTTAAGTTCCTTAGTCAAAGTTTAAAAACATTTATTTAGCTAAAGCCACTGAGCTAAAAACCACTGGGATTTCCATCACTCACTACATTTTATATTGTTTATATTGTCTGAAAATATTTATATAGCCATGGTTATTGCCTCAGTTGTAATCTGTTTTAAAAGAAGAAGTTCTCAAACAAGAAAGCACTAGATGAGATGAAATGTAGTGCTTGAAGCAAGGCATAAACTCGATTTCAGTATTTGTGTGTAAAAACAGCTTAGAAATGAATACCACATTACTTAGTTTGTTTTGATGTTCAGCAAATGTTTTTATATGTGTTTTTATTATAGTAATGTAAATTTATAGGGTACATCGGGGCTAAAGGCACCCCGGCGTAAAAGGCGCCTTTGATTTTATTTTCCTCTAAACCACTAGATGGGAGAAAAAGTTGGCGTAGCACTTTCGAAAACATTCGCTTTTCAAGATGCATGTGCAAATTTAGCTGATATATATATATATATATATATATATATATATATATATATATATATATATATATATATATTTTTTACATATTTTAATAACAGTATATTTATTGAACAAAATTAATTATTGTATTTATCAAAATAAGCAGAAAATAGTACAAACTTTTTTAAAATGCTTTTTTTTGAGCAAGTATTAACTTGTAACAGGTAACAGGCCCCCTTGCACAAAATCTGTTGCTCCATAAATGTTCAATACAAACGTAGATTTTTGCAACCATACGTTTTGGGCGTAGTAAAAAGCACTTTTTTTGTGTGCCTTTAGCCCCGTTGTACCTTAAATCGTTTTATCAGTAGAGAATATGAATTTTTACTTCCGTAATTCAACAATTTTCAGTCATTATTAATGTCATGTAATGTCATATTACAGCATCTCAGTAAGTAGTAAATTGTTTTATTATTATTATTATTATTATTATTATTATTATTAATTGATCATGGTGCAAAGAATTATGGGAATGTGCTGTTTTGGTCTCACCCTCTTGCAGAACCGCATACATTTGCTGGGCTGCTGCCGTGAGGTTTTTGCGTTAAGGTTGAGCTTGTTCTGTGTTTGGCTTAGAAAGTAAGTTCAATTCTGACACTGCAATATGTTTCTCAATTTGTCAGCGTGGTGGTGAAGAAAACTGTACAATTTAGGCTTTGAAGTAAGGATTGCTTTTGAAGTTGGGGCAAATTCAGGAGTTCATGAACTTCGTGTTTAAACAGTGCAGTGTTCTAACAGAATTCAAAACAAGACAACACATGTGATCTTAACAGCAGTATGCAGTAAAAGGTTGGCTTAAGTAGATGTAACCTTATGGCAGGCCATAATTACACACCACCCCTGCTCCTATCACAGCTAATGCTGATAACATTAATACTGTTTGCCAATTACCCGTTCCACTCCTTGAGCACTGGCACATTGTGCCACGGTGAATGGCCCTATTAGTCATGTGAAGGTTTCTGCCGACTCGCCTGAAGGCTTCAACAGTCCATACAGTCACGAGTCCAGAAAATATATTAGCTCCAGCATCAATTTATTGATTTGAGGGGGATTTACCTCCCCTAATTTAACTGTCAAGATGATAGAGTTGTCTTTAAATGTAAAAAACGTCTTTTATTGAGGGAGAGCCAATATGCTGCACCGGTCGTTTTAGCCTCATGTCAATTTTTAGTAGAATTGGGGGTGTTTGAAATGAAAAAGTTCCTCCACATTGAAGAAGCAATATCATGAGCTCATGCTCAAGATGAAAATAAGTGACTTTTTCCACAGAATTCAATTCCCGGGTGTCTTTATACATGTACCTCAGAGTCATGCATGATCCCTTGAAAGCCAGACCTCTTTTGACAACACATTAATTTAGGCTGGTTTAGAAACACACACAAAAAAAATTGGTTTGGCATGGGATACACGAGCCAAATGAGAATGAAGACTGTTCCCGCTCGAGGCGGTTCAATATCACCCTTCTATTCTGTCTCAAGCACACACACACTAAGTACGTGAGGGACGTGGCAAACATTACTGCTGAGGAAGGCACAATTTTACTGCTGCCTGTCCCGTCCAGTTCAAGAGTGCATGCTGTGAAAAGCCTGGGTGATCTGGCCCAAGTTCATTGATTTTCATGAAAAGGGTCCATAATTCATGAGATGGGCCATGGAGGTACACCATCAGTACTAGGAGTGTGACCGGTGCTTTCAACAGCAGTGAGAGCTCTCACATTTATTAATACTGTCGGAGCGATTTGTGTTCCTAAGCATTTTGGTTTACTTATTACATTACCGCTACAGCCCTTGCATGAGTGCAGGTCAGCTTGTTTTTGTAACCAGTTTTAGGAGGATAGCATTTCTGTTAGTACATAGTAAAGTACACTTTGTGCCACGTTAGTTGACAGGCATTATGGAGGGAGTCTGAGGATACTGAGAGAGGGGATAAGGGGGGAAAGAGCAGATTCTCATTCATCTTAAAGACAGTTGGTCTGCTGGAGCCGAACCCTGTGGAAGTGCACATTTTGAAATCTGACATCTTTGCATGCTTTGAGCCAATCACCATGTGCCACATGTCATGTCAAGATACATTTATTTATATAGTGCTTCATAGAATACAGATTGTTTCAAAGAAGCTTCACATTAATAAACAAGATAATAACAGGGTTAACGTTGTAAAATGAGTCCACTTTGAAACAAATTGAATTCCAGGTGCTCAACAGAAGTCAACAGTGCCATTATTACATTTACATGTATTCATTGAGCAGACGCTTTTATCCAAAGCGACTTACAATTGGCAAATACATCAAGCGAATCATCTTAAATAAGCAAATAGATGCAAGAAGTGATCATAATACCACGTTTCAGGCATTGTTTTACTAAGTACAAAGAAAAAGTTTATTTATTCATTTATTTATTTATTTTTTTTAGGATAATTAGTGTTCTCGGAGAGGGGTGGGAAGATCATTCCACCAGCCAGGAACGGCGAATGAAAATGTTCTGGAAAGTGATTTAGTGCCTCTCTGTGATGGTACCACGAGGTGTTGCTCACTAATAGATCTCAGACTTCTGGTGTGAATGTAAATTCGTAATAGTGAGTGCAAGTAGGTGGTTGCTGAGCCTGTGGCTGTTCTATATGGAAGCATCAATGTCTTGAATTTGATGCGAGCCTTAGCCTGTAGCCAGTGTAGGGAGATAAAGAGAGGTGTAACATGGGCCCTTTCGGCTTCGGTTGAAGACCATTCGTGCTGCTGCATTCTAAATCATTTGATTGTGGACGACTGAAGTCCAGTCACTTCAGTAGTCCAGCCTAGAAATGACAAGGGCCTGGACAAGAAGTTGTGTGCAATGCAAACCTGCAAGATCGAGCAGTTTTTGCAATGTGGTCTTTGAACGTCAGCTGGTCATCAAAAATTACACCAAGATTTCTGACTGAGCTTGATGGGGTAATTGTTGATGAACCTAACTAGATGGTGAAGTCATGCTGTAGAGCTGGAGTGGTAGGCATGACAAGGAGCTCAGTCAGAGATGTTCTTTGATCTATGCCAAGATGTCCACCAGGCAGCCTGAGATCCGTGCAGATACTGTTGGATCATTGTGAAATGAAAGATAGAGCTGTGTGTCATCAGCATAGCAATGGTGGGAGAAGCCATGTGTCTGTATGATGGGCCCCAGTGTTGTAGTGGATATGGAGAAGAGGAGAGGTCCAAGAACTGATCCATGAGGAACCCCAGTGACCAGTTGATGTGCTTTGGATACGTCCCCTCCCCAGGCCACCCTGAAAGACCGGTTCGGTTATTTTCTGGATCAGTGATTTTCATAAAAATAGTACAATTTAAATACTTTTTAATCTCAAATGCTCATCTTGTCTTGCTCTGCCTGAGCTCTGTGTATTCTGGCTCAAGACAGTTAGGGTATGTTGAAAAACTCCATCATTTCATTTCAATCATTTCAAAATCATCCTACATCAGGGAGAGTAAGACAAAACGAGCGTTTGAGTACATTATCTCTAAATTTTTGTTCTGGAATTGGAGTTCTCCTTTAACCTGTTTTCTGCAATTCTGTATTTTATATAACGAAGTCACATTCACACCAGATTTTTCATTCTATACATATCACCCCATCATCTAACTATGTAATTCTCCAGGGCATTTTCCCACCTGACTATCTTTAATATACTATAAATGTGTTGAGTGAACTAGCTTCACGGATCTCAGTCAGAGGGACAAGGTGGAAAAAAAAGAACATATACACCTTTAAAGAAAAGTGTGAGGGCACGAGAATGCTTTAGCATGTTGTTATCACAGCCTGGGCAAAAATATGCATCTGGGTCAAAAATGTACCTGTGAAGCTCCCTGATGCTGTAGGAAGCATGAGTGTCATTCTTTCAGTGTACTCTAGCACACTGTACAATCTCGTATTATTAACCAGAAGAACTGAAACTTATAAGAATCTCTCAGTGAAATCACAGTGATCCAAGTTCATAAAGATTTTTCATCTATTTCTCAGAAAAAAAAAATATCACATAGTTTCAAAGTACTTCACCTTGTGCTTCAGAATATGGACTACTGTTATGCAACTTTATGGTGGTTTGTGACCTTTTCGAAGCTTTGATAGCCTCAGTTTTCTTTTACCTTATAGGCATAAAAAGCAACTAGTAAAACTCAAACATCCTTTGTTATGTTTCAAAAAGTAAATGAATACAGGTTTGGAACAACGTGGGGGTGAAAAAAAACAATGACAGATATTCGTGGGTGAACTAAATAACTCACCTTTAAAAAGACTGCTAATGTTTTTGGACACTTAATTGCATGTTAATCGTAAAATAAAAATGTGTCATACTTCGTATTAAATGTAATTAGCTGAACTTAAGAGTGCCTTTTTTACTGATTTAAGTAGGACATAAGATCATCTTCATTTGTCATTTCATAATTACTTCCATTTTCCATGAAATATGTTGCTGAATGTACTGACAATCATTCGTAGTTAACTAACATATATTTGAATGTCATCTTATTAAAGAGGCCATCGGATGCCCATTTTCCACAAGTTGATATGATTCTTTAGGGTCGTAATGAAAAGTCTATAACATACTTCAGTTAAAATTTCTCAATGGTAGTGTAAAAAACACCCATTTTACCTTGTCAAAACCATCTCTGCAGAAATCAGCCCATTCTGTTGCATGTTCCTTTAAATGCAAATGAGCTCTGCTCTCGCTGCCCCTCTCTTCTGTGGAGTGACAAGCCGTGCTTGGAAGCTGTTTACTTTAGCTGCATTTAGCCGCGTTTAGCCACTAAACTTGCAAATTAGCACGTTATTAGGAAAGGCGATTGCAAAGAGTCATAAAAAAAACCCATACTCACTTCTGCTGTAAGTGAAGCTGGATCACGAATGATTTGTACAAACATAGACGGACATACGTAGATCGGGAGGTGCATTCCCTTTACAAACAAACGTAATCCACTGCATCTTCAGCGGCTCAGATGTCGGGAGTAAATGAGAACCACTATGTTCATTATTACATCCAACAACAGAACACCTCAATCGTTTAGGAGCCATTCTTGTCTACGTCCCTGCCCCGGCATCAAAACAATGGTGATCTAAGGTAAGACGCCAGTGTCAATCAACTATAGTGGGGGCAGCCTCTGGCTTGATTTGAATTTAATTAATTTTTACAGAAATAATCAAAAACCACTAGGTGGTTTTTTATCATTATAGGGTAGATGTGTACACACACTGCCAACACACATTTATATTCAAACAACATGTAAAAGTGAACTTTACATCCGATGACCCCTTTAAAACTCTGCATGTCATGTATTTAAATGTATTCGTAATTACTCATGAATGCTAGTCAACACTTTAGAAATCTGATTCCTTAGTCTTTAGTAGTTATCTGATTCCTTAGTCTTGGTGCAACTTGTGACTAGTTAATACAGGAAGAAAACAGATAAAGTATAGAACTGGATGTGGATCTTAGCAACGGAAATAGCATATTTGTGGTATCTGGAGGGCATGAAATACACTATAAATATACTACCGCTCCTGTAATTCAAGAACCGTCACTTCATCCAAAGCATGACCAAAAAAATCTCCAATTTATGGGCAGATAAACTGAAGAAAACATAGACTTCACTTTAAACAGATGGGAGGACAATGGACATTGATTGCCAATAATTGAAGGACGACACGTTGAGTTGTTCTAGTCTGTGAAGGGCAGATGGTATCTTGCTTCCTGTCATGGTTTAACACAGCAGCTGTGCCAAATGCAGTGTGCATCTGCAGTGTGAGAGGACAGATATATATAAAATTTGGGGGTATTTTTTATGATAAGGTGTTCGTGAATCCCAGGGATTGTTTGTTTGTGGTGGTAGTAACCCCCAGGTGCTTTGAAAATCTGAGCATTTATACATACAAATGCAAACAATGATGTGCTCCTGACTTTTTTCCTTTGGGTCACGTAAAACAAGCTGGGAGGATTCACTTCTCGTTTTCCCAAGCGAGAACTTGGACATGAATATTTCAACACACCCACTTGGCACCTACTCTAGATCTCATGCTCTATCTTCCGCACACTCTCTCTCTCATACACGCACAAACATACAAACACACAAACCAGTGTTCCAGGCTCACTCCAGGCTAAATAGAACACGACCAAAGCAAGCATTTACAATGAATTTAGTACATCATGTATTTATTTTTTTTTATTTATCAACATTGTTAAAAGCTTAGCTGCATTTGACAGCCAGCGATCAGCATGCATTTTTATATGAAAATATGGAAAAAAAAAACATCTTTGATATCTACTTGGCTGAAAAGTCTAAAGTGGCAAATGCATGACTTTTTTGCATGAATATTCACAAAGTTTCCAGAGGCAAGTAATTTGCCACACTGAATTCAAAACTGCTTCACAACATGATACAATCACAGCCAATCAGAACATATTGAATGTTTAATATACAGTTAAGAGGAGTATGATTTTGGCACAATCAAATTTCACAGGTGGGCCAGGGGCAACTTAGCCCAGCTCAGAGCTGTAGAAGGAGAAACTGAACAAATGAACACAATCTCTGGCAGGCATGTTTGTTTGTCTGCTCATTGCTTGTCTGGCTGGCATGTTTGTTTATTTTGATTAATCTGATAATTTGATGAGAGTGTTGTGCTCCTAGCTTTTAGCTTATTTACATAACATTTTGCAAATTAAAGGAATAGTACATCCCAAAAATGACAATTTTCTGGAAATGTACTCACCTCAGGGCATCTGAGATGTAAGAGGAGTTTGTTTCTTCATCAAAACAGATTTGGAGAAATGTAGCATTGCATCACTTGCTCACTGATTAAGCTCAGCTGATAAAAACATCACAATATTTCACAAGTTAAGTCACCACTCCAGTGCATTAATTAACATCCTGTGAAGCAGAAAGTTTTTATAATAAACAGATCTATCATTAAGACATGTTTAACTTCAAACCACTGTCTCCAACTAAAATATGAGTTGCCTATGTATAATATTGCTTTTGCCAAGTAGAAAAAGTTTTCTAGCTGAATCAGAAGAGAAATATGCACAGATAAATCACAGTTTACAAGCGTAAACAGTCCAAAACAGTTTCAAACAAATATTTTGGTGGATTTTAGTATAAGTGAAGGACTTTTTCACTGGCGGAAGTATTATAATGGATTATGGACTGGTATTTTGGCCAGATGCAATGCTGTACTCTTAAAACATCTCAGTGATGAATTTGTTTCTTACAAACACACAGCTTTTCACTTCACAAGTTGTTGATGTACTGTGTCTTTAAGGAGCTGTGTCTTTATCTTTTGATTAATGTAACTGTAATTTTATTGTAATGTTTTTAACAGCTGTTTGGACTCTCATTCTGACGGCACCCATTAAATGCAGAGGATCCATTGGTGAGAAAGTGATGTAATGCTACATTTCTCAGAACTTATTGTGAAGAAGAAACAAACTCATCTGGATGAGTACATATTCAGCATATTTGCATTTTGGGGTGATCTGTTCCTTGAAACACAGAGAAATGCAAAGAGTTTGCGATTTTGTGACCTTGTGAAGAGAATAGAGAATATGACATAAGCGGTCTTGGATGCTTGACAATCACATGCATTAGAAATAGAACAAAATCCTCACCAAACCTTTTAAAACACACCAGCCTTCTGAACATGCACAGTACACACAGCTGGCTCTTGAGCGTATGGAATTTCTCCATCAGATTTTGTAATTATGGTACATTGCCATTTAGTCAGCGGCAGCCAATCTGCAGGCTGAGTGCTCTCTGCGATTGATTACTGAGCTGCAGCAAACATATCAATGAGAAGAGATATGCCCTTGCCCTGGCAGCCGCCCCCCTCTAGATTAATACACTATGTCACTCTCTGATATAGATCACCCATTCAAACCCAACAATCCGGGCGAGTAAATGCACCTCCCCCTGCTCCTTCTGTCACTTTCAGCGGCTTTGCTCGGTTTTACTTCTGCCGCACTTAAACCTTAGCTCATGTGACATCATATGAAAATGTGACTGATCATAGGAAATTTCTTAGGAAGTTATTTTAGTGCAATACATGATACAAGTTTATTATGCAAACATACAGGGGTATTTAATTCCTAGTTACTTGTACATAAAGTGTACATTTTGAATATTTTACTTGTTTAATATGTACAGTATATTTTATATGCTTAATATGTTATATATTTCAAATTGTATGTTTAAACAGAAGCTGAAAGTAATTTGAATGTATTTTTTATAATCTAAGATGAAATTTGAAATTAAGCGAAATGCTATTGATGTCATGAAATATTGTGTACTAATTTGTATTTGTGTTAAATTAGGTTACATGCATAACAGTTCATTGTGAAGCAGTTAATTATATCTAGGGTCATGCATTATATACAATGTGTATTTGTACAGTTTACTTAACTGAAGTGAACTTAAATTTTTTTTTTTTAAATATATAAAGTAAACATTTTATCAGGCTAATCCGATTAAGTCAGTAAACCACACTGTGCAAGCTCAAGCTAAATGAAAGCATTTTAATATATGATGTGATTAAATTATGCTAATGTACTATAGGGTTGACAGTAATGGGATTGACAGTTTTACAATTCAGTTTCAGGCTTCATGCTCAAGCTTCATGAAAGTGCAAGGTGCTTGTTGCAAAGAGAACTGAATGCTGATAATTCTATAAATAACCACTTTCTATCATCAAATGTTTACTTTACAAACCCTGGTTGTCAGTTTTTGATCATACCTCACTGAAACATACAACATTAGATAATGTGAAATAAAAAGAGAGATTTGTTCCTGTAGAATTTACTTCTTGAAATGATGATAATACTGTTATGACAAATATATATATATATATATATATATATATATATATATATATATATATATATATATATATATATATGAATCTCAACCAATTCATAAACATTTTATATAGATATAAGTTTCAGTGTCTATCCAAACGTAGAATCACAGTTTATAAATAATCGGAATACACTGATCATGATTACATAAACTGAACCTACTAATAATTCTTTCTTTAGCTCAGGAAATGCTCTAATTCCTCTGGACCATGTACTATTTAGTTTCATACAAGCCGATTTAACATTTTGTTTTAAAAATACATGATGCAGAATATGTACTATGTACTTCAGGTTGTAAAATGTCAAGCAAATAACAGATAATGTCAGCTACCAATAACATGAATCATGGGGAGCAATATTTCTGCTCACGGATCCCATTTTGTGAACATGTTTGAGTGTAAATACTGTTTATGGCCTGAGGAACCATGCCTGCTCTTTTTACTGTAGCCTCAATATGAAGAAACTGAAAGAAATATGGAATATATTAAGGATATAGTCCCGACAGAATAGTGCTTATGCTGTTAGAGTATCACATTCTCATCACTCAGATTATGAAACACACATTTGCATACATTACACCTACTTTCAAGCACACATGCTATGTGAGTGTGTGTGTGTGTGTGTGTGTGTGTGTGTGTGTGTGCGCATTTCATTATGGTTAACACACACAAGCATATATACACACATAGAGACCATGTGACTGGTTGTACACACTCACCCAAGGCAGGTACCACCTGTGTCACCCGCAGCAGCATCATACATCGTTAAAGTCATTAAATTGGCGTTTGCGATCCATTTTACCTCCGTGCTCTGACGTATTTTCCAAGTGAAACTGGATTTTTAACGAGAAAAAAAAAAAAATGCAAGGTGGGTTGTGAAAAGCAAGCTCTGCATACCAGAATGGAGTAGTTTTTTGTTTTTTTGCTGAAACCCTTGGTTGCTCCCCTGACTCTTTTCTGCTGTTTATGGAGTGCAGGTCTGTCACAGAGACAGGTGTGATTTCTCAGGGCACCAATTTCAGTGATATCTGTTGGGTATGGGACATTTGGTATGCCAAAGTAAAAATCACTTACAGCACCTTTAACAACTGTTCAGGGGGCAGCTGAATAGCTGTAATCCATATCAATTTAGCATCTTAAGTCCTCATGCTAATTTATTTTTCATTTGAGGTTTTTGCATAACAAAGTGTTTTCAAAAAGCCCAGCAGAAATCTCTGATCTCCTGTGAATGCCTCTGTCATAACTAGAGAGATTAAAGGATATATTTTCTTCAAATGCGTTTTCTCTATAGCTTCAGCTGCATGGTGCGTGACCAATCCTTTATAGTATGGCTGTGAAGTGAAGCTAGTATCTGTATCCTTGTCTGTAGCAATGAAACATTTTTTTTTTTTTTTTTTTTGTATCTGTATTAGACAACTAACTAACTAACTAACTTAATATATAAAAACATAAAAGCATAAATCAGAAGTTTGTCAAAATTACACTTCCAGTCTGTAGTTTGAGATTGGTAAGACTTGTTTATTTATTTATTTTTTTAATGTTTTTGAATGTCTCTTATACTCACCAAGGCTGCATTATTTAAACAAAAATATAGTACGAATTTTGATATTAGAATTATTAGAATTTAAAATAACTGTTTTCTGTGTGAATATATAGTAAATTTTCATGTATTTATGTGATTAAATGCTGAATTTTCAACATTAGTGCTTTAGTGTTCAGTGTCATATGATCCTTAAAATTAATCCTAATATGCTAATTTGCTGCTCAAGAAACATTTCTTATTATCAATGTTAAATGTTGTGCTGCCTCATATTTTTGTGGATAACATGATACTTTGCTAACAATTCTGTTTTGAATTACATAAATTACATTTAACAGTATATTTACACAGAAACAGGATGTTTATTAGAAGATAGACGTCATTTCCGTGTGGGACAGGTTGGACAATTAATTGTTTGAAAGACCAAATTAAAGTAAAATTTAAAATAAAATAATCTTGTGGAATCCATGTACAACACAGAAAAGGCATCCCGGAACTCTAAATTATAAAGAATGAATGTACATGTGTTAATCAAAATACATTTGCATTAAACTTGAAGAATTCCATTCAATTATATAAAGAATAGGGCTTTATTTTTTTTTTATTTTTTCTTTTTTAGCTTTCGAAATGTGTTTTATGTATTATTATTAATATTTTTTATGTGAACAATGATCTTAAATTGAAATTAGTTTTTGTTGTTGATTGTATGTTTGTATGTTTGTGTGTGTGTGTGTGTGTGTGTGTGTGTGAGGAATTTCCTAAAAGACTTAAATAATAGCACTGAACTGAAGCAGATGCTATATATTACACCATAAAGAGTTTATGGTCCAATAAATGGTAAATAGTAATTCTTTATGAGTACAATTAATTACAGAATTTATTCAAGGCCTTTTGAATAGGTGTAATTATTACACGGCGAGTCTGAATTCATTCTCTCCCACCTTGGGATTAGATCCTTTAATGGCTTTCCTAGGCAAAACACTGTGTCATGATGGCGGTATTTGATGGAGATGGATAGATCGTGAGCAGAAATGCTCTCAAGGTCGACACTAAACTGTGAAAGGCATTATGCTGCTTAACCCACAATGCATCAAACTACAGTCAAGCAAAGATAATCGTCTCTATGCCATTGACTATTGGAACACTTTCTTTTCATGAAGGGTATAAAATTTCATTTATTACTTAGTGCTTAGGTAAGCAAAAGTATGGAAATGGGTTATATGTGTGAAATTTAAAAGAAAGAGAGAATGCAGATTTTGCTTTTCTTATGCAGTAATCTGATTGTATGGATAGAGATGGCTGATATTAGCATAATGATAAATTTAGATTTAACATTCAAATGCGATTCTAAGGAGATAGCCGTAAATAACCATATGGCCATATAAATGTTTTCCTTTTTTTTTTTTAACTAATTCATAAAGTATGTTGTTTCACCTTCCACTTTTCCCTTCGGAGACTACATGCACATGGTCGCCCCCGTGACTCTAAATAGGTGGCACAAGAGTAAATAGCACAAAGCAAGTGTGAGCTAAAATATAACATGAATTACATCACTGCAACAGTACATCACAAGATTGCACAAGATTTACCCTCAGTGGAGGAGAGAGCAAGATAAACCTCAGGCTTTATCTTCAAAACATATTCTGCTTTGAGTTTATTCTGTATACTGGAAAACAGTGGTGATTGCTTTAAGACAACAGAGGCAGCAAAGCAAAAAAAAAAAATCATGCAAAAATGTGGTAATGTTTATTTTAGAGAAATAAAAGAAACATCTGTAAACCACTATTGGTGCTTTTCAGTATTTTAGATAAATAATTTCAACAGATACAAGACATTGCAAGGAGGGAAAAAAAAAAAAAAAAAAAAAAAAAACACTTTTGTGAGATCTGGTGTAAAAGTCATGATGATGTCTCTGAAGAATCCTCTTTCTCTCTGTCTCTCTCTCTCTCTGTCTCTGTCTCTGTCTCTCTCTCTCTCTCTCTCTCTCTCTCCTGTAAATATTGTTTTGATTTAATTCATGTAATTGCACAGCATTGTTTTTTAAACAAATTGTGATAAACTAAATGTATTTATTTATTTATTTAAAATTATTATTATTATTATTATTTAATGCTACTACTAATAATACTAAAAAGAAATACATTTTTAATATATTTATTTAATACATTTAATCAGTTATTCAGATTATTTTGATTGCCTTTTTAATTAATTGTCAGCCCTAAAAAATACAGTTCTTAGCCATAAAATAAATAATAAAATAAAATAAAATAAAATAATAAAATGCACCAAGCACCAGCTGCCATTGACACTAGGGCTGGACACAAGAGTCTCCAGCTAAAAGGTTGTGCTTGCACTTTGACTGATGTGTCTTTCATGACAATTAATCTGCTCAATTTCTCTTCTGATTACTGTGGGCAAGGATACCTTGAAAGAACAAGTAGGTCTCTACTATTTTTTTTTTTTTTTTTCATATTTGAGAAGAGTTAGGAGATTGCAGATCCATTAAGACTCTCCACGCCGCGTCTCATTACTCACATGATGAGGACATGCGAGGCGTGAGAAAGATGATGGATGTCAGCAGCTATGGGGGCTGGTGAATCGACTCTCGTTGAGGTGGAGGTGAGGCCTACACCCTGACTTCCCTCTCGGGTACTTTAAAAGCCATCAATAGATGACAAGGCTGATATCTGTGTTCCGTTCATCCATCATCTGAGCTTTGAGCTCAGGTGCGGACACCACTGAGGAGAGAGGGAGCCAAGGAAGAAGCTTCCCGCCAAAGCTTGAATCATGCCTACTGGCTGTGGTGGTAAATTCTGGTTGGTGGCATGTAACCGGCACTGATCGAGGAGCGGTTCCTAAGGAAGCATGATATTAATCCTGGGAGCAAAGGGATTTATGAGAAATCCCAGCTGCATAATGTGCAGCCCAGTGCTTCTCAAGCTATGGGGCAAGGTATTGTAAGGGCAGCACAGAAGAACCATTTGCAAATTTTATTCACTTTTGCACAATCACATCTGCTGCCTTGACAGCATATGCAAGAAACAAGTTTGTTGACATTTCTTTGCATATACAAATAAAGTCTGTCAAGTTTCCTCAGTTGCAATGCATTTAGATGTCCTCACATGTTGAATGGCCATCAATACAGATTTTTTGATTAAATTCCAGTTTATAAGCACTCGAATTTAAGTTTTTCAAACCTGAGTGTCTATTTACATTAAGTGCAAATAGCCCACCTTCTTGGTTCCACTCACCAACGTGTGGTAGGGTTAAACAACACAAAAGATGCCTGTTAAACAGCTACTCCAGTGGTATTGGTGCATAGCAGTTATTTTTGGACGTGATCAAATTGCTGTCAAAAGTTCGAATCCACCTTTTGTCGAGCTTGTTCTTCTCCCTTCATCACATATCAAAATCGGAGAGGCATTTATTTTCAGTAAAAATGAAGGAAATAATCAAAAGTAATGTGCCTCACGTGTTTATCATTAAAGTTTAGGGTCAGGTGTATGGAGAGCTTTTTGTACTAAGGCGGCATCCGTTTCATAATTTTAATAATAATTATAATTTACACTCAATACATTATTGCACACTGTTTTGTAGTGTACTACAATAATGAGGTGCAGATACAGTGGGAAAAAAATGATTTGATCCCCTGCTGATTTTGTACATTTACCCACTGACAAAGAAATGATCAGTCTATAATTTGAATGGTAGGTTTATTTGAATAGTGAGAGACAGAATAACAAAACTGCATTTCAAAAAACATATAAATTGATTTGCAGTTTAATGAGTGAAATAAGTATTTGATCTCATATCAATCAGCAAGATTTCTGTTTCCCAGGTGTCTTTTATACAGGTACTGAACTGAAATTGGGAGCATTCTCTTAAAGGGAGTGCTCCTAATCTCTGCTTGTTACCTGTATAAAAGACATCTGTCCACAGAAGCAATCAATCAATCAGATTCCAAACTCTCCACCATGGCCAAGACCAAAGAGTTGTCCAAGGATGTCAGGGATAAGATTGTAGACATACACAAGGCTGGAATGAGCTACAAGACTATCGCCAAGCAGCTTGGTGAGAGCGTGACAACAGTTGGTGCGATTATTCGCAAATGGAAGAAACACAAAATAACTGTCAATCTCCCTCGGTCTATGGCTCCATGCAAGATCTCACCTCGTGGAGTTTCAATGATCATGAGAACAGTGAGGAATCAGCCCAGAACTACACAGGAGGATCTTGTCAGTGATCTCAAGGCAGCTGGGACCATAGTCATCAAGAAAACAATTGGTAACACACTACGCCGTGAAGGACTGAAATCCTGCAGCGCCCACAAGGTCCCCCTGCTCAAGAAATCACATGTACATGCCCGTCTGAAGTTTGCCAATGAATATCTGAATGACTCAGAGGAGAACTGAGAGAAAGTGTTCAAAATCCAAAATCGAGCTCTTTGGCATCAACTCAACTTGCCATGTTTGGAGGAGGAGGAATGAACACAGTCCCCACCACCAAACGTGAAGGTGGAAACATTATGCTTTGGGGGTGTTTTTCTGCTAAGGGGACAGGACACCATATCAAAGGAACGATGGACAGGGCCATGTTCCATCAAATCTTGGGTGAGAACCTCCTTCCCTCATTGAAAATGGGTCGTGGATGGGTACAAAACACACGGCCAAGGCAACAAAGAAGTGGCTCAAGAAGAAGCACATTAATGTCCTGGAGTGGCCTAGCTAGCCTCCAGGCCTTAATCCCATAGAAAATCTGTGAAGGGAGCTGAAGGTTCGAGTTGCCAAACGTTAGCCTCAAAACTTTAATGACTTGGAGAGGATCTGCAAAGAGGAGTAAGACAGAATCCCTCCTGAGATGTGTGCAAACCTGGTGGCCTACTACAAGAAATGTCTTACCTCTGTAATTGCCAACAAGGGTTTTGCCATTAAATACTGTGTAAGTCATGTTTTGCGAAGGGGTCAACTACTTATTTCACTCTTTAAAATACAAATCAATTTATATAATTGATATATAATTTAAATATATAATTATAATTTAAATATAAATATAAATATATAATTTATATATATATATATATTTTTTTTTTTAATTTATTCATTTATTTTATTTTATTTATTTATTTATTTATTTATTTATTTTTTTTTTTTGCTATTATGTCTCTCACAGTTTAAATAAACCTACCATTAAAATTATAGACTGATCATTTCATTGTCAGTGGGCAAACATATAAAATCAGCAGGGCATGAAATTATTATTTTCCCCACTGTAGCTGCCACTATTTGCAAGTAGTATAAACAGCATGTAACTACTATTATTGCAAATATTATTTTTTATTAAATGTGGCATTTAAAACATTTATAATGTTACAAACGAGTTCTATTGGTGTTCTTTTGAACTTTGTACTCATCAAAGAATCATATATCATTGTTTGCACACAAATATTAACAGTGTTGGGGAGTGACTAGTTACATGTAACAGAATTCCGTAATTTAATTACAAAATAAATGTAACTGTAATGAGTTACAGTTACTGAGAAAAAAGTAATTTATTTACAGTTACTTTAAAAAATGTTAATGATTACAAAGGGGGGTTACATCTGATTTTTTTTTTACACACACACGCACACACAATTGACTTCTTTCATAAATTGCATTGACTGCGCTAAAATGAGACACCAGTGTTTCAGGAGTTTAGGACAGAATAGGACACATGCTTATTCGATAACCATTTTATTTTCTATTTGGGTTTATGCATATACTTTATTTTTAATATTAAAAGTTTTTTTTCCAAGGCATTGTTAGATGCCAATGTTTCCTGCATCAAAACCAGTATCATAGCTATTAAACTATTTCTTGTTAGGATTTCAAATCTGTATTTAACCTCAGAATGATCTCAAAGTAAATAAGAGGTGTTAAGTCTGAATTTGTGTGGCTGTGCTTTAAATTAAATTATTACATGTCTCTGTGGAATGCTTGATTCTGACTGGTCAGTCATGACATTCCAAGATATGTTATTTCCCGATAACAACTGGTAAAAGCTAATAACACAGACTCATCCGAGCAACTTAAGTCAGCGCTATACGCTTGATAGTTCAATTGTAGCTGTAATTCCCACCCCAGTCCAGTTGGTGGCGAGTGCACTCCAGTCTCAGGCAATAGAGCACTGGATACAGAACAAAAAAGAAACAATCACGAATGTTTTCCTATGCGTTTTATTACGCACAGGCGAGTACACAGAAGCTACAACTATATATCACGCCACATTAAAGAGCGCCAAAACTGTATTTATTGCTTGAATTTCCTAAGGAAATTGACAGAATTTGAAATCTGAGACTTTGTTTCATATCAAAAGTAACACAAAGCCTAGCCTATTGCTATTTATTGGAAGGAAGACGCACTATGTACTGTCCCTTTATAAACTGAAAACAGCATAGACCAAGAAATCGATTGTGATTTAAGAAAATGAGAATCTATTCAAATCGAGAAATCGATATATATATATATATATATATATTTTTTTTTTACCCAGCCCTAGCATATTTTGTTGTTTTTAAACACTGCAGTGTCGTCCTGTAGGTTCATGATTAAAAACGAAAATGTGAAAAAAATCATTAATAATTAAATGTGTTATCTTAATTAAAAATATGAAAATTAAAATGAATGGTAATAATAGATTATGACGGAATTTTTACGAACTTGTCTGTCAAAATGACAGACAATGTTGAAGTGTAGCGCAACCTCTGGTGTATATATGTTTTTATTTACTACAAGGAACTCACTTATGACAGTAATTTGTTCATAAATTCAGCTAGACTGGTCATGCTGTATGGTTTTCATTGACACACAAATAAATAAATAAAATAAGCTTGACAAATATGTAATATGAAGCACTATGCTCCTTTTTGAGCTTCCAGAAAGGTTGAAGCCACAATTTTCCCATAGTTTCAAGGTGGCATGACCACAAAAATGAAAAACCACTACTGCAGCCGCACGAGTAGCAGCAGAAATGTCCTAAATTCGTAGTTTATTTTTATTTAATTTGTGTTGATTTTTTGCAGTTGCTGTAGACCATGGTGATATTAGATATACTATCAAGCAATATATGAGAAAAAAAGAAAATTTCAAAAACTCGAATGCTTTATCCCCAGAGCTGAGGAAAAACCATTATTAAGTTGACCCTCATTCCAGGGAACTCACTATATCAAATTATATTTATTACATTGCAGTGGGCCAGGCATACACTTGATTTCCATCAGGAGATGTCCTCGGTAACAACAGGAGAGGGCTGCAACTCTGCTGCGTGAAAGCCATAGAATTGAGAGCTTTTCATTTTGTCGCCTGCCATCACCGAAAGCGGGCCAGACAGCTGTGACTGAGAGAACGCCTTCCGGCCACCTTCTTCACACATTATAATCTTATATGACAGAGCCTTGGGACCATTCTGGAACTGGCTGGACCCCCAGAGCAGCGACCAGAGACACAAACAGAAAGGAAGCAAGAGAGATGCACACTGAGACCTCCTCTTCCATTATGTTTTGTCCTTCTTTTGTTTAGATGCATGTTTGACACTCTAACCTTTCTTTAGCCGTATTGACACGTTATTATTCAGAGGTCCTTGGTTAAGGGTCACTGAAGGTCCTACAAGGTATCATCGACAGCTGCTGCACTCGAATGTCACTTTGTGCTCTTAGATTCACCTTTGGTGGTTTGGTTCATGCGGTGCCCTCGGAAATGTAAGCAGAATTTCCCATAGGCTTGTGGGATTGAGATGGTAGAATGAACACATTTATTTCACACACACACACACACACACACAAACAGCAATATTGTGAAAGCTTGCTACAATTTGAAATAACTACTTTCTAATTGAATATATTTTAAAATGTATTCCTGTAAAACAAAGCTGAATTTTCAACATCATTACTCCAGTCTTCAGTGTCTCATGATCCTTCATAAATGTTTTTAAAAATAGCCGCAAAACACTTAGTTTTAAACATTTTCTTCCCTTGTGAAAAGAAGTAAACTTTTAAACAGTATACTTTAAAACAGTATACTGAAGCACAAAATGAATGTAATGTTTTTTGGACACGCTATTTACAATTAAAAGAAAGTTTGTTATAGTTTCAATTAATATTAATATTATTGATATTGACTTAGATATTGACCCACTAAGTATCTTTATATGTCATTTCTCAAATAATTATGTTGTCTTTGATATATGGTTACAGTGTGTACTCACAGTAAACTAAAATAGAATTTAATGTAATTTATATTAAAACTTTGCATGACTTTGTATGTACACATATCTGCAGCTGCAGTTTAGTACTTTTAAATGACTGTACTAAAGTCATCAAATAAATACAGACTTGATGAGCATAAACAACCTTTTTAAATAAATAAATAAATAAATAAATAATAATAATCTTAATAATTCTCAGTATTTTACTGGTAGAGTAAATAATTTAAATAAACATTGTGTATATACTGGATTGTTTTTCCCTATCTTGTTGGTTTGTTTTCTGTAAGGCTCTAGAGATGCAGCTTGCAGTAGATCCAGTGTTGAGACAAACACAAGCACACATGTACGGACAAGCAAAAAGTCGAGAATATAGCATGCTGCCAACCCTCCTACATGATGGGGCATTTTCTGGCTTTGACCTCTGCCCCCTCTCCCATTCCAAAACCTCTAGGCTGAAAGAAAAAAAAAAATGCAAAATTTGCTATGGACATAACAGCAGTGCATACTGCCAAGTTGAGCTCTCAGGATTTTTCAGTTTATTTATTTATTTCTGTTCACAATGAGAGAGAGTCAAAGGTGTGAAACTCCTCCATCTGGTCTCTCATCACAGAGAGCCTCTCCACCTGTGGCCCCCTCTTATGCAATAGCTGCCCTGTTCTGTTCCATCTGCATGATTATAGTAATAATGATAAAACACGGGGCAATTATACGAAAGAGAGAAGACAGCAGATAATCTGATCAGTCTTTTCCATTTGTTCTCAGAGTCTTTCAAGATTTTCATTTATTATATAAGAACGGATGCTGTTATACCCAGAAGGATCATGGCCATTTAAACTGAAGGGGCACGTGTAAATCGTTTGCGTTTAGCTGAAAATTCTGCCATCTTCTAGACACCATATTCTACTCTTAAACCACTTGAAACTGGAGGGTTTTTTTTTTTTTTCATTCTTTCTTTTTTCCTCTGTAGAACATGAAAAATGTCATTATTCAAAGTCAAAGCTGCTATTTTCCATACAACAAAATACAGAATGACCATTCAGTTGCACTTGAAGTTAATGAACCAACAAACATGTTTTTTTCAAAGAAATATATCCAATTAACAATCTAATCAGTGTTTGACTGCTCTGTATAGTATACATTATTATTATTATTATTATTATTATTATTATTGTTTAACTAAATATACTGTATACCTCAGCTAAAAATAAAGCGACTTAAACATAGACATTTATTTTTTATATTTTTATTATTTATTTATTTTTTTCCCCACATGTTAAAAGTAGATCAAACCATTCTTCCTACATGAAAAACTGTTGAAACCAGCACAAATTATGTATATATATTATATATATATATATATATATATATATATATATATAAACATTACATTATAAAACATAATTTGTGCTGGTTTCAACAGTTTTTCATGTAGGAAGAAGTATCAGTTTATTTTAAATGCACAGTGATTTGCATTTATTCACTGAGTAAAGGTTTTTATAGTAATTTAAATTCTTATGCGCCAGTGGAAGCAAAGTCTCCATAAATGGCCGAAAGAGCAGTCAGAAATAACCTATTTTCTTTCATTAAGTTGTGGGCCGGAATTAATGCAAATTGTCTGGACTTAACTAGTGGGTCTGACAGCCTTACAGACACTATTAAAGCACTCACTACTCAGCAATCAGTTAATTTAGACCATTTAGGAAATGAATAGAATGAGGCATTATATTCAGAATCAACTAAAAACCTCAGTTAATAAAGGAGACTGAAAATTGAGTTCAGGAAAAAAAAAAAAA
This sequence comes from Labeo catla, assembly GCA_012976165.1. Classification (NCBI taxonomy): domain Eukaryota; kingdom Metazoa; phylum Chordata; class Actinopteri; order Cypriniformes; family Cyprinidae; genus Labeo; species Labeo catla. The sequence goes on along the minus strand of VONZ01000834.1, from coordinate 153,394 downwards.
AAAAAAAAACAACTACTCCCCTACGTCAGTGAGGTGTCTTCAGAACATAAAGCAAATTGCTCTACTTTATTGGTTTTAAATGACTAAGTAATAGCTATTGTGGGATTCCCATGGCAAATTTACAAACAAACAACAGCGTGAACATTTCTAAACATTCATGCATAAAGCTGATGGCTATTAAAAAGGAACCTGGCAACCCCCAGGCAATATGTCTAAAACTTCAGAAAGTCATAAAATACTTTATTAACAGAAAATACTGTATACTACTGAAATGATAATTACCTCATTAAAATAGTATAGAGAATAGGGGGTTTTAGATGGAAAATGGGAATGAATATTAAAGCAATATTTCACATAAAAAGGTTATCACATCTTTTAAATGAACATGAGTGGTATCATGATACTACTTGGTGTTGTTTGATTTTAAAGAAGTATAGCCACAAACATTCCATTTTAAAAATTTTCTTCCCTTATGAAAAGAAGTAAACTTTAGTGTACTTATTACGGAAATAATATACTTTAAAACAATATACTGAAGCAGAATCTAAATGTAACATTTTTGGACAACTAACTGCATGTTATTGATGATTAAGAGAAAGTTTATTATTGTTTCAGTTCATATTAAATATAATTAGTTGATCTTACGAGTCCTTTTTTTAAAGTATATTTATGTCATTTCATAATTAATTGTTTGATATATGGTTTAAAGTGTATAAATATGGTCCTATATATATATATATATATATATATATAATTGAGATTGAATGGAGAAAAGTCAAGTGAGAGGAGGCAATGCCTCCACCGCGATATGATTAGAGATGACTGGCTGTGATTTGTTCATGCGATAAATCCTGCCTGTGTGTTTGTGCATGTGCCGTGTTCGTCTGAATGAACAACATAATGGCGTTAATGGGAAGACTAATTAAAAAAAAAATAAAAGTAAATGAACAACTCACACACTTAAATATACCCACTTTGTTACATCAAAATAAGACTTGAAATGGCATAAAAAAAAATAAATAAAAAAAATAAAAAACATCTGTGGGAGTTTTTAGTGAGGCATTAGTTTCAAATTCAAAATTAAATCTCCATGTGTGACCAATATTTACTGAGCTTTGATGACTGAAAAATTCAAAAACAGTCATAAGCTGACCATAAGTTCACAAATAAAATACATTGTTTAAATTGTTCCTGCCTCGAGTTATTTTATTTATTTTTTTTTAAATAAATGTAAAATGCTTGAAAACTTGATGTAATTCATACTTGATTTTAATAAACTAGTTGCTTATTAGCATGCCTATTTTTAACATATTGCCTGTTTATTAGTACTTATATTCTGCATGACCATATTCTGCATCCCTAACTACCTTACTAACTATTAATAAGCAGCAAACTCGTTTATTGGGGCCAACAGTAATAGTTAATGGTTTGTTAACAGCAAAAATTGGATCTTAAAATAAAGTGTGACTTTTTAGGCCCGAGCACTGGTGGTGCAAGGACCCTATTTGAATAGCTCAGGTTCTTCTTCTTCTCCAAAATGAAATGCATTTTTGAGGGCCTAAACATGCTCAAAAACTCATGAAACTTAGCAAATGTAAATTAAATTTACATTTGTTATGTTTTTGGGTGTGGCAAAAAGTGCAAAGTGTTTCACATGTATGAAATTCGGTAGACACATGTAACACACCAATACCTACAAAAAAGTCACCTGGTACGAAGTCCAAAACCCAACAGGAAATCAGTTATTTTAAATTTTCTCTGCAAGTTTTGTGACTTTTTTTGCCATACAAACTCCTCCTACAGATTTAAACAGACCAAATTTGGTCAGTGTAATCTAAAGCCCTTAGTGATGTTTAACTGTGAAGATCTTGAGTTTTTTAATGAAGGGCTTGTCCGTGGCGGCCTGGCAAATTTCGATGTTTTGCCATGAAAAAGAAAGTTGTTATAATTCAGCCATACAATGTCTTCGATTTGCTCCATAATTTAAATGTTTGATAAGAGTCCTGTTCTAAACACATGCCTGTGCCCATATTCAGTTATAGCCATAGCACCACCTGCTGGCAACAGGAAGTGGCCTGTTTTACACTCTAACAAACTCCATATAGAGATTTAATGACATCAACATTATATTTGGTCAGTCTACTCTAAAAGCCTTTGCAATGTTTTTGTTAAAGGGTGTGTCGTTGGCTGCCTGACAAATTTCAATGTTTCGCCATGGGAATAAAAGGCGTTGTAGCTTAGCCATACAATGTCCGACCTGCCCCAAACTTCACACGTTCAAAAATAATCATGACCTGAAGAAATCTAAAGGCCAATATAACGCAAACATACCATGTTCAATCTGTGCCGAACGTCATATGTTTTATAAAAGTGCTGGCCTGAAGACATCTACATGCCAATATCCAGTTATAGTCATAGCGCCACCACCTGTTAGCAGGAAGTTTGGCACATATAAATGACTTTGACATATTCCTTTAAATGCATATTTCCCACCGCTCGCTGTTTTCCTAAAGCCACCGGGTGGTGGTGAGCCCAGGTGCGAGGGCCCTTTCAGCACTGCTTGCAGCTTTAATTAGTTTTTATTTTTGATTTTCTAATAGCGTGAGTAATGAATTTATATTTAATTTCTTCATCATACCTGGTACTGCAAAATGTCAACTCATAGTATCATAAGAACTCGACTGCATTGTTGTAATCCCAAGTTTTTGCCTCTGTTTCTGGTTTTCTGCACATTAATGTTTAGCAAATTCAGGAAGGACAATGTGAATATACAGTGGCTGGTTTGGCTGCATCCTTTTCAACAAACAGCTCACACCACACAATTACCCGTTATTATATGCTGTATTACCTCCCACTCACCAACACAAACACAATGACTTCTAATTGAAGCAGATGGCTCTTACATAAACCTAGAGCCAGAGATGGAAGCGGCCCACTTTGGTCACCTCACTGAGCTCCCTGACATCTCTGTACTTTTGAAGGAAATGTGCTACGTTCAGATAATATTCACACCGAGCAGGAAGAAAGGGGTGTATTAAGAGCATTTGAAGAACAAAGCCCAGTCACACCGGCACCTTTTGTGGCATCTTCATTTGCGTGCTCATTTCTTATTTCGCGGGTCGGCATTTTCCGAAGTGATATGCATGTCTGTTCTCTGACACAGACCTGCTCTCGGTGTCAAAACAGGAGCCTAATTGTTCTGAACATTGCTGTTACCATAGCAGCAGGCATTACTGGAAAGAGAGAATGACGGTGGTGGTGTGATTTTAAAAATAAGTGTGATACCAGGATGAGGTGGCTGGGGACCTGGACGTGCTTTGTGCACAGAAAACTGGTGAAAACTGGACTGGAGACCTAGTTCTTGTATCTAAACTTCTTAAGCGTACATAACATCTGTGTAGATTTGCTTTTCAAGGTTACAAGAGTGTTTACAGACTTCATTTTAATGCAGTGCTGTATCAGTGCAGATGGTTAAAGTGGTTAGCGGGTAGTTAGTGAATAAGATGCAGTGGCATTGTTTACTGAATTTGCCCATGAGTGTTCGTTACGTCTATTCAGTTATATTTTATGCACTTGATTTAACTCAGGGCTCCTATGGACCTTTTTTTCCGGGTAGACGCCATATTTAATTAGTACATGAATGAAAACAAGTCACTGAGGGGCGGAAGTATAGTCCGTTCAAATTATGTTGGTGTATGCCATGGTTTTGATTGTTAAGTTTGCAAACACTGAAAATATGAATTTCCAAAGCATTTCCAATGGAAAGAAAAAAAAAACAAAAAAAACAAAAACAACTAAATTAGATGTGACATTGACTTCACGACAACAAATCCAGCTGGTAACTGTACTTCTGTTTCACAGCCTTGTTTTCATTCAGCTAATATTAAATATGTTGTCTATCCTGACAAAGGTCTATTAGGATAGTTATTATATTATAATAATTAAATGTATATAATATTAAATGTATATTATATTATAATAATTAAATTGTACCATTAAATTATACACATTTAATGGTACAGAACTGGATTGAATTAAGTTTCCTTGGTGCCATTCAAATTATGCATCTATCTGCAACGGGCTTCTGTGCAGTTTCTCATAAAGTTTTCCTTGAAGAGGAAGTGTGGAAGAAAATTGAGCATTCTTTAAAAAGACTCATGCATAAATAAAATGCACACTTTTTTTTGTAATCACTAACTAAGACCCTGTGTTTGTTTTAATAAACACTCCTTCGCTCATCGCATTGAGAATGAACGTGCTAGAAACTTAATTATAGCTCCACCACTGCTATCAATGTGCTCTCAAGTTTTATTTTTAGTTTAAAGTTCCCGCCTGCTTCAAACACCAAGAAGGATCAGGGTTTCGGTGGGGTAGTAATATTAGTATTTCCATAATTAACAACATATATGTACTTTATGTTCTTGTGTACATGTATATGTGTGTGTGTAAGAGAGAAGAAACCGTTTAGCATTTATCTCTCTATTCAAACATTAACAGGATTTGCACAAATTTGATCCAAAGAGAAAACACTATCACACTGATAAAATGCAATGACATTTACACTTAAAAGCAGCTGCTTTTAATAATTTATCCTGTAAACTGCTGTCTGGTGAAGGTCAGTAAAGGCAGTGCCATAATTAAAGTTAGTAAAAGTTAGTTTGAAGTGTAATTTCATTTTGTTTTGTTGTTCTATATTAGAATTAAGTATTTTTGCATGCTCATTAAGAAAGTTTGATGTAGTTTGATACCTTGTCTATGCAGACACACTTTAACATTTTAAGTTAAAAGTTAAGTTAATTTTCCTTCTAAACCACCTAGAACTGGGCCGAATCACCAAAAAAAGCAAAGAGACTATGGGTGCCGTCAGAATGAGAATCCAAACAGCTGATAAAAACATCACAATAATTCACAAGTAATCCACACCACTCCAGTCCATCAATTAGCATCTTGTGCAGTAAAAAGCTCAATGTTTGCAATAAACAGATCCATCATCAAAGGTATAGCTCACCCAAAAATGATCCATATTTAAAACATAATAATCACTTTAATCTAGCTTGTGGCAACTGGTTGTACACGGAAGCCTTTCCGTGTGGATGACATAATATGTCGGCGTTGCACATGTGCCGCTCAGAATTGACAAACGTGGATGTGAAGTGGAGAAACCAAAACAAAAAACGGTCATGAATTAGAAGTTTAAAACGAGGATTTGTAAAGACAAATTTTGGAGGATTTTGATATAAGCCAAGAAGAGAATGGTTTTCCTTTGCTAAAGTAAGGAAACTTTGCTTCCTTTGCTCCTGTAAACAAACACTGGTTTTGCGAAACACCCACCCATGCCATTCTAAAGCTTGGAAGTGCCAGAATAATTTTTAATAAAAGTCCAATTGCATTCGTCTGAAAGAAGGAAATCATAGGATGCCTGGAGGGTGAGTAAATAATGGGCTAATTTTCATTTTTGGGTGAACTATCCCTTTAAGACGTTTTTATCTTCTAACTATTGTTTCTGGCTTTCTAAATTATGAGTATGCATAATATTATTTTCTTTAGTAAAAAAAAGTGTAGCCTCATCTGAATCAGTAGAGAAATATGCACAGATCAAGCAATGTTTAGATTCGAAAAGTTTGCAAGTTTACATTCATAAGTCCAAAACACTTCTGAACATTTACTGCAGAAGATCCTTTGGTAAGCAAGTGATGTAATGCTAAAATTCTCAAAATCTGTTGTGATGAAACAAACTCATCATCTTGAATGCCCTGACATTGAGGAAATTGTTAGCAAATGTTCATGTTTGGGTGAACTTTTCCTTTAAACCATGCATGAACCACAACAGCACAGCTCCAACAATATGAGCCATTTACAGTCTTGCTTCTGATCATGCATTAATAATTGGGAAACGCATTCAAAATATTTTTTACCTGTTGAAGTGCACTTGTGAATCTCCTCCATTGTTGGTTACCTAGAGGGTATTGAAAAATTTCAACATCATAAGCAGAAGTTGCAAGTTTGAAGACATATAGACATTAGACACTGCAGACTTGAAGACATTTTATTGATGGGGACATGATCTCAATGGAACACTATTCTCCAATGATTTCAGTGAAATGAAATTTAAAAAGTATATCCTTTATTGATATGAAGACCTTCATTTTGGATTTCTTTCAACCGAATGTGGTCCTGTTTCATTGAAATGTGTTCTGTGCCATGGGCATAGTTGTTTTGTAATCATGCCGCTCTGCTAATGACAGTTTAAATGAAAATGTTCCTCATCAGACTAAATTGAAAATTATTTTGCCAATCAGCAGGTGCCTTTTATTGTATTTTAACTTATTACATTTCAGCTATAAACGGATGTTGATGCCTTTAATTTTGAGAGATATTACCCCATTTGAGTAACACTAATGAAAATAGGCATGTCCATGATTATGACAATCTCTGCTGATTTCTCTCACTCCTTTCTCTGTGTCTATGGGTGTTAGACGATATGTGCTGACAAACAAAATGTTTTCCATTGTCAAAATGCTTGAGGAGGCAGAATCTATTTACCTTCGTCTTAAAAGGTCTAGCTATTTTGTGCTATGAAAAGCAAACCCCAGCAATCCAAACACTCTTAGTCATCAGTCATGGACTATAATTATCAGTGGGTTTAAAAGGGAACACTAACTCCACACTTTAATCTGAAGTTAAATGTAATGTCATGTTAATACCTGCTACTAGGATAAATTTGTTGCTATTTTTAAAGCCATTTATGTTGGAGAAATGTTGTGACAAAACTCTCCTCTTTTGGAGCAACTCTTCTTTAGATAGCATCAGTGTAATTATTTTAGGAGTACAAAATATGGAATTCAGCAAATCAGAAGAAAACTATGGTCAAATAAAACTACTATAAGGCACATTTTCTGACAAATCCACAAATAATCTGGTCAATCTAAAATAGATCTTTTAAAAACCTGGGCCAAGTTTAAACCAGTAAGCAGGCATCACAGCTGGCAAAGGTGCATGTATATATTGTCATTATTATGTAATAAAAATGAAAATTATTATTGCTGGTCTTCAATGATAATGTCAAGTTACTTTAATGTATTTGCACCAAAAAAAATGGTAAGGATTTATGCTGATATCGTCCAAAACCACACTTTGCCAGGGGTGTTTCCAAACTTTTGGAGGGCAGTGTAGATAGATAGATAGTCTCACTCTTCCATATTAGCAATACTTGATGTAATAAGCAACCTTTCGAACCTTTAGAAAATTCTGAACAATAATAAATAAATTACAACATTTGTTTATAGCCCAATTCCATCAACTGTATTAGATTAGACGTTGTAACAGTTTCAGAAGGCTGTATATTTTTCCTCCTACATCAGCTATGCTGAGCTTTGATGACTTTGATGTATTTGTGAAGGATGTGTGGTGGTAGTATGTGACAGAACCTCAAACATGCATGCTGAGAGTCTGGACAACAGCGTATCATCAAGCAGAACTTACCTTCAGTGTGGTCCAACCTGCAGATGACATTCCGTCTGACATTTATTTCCTTCATGTCTGTTTAGTCTGAGTGCTCCCCTTCTTCTACACCCCATAGCTGTAATTCTTCACTTCTTGGATTCTTGACATGAGATGATACCACTTTGACAGCTGCAGTAAAGACTTTCCTAAAATGTCTAGAGACACACACCTCAATGTCTCAGATAAATCCTCAATAAACATTTAACTGTACACACAATATATTTATACATAGTTATCTGGAAATAAAGTCATTCCATGCATAATGAGACCTACCAGCATCTTAATGCAAACCCACACACAGGAAGATCGCAATATGTAATCTTCTCTTGGTGGAACACAACCACCTCTTCTTCTATACGACATGAAATACTTTGCTCTCATTGAGGAAAATGTGGTTTTGTAAGCGGGAATCACTCCTTTTGAACTTCCTTTTGGGATTCCGAGGAAAAAAAAAAAATAATACTGTAAGTGAAACAATGTGTTTGAAACCAAGTCACTGACAAAGAGCTGTGCTATTTGGGGGCATGTTCAGAAGGCATGTGTAATAGCTTTAAAGCTAAAGTTAGACTTTTGAATTTGTACTACAATAACATTCATTGTAGTAAATACAGTAGGATAAATAAAAATCCCTTCACTTGAGTCCTACCAGATATCCTGCATCCTTTAACTCTGTAGAGTGTGACGTATGAAATGATAGTTTTTTTTTTTTGTTTTTTGTTTTTTTTTTCAGTGCTTTATTGAACCTTCAGACAGAATTACTTTTTCAGTGTTTTGTATCATATTTGATACATCACGCTTTTCTTGCTCATATGTGACCCTGGTCCACAAAACCAGTCTTACGTAGCATGGGTATATTTGTAGCAATAGCCAAAAATACATTGTATGGGTCAAAATTATTATTTTTTCTTTTATGGCAAAAATCATTAGGATATTAAGTAAAGATCATGTTCCATGAAGATATTTTGTAAATTTCCTACCATAAATATATCAAAACTTTCAAGGTGATTTTCTCTATATTTTGGTTTATTTGCACCCTCAGATTCCAAATATTGAAATAGCTCAACCAGATATTGTCCTATCCTAACAAACCATACAACAATGGAAAGTTTATTTATTCAGCTTTAAGATTATGTATAAATCTCAAGTGAAAAAAAAAAATAAAAAATTACCCTTATGTTTTGTTGCCAGGGTCACATATAGCGAATATGGAGCACATTGCATTTTGAGGTCCAAACTGAGCTAAATAAATAAGTTTGGTGCAGTTGCTGATATGTATAAGGCCAAAAAGTAAGATTATTAAGGAATCTGACAACTTGTAATTTAGGTCAGTGATACTTACAGATTACTTACATACAATGCACATAAACATCTATAACTAGATGATCTATACCTCCCAGAAATATGTAAGATAATATTCAAATGTATTTATTGATTGATTGATTGATTGATTGTGGGGAGCAAAACATATAATGCAATTGCATACAACGATGACTGAGAGATGTGTCTGATTTATCAGATTTCATATTCACATAAAAAAGATAGATAATCAAGTTAACCTAAGTTGCTTCAGTACAGTAAGTGTTCATGTTAACATATTAATATCAATATTAACAAAATACAAATTATTCTATTGTTCATTTTATAAAAAAAATAAAAATCATTGATTAATTTACAGAGAAAATAATAATAATAATAATAATATACCACAACTTGAAGGTGGTCTTTTACTTGAGTACAACAGGTTTTTCAGCAAAGCATTCATCTTTTTGCTAATTTATAGGCTTTGTTAACGCATGTATCAAAAATGATACCATAGGCTTTCTAATATTAAAGACTTGATCTTGCTCTACAAATTGCTTTTCATACAAATAAAGCCAGCATTGTGCAATGTCACGTAGAGGACAGAGCTATTTGTGCGACTTACAGAATGGGATATCTGGGCCACGTCTCTGCCTTGAATCAGGTGCTCAACCTCTGAAACTTCCCTGAATCCGGCTGTCTGATATACTGGAGTAACAGACTTCCCTAAATATCATCTCCACTTTCTGGCAGGCCACTCAGTTCTGGTCTGCAATGAAATAAGGATCAATACGCAGCAGTGTTCCTCAGTGCTGCCAGCAATCCTGACGCTCCAATCGCGGCTGAATGAGGGAGGTGAGACTGATTCCGTCCACTCGCTTTTCACTTGTCACACACTGTTAGACAGTGGAGCCCTGAATGACTGCTGGGCTTCCAACATGTTTAGCTTCACTGTCACCTGACCACATCTTCACAGCCTGGTGGCACCATTCTTGGTGAGTGATCCATGCCGCTCAAGGTAGTCTTCTTTGCCATGGGGAAAACATGTCTATATACTTTTACTGAAGCTGTAAATGCTTTGTGACTTTTGAATTTTTAACTAGCTGGATAAAATCCAGGTCTACTAAAAATACAGGAATATTCCATGAATATATTAAGTATAATAAGTATACATATAAAAAAATATAAACATGTAAGTCTAAAGCTAAAAAGTCTACTTCCATACAAGTTAATTTTTTTTTCCAAATATATAGATGTTCCTACTAAGTGTCAGGATAATGTAGGTTAAATCAGTCATTCAGTCAAATAGATTCTGAAGTGCCTTCTTTCACAGAAAATAATACATATGATTTTCAGGCTTTACTTTGTTCGTTTGTGAGGAGTTTCTTTAAAAAGTGTAAATTTTTATTCTCAAAAATTTTCCCAATTGCACAACCAATAACTATATTTTTCAATCTGCAATAAGTGGTTGCAAGGCAACAAAACAGCAGCGCTAATGTTTGTTTGCAGTCTACAGAATCTACTGTATGGTTAAAGCAGCTTTAATTTGTTAAATATATGCAAAGAAAATGAGCAATCCTAATTATGTACAGTATGCTAAGACGCGTAAGAAAGAAGACCAATTATGATGCGTCGTAAGTTTGGTGATAGTGAGTACATGCTGAATTTAAATGGTGGCTATCAAACAAAAGCAGTCTGTTATTAATTTTGATCGTGGCTTGTCTGTATAGTCCATCTAGCTTTCTTTGACATTTTCCCTCTGGTGGTTTGTTGCTGTCGCACTAATTGTGTTTTTAAGTTCTGTGCTCCTATTGGTTTTTGACATTGTCAAAAGACACATTCTGCCACTGGCATAATTTCAGAATTTCAGGAAAATTTAGATTTTTATTTTTTTATTTATTTATTTTAATGATTGAGAAGATGTGTAAAACCTACTTTTGTGAACTAGTCTTAGGTTTTTCACTCAGTCTCGGAAAAAAAAAAACACCACAGTGCAATTCGCTGGACTTTCTAGGTCAAAAATTATCAAAACATGGTGAAATTTACTCTTTCGGAAGCTATATGGGGCCCATTAGAAAAGGGGCCTGTCCAAATATACCCAAAAGCCTATAAAGCCTGAACGAAAAAAAAAAAAAAAAGAAAAACTTCATGAAACCACATGTGACAGGTGATTCTAAACAAGCATGCAAAGTTTCAGGGAAATCAGACCACAGCTGGCACTATAAAAGTCATAAATATTATAAAAAGATCATATTTCTATGGTAATCACCTAGATTTGATAAAACTGATTTTTTTAAATAATTGATTTAGGTGGTTACAGGCTTGCTAAATAATATGTAATGTCTTTTTCCTTATGTGCTTAAATACCTGAAGTGTTTGAGCCCCAGTAATCGCTGCTAGCAGCTATATTTAATTTTTATTATTATTATTTTTTTTATTTTTTTTTTTTACAAGGAACCCTGGGTATTAAGACTTCTATGGCTTAATTTAACGTAAATTATGTATCTTATGGAAATCTATCTTATTAGAAAAAATCACATCGTTACATACATATTTTGGACTATGGAGGGCAGCATTATTTTGTTTGTGTAGAACGGTTGTTTTCAGTGAGCTACTGGCACTGAGCTACGCTATTTTTACTGCAACACAACTTGGAATACACAACTCCGAAAATAAAATACTGATATGATAACCACAGCTACTGATAGAGCTTACAGATGTGGATGGATATAAGCATAAGCTTAAACCATATAAGTGTAAGCTTAAACCAAATGCTTTACCACTGATTTCCCCACAAAGAGTCTAAATGCACCCGGATATCGAGTGAAATCCACGCTGAGAAACCCCTTCAGTGGCTGCGGCATCATGACAAGAGTCGACATGTTTACATAGTTTGTAAGCTCTTTTAGTAGCTGTGGTCTACTAAAAGGAAAGCACTGAAGACTTACCTCACTTCTCTTGTTGCCCTTTGACTGAAAATTACATCCAAAAGCTACAAAACATGGCATTGTATCTGTATTTTATTTTACAAGTTGTGTATTCCGAGTTGTGTTGCAGTAAAATTAGCAACAGGTCAACAGCGTCAACAAGAGAAGCAATGTAAATCTTTACTGCTTTCCTAGCGATAAGAATAGGAGAAAAGAATAGGCGGATGCCTGTGGATGAATTAACTTCCTAAAGACCCGCATCTGTATTCTTTCCACTTTAGCCCTGATGCCTTTGAGGCTTTTAGTAGACCATGACTACTGAAAAAGCTTACAAACGATGTTAACATGCCAACTCTTGTTATACTGAAGTTACTGAGTTACTCAGCGCAGATTTCACTCCATATCCGGGTGCATTTAGACTCTATATATAGAGACTATATATATATATATATATATATATATATATCATATAATATATGAATATATTTTATATGTTTGTCTTTATCACATTTGTTTATATTTCCTATGTTTCTGAGTAGGTTTTGCTTAACAAACCATTACGATTAAAAAGTCCTTTCCTTCATCATCATCACCTTCGTGAGCACATTAAGCCTTTTACTCAGCACTGTAACACTGTCCTTAGACTGACCTCGCTCTTCTGCCCACAGGCCTAAAGAAACCAGCAGATGTTATCTATGTACTACGTCACAGTTTTAACTGACTGTACACAGTCTGCTGGATTTGTGGAAAGTTATTTGTTGCACATCATGATACTAAAAACACTTAAAACCCTCATGTAACCCCAGACCCCAAACAAAACAACAACAACTGAAATGGAAAAAATCACATTTGTGAAAAGTGCATATTTATAGTTACTTCAAACAAAAAAAAACAAAACAAAAAAAAAAAAAGATGGGGAAAAAAAACTTCACTATTATCAGGCTACTGGTTTTTAAATTAACTTTTTATAAATGTGATGAGGTTCATTTTGTAACTGCTACTATTATTTTACCACATGAATCATCAATCTCTGAGACGCCAAACATAAAAAGAGTAAACGGAACATAAACAGAACATGAGGCTTAAACATTTTTGAGCATTTGCAAGGTAAACCTTTTACATCTATTATGCAGTTTACTTTCATATTGTTAATTCATTTTGCTTATTATGTAAAATAATAACCCTCTGATGAACTGGTCATTCCTACTTCCAGAGATGCTGGGATAGGCTCTAGCATCTGCAAACCCTAGGACAACCGTTTGGAAAATTGATGGCTCGATGTTTATAATTACAGCTTGATATTCTTCCATAAAAGCTAATTTTTCACACTGCACACTGCACCATTTATGAAAAGGTAATAGGCTACACCTAAGTCTACACATTATTTAATGATTCATTGTTTCATTTACCATAAAAAATAAAACTAGTACTTTATAATTATATATTACCCCCTGTCATTCCTGTTTTACTGCTTGCCATTAAAACTCCCGCACATCAAAAATAGAAAAAGTATGGTGTAACTGTGCTGTAAATGTATGAAATCATTTATCCTGGCAAAAGTTAATTTACTCGCACCTCAGGACGGCCTGACTCCATAAGGGGCGTAATACATCACGTCGGTGCGCTACAATTTTAAAGTATTGAGGTGAGCTCAGAATGATTTCAGAGAATGTCTTTCTCAGAATTAATTTTCATAGAGGAAGTTTTATCTATCATATTTCATACATCGTACTTAAAAAAAAGGACTATGTAAAGACTTTAACCTTTTTAGACGAGAGCCCACATTCTGACTGCTTGCTTCATCATGCGAAAGTTATGCAAAACATCCACAAAATATATCTTCTTTCCCCTCAATCATCCAATTAGAGGGATCACAAAGTCACGGCCATGTCACAATGCATCGCTTTAAAGTATTGTTTTCTTTTCCGCTTCCCAAACTGTGGAACATCAGAATGCATTAAACATTGCCCCATTGGTTTTATTTTTAAATGAATCATTTCTTTGACTCAGCACAGTGAATCACAGGTGTGCACTTCCCCACACGTCTGCCTTCACATGTTTTTTTTCTCCATTATATGTAGACCATACATCAGATCACAGTTTAGAATATTTTTCCTTTTTGCTTACAACCTGTTTGTCTAGAGAATAAATCCCTATGGATGGACCTGAGTTTTCCCCATTCATATAATAAAATAGCAGTATTTTTGATCCTACTTGACTCACTTTGCAAAAAATCTGCCTTGGGGTACTTGATTCCACAAAAACTCAAATTCAGAAATTCAAAAGGTAGAGGGAATTGTTACCAAAACAAAGGTCATGGGTTCAAATCCTAAGGAATGGAATAATATATGTATAATAAATGTAATAATATAAGCATGGAGATATTTCCATTGATTCATTTGACAGACACTTTTTATCCAAAGCGACTTGCATTATAAGATATATACCTTACCTCATGCATTCCCTGGGAACTGAATTTTGGTGCTGCTTTTTAATTAAATTAAATTAAATTTGATTTGATTTGATGACAGATGAGTGACAGCTTCTAATGATTTTTAAGGGAGTTTGTAAATGAGATATTGATTTAATACAATAGAAGTTAATATTTAGTGACTTGCATTCTCTGACCATAGCACTATTGCCTGATTTTGCTTTATTTTGTCATCAAAAATAGTCTGAAACAAGTCACAACTGAGCTGCTGCACATCTCCATTCAAACACAGCCGTGTTTAGTTTATGAGGTGCGTTTTTAAATGAATCTAGTGAGTCAATGATTCAATTTCCCACGTATAAAGACTTGCTTTATACCTGAATGAATCAACAGTTCAAACTAATCAAATAAATGATATGATTCAGTAATTAAATCAGTGACTTGCCGCCACCTACTGGAAGAGTTAGTTTCATTTTTAAAGTATCCTTACTGTCTTTTCTGTATTCAAAATGCTACATTTAAAATTTTGCATATAACATTTTAATAAATATTGCACTCATGCCACCTCTGAGCCTTATTAAACATACTGATTTCATTTGATTGGTAGCTTATACTTATTCTACTTGTTCTTATTCTGTTGTTTCAATTAGAAATTTTGAAAAGCTATATATATATATATATATATATATATATATATAATTATTATTATTATTATTATTATTATTATTATTATTAATTAACATAAAAGATGACATACTTTGAATAAAGTTAGAAAAATGCAATTACAAAGGTAAAAACAAAATCCCCCTGTAAATCACTTTAAGGAGTCAAATCACCTTGTAATGGGAAGGCTCGTTTTTGATCAGATTTTTTGATTATTGATTAGAAGGTGCTCCTAAAATTTTGACTGTGCTCCTAATTTTTTTTTTTTAAGTTAGGAGCACAAGTGCTCCAAAAAAAGTATTTTGCATTGCTTCATTTTGTTCATGGTTTTTGAGGTCCACAACCTGTTCATGACTGCATCTGCCAAACTAGACTAGCTTCAATCAACCATGTGATTTTTGGCCAAAATACCAAATAGAGTTTGATTGGATGTACTGTCCTTGACACAAATGATATGTGAAGTGTTTTCTTCTAATTTTTAAAAACCTATTAATTTTGCTATCCTTAACTATGCAGCTAGTTGCATTTTTTTTTCATTTTCATTAAGCATAGTTTTTCCCAGTGTGACCCCATCAGAACAGACCGGCGACCCCATTCTAGGTCACGACCCACCAGTTGAGAAGCACTGTTCGAAACTGCAGCACTTAGCACATAAATGAAAACAATAACAAATTTTAAATCAGCTCCGATAGGCAAAACATGGAATTGGGAATTAGTTTAGAAAGCATTGTGCTTGTTCCTGGGTCAAATCTCCAGTAGAATAGCAATAGCTGATGCCAGTCATCATTATTTAAATGTCATGGCTGTCCTTTGAAGATGCATGCAAATGGTGGACAGATACGTTGGAGGAAAGAGCATGCCGCAGTGTACTGCTTCACTGTACCATGCAATTATGCTGACAAACTACTTGCCGTAGAGTCACCAAATGTTAAGAGGAGATAAATGAAATCAGCCAAGTGAGGGAGGTAAATAAACAATCTGATCCGTAACTTAAAAAATCCATCATAATTTTCTCTAATGACCAGCCCTTCTCCCTTGTTCGTATGCCACCCCTCGGCCTCTCCTCTCTCTGCCAGCGGCTCATGAATTGTCTTTTGTTTGATACTCAGCTAAGACTGTAGATGATGTATTACATTCAGTGTCAGGGGGGAAAGTGCCTCTCCAGCCACATCAAACTGACGGAGCGCTGAAACACAAATGATGCAACAAACAGAAATAGTGAGTCGCTCGGTAGATCAATTAGAGTGAATGGTGAGAGTGTAGCGGGGTGCGGTGGCTGCTGCATCAGCCTAAGCCGTTTACTAGGCTCGCAGCTGTCTGGAAAATGTCTAAAAATGATGACGGTTTTCATTTTGTGCTGAAAGAAAACAGCAGGAAATGAAAAAAAAAAAAAAAAAAGACTGTTAAAATCTGAAATGAAAGTTTTTTTTTTTTTTGTTCCACAATCAAGATCTGCTCTAACATGATATTTTGAAATATGCTTTTACGTACGTTGTCTTGATGCCAATCAGGGAGACGTTTGATGTTAACATTGATCTGGTTCCAACAAAACATTTTAAAGCTGCAGGTGAAACTAAAGTGCAAGGTTCACATGGTCATGGGAAATCTGTTATGACTGCCATTTATGCAATAACTCTTGTCAAGGTGCTTTGTAGTACATGTATGAAGTCTATACAGGTTTTTGGGGTCATAAAGTATCAACTCAATATGCTTTTTAAAAAGCTTATAAAAATAGGACTGTTTAGTACAGTTTAGTACTGCTTTCATATTTGTGCACTATATATGTATATATGTATCTATCTATCTATTTGATACAACATTTTACAATTTGAAATAATGTTTTCTATTTGAGTACGTTTTAAAATGCAGTTTATTTTTACAACAGCATTTATTTTAAATGTTTTTTTTTTTTTTTTTCAAGAAATTATAAAAGCTCTCTATTTTAGCTACACTCTTAAAAATAAAAGTGCTTCATGATGCCATAGAAGAACCTTTTTTGTCTAAATGGTTCCATAAAGAACCTTTAACATCTGAAGAACCTTTCTGTTTCTCAAAAGATTCTTTGTAGTGAAAGAAGGTTCTTCTGATTATAACAAGGTAAGTTCTAAGATATGGTTCTCTAAAGAACCTGTGACTGAATGGTTCTTTGTGGAACCAAAAGTCATTCTTCTATGGCATCGCTGTGAAGAACCTTTTAAAGCACCTTTATTTTTAGAAGTGTATATGTTGTTTTATTTTTTAACTTCTTATTCATTAAAGAATGCTATCAACATTGATAATAATAATAAATGTTTATTTAGGAGCAAATTAGCATATTTTAATTATTTCTTAACAGATCATGTGGCACTGAAAACTTGAGTAATGATGCTGAAAATCAGCTTTTCATCACAGGGATAAAGTACATTTTAAATGTGTATTTGAATACATTGAAATACGTGAAGAGTTCAGATGCAAAACTAGCTAAAAGCCATCTTGGTCAAAAATGAGATGATGATATAAATTCTCCTGACACATATTATACGTCCATCAAATACTTTTACTTCAAACTCGCTAAATTCTAGCCTCAGCCCAATCAGAATTGCCAGTAGTTACATAGAAACCTATAGCCAGAAAGAAATGCTAATTTTAAAGAAACACAGAAATAGAAAAAAAAAAAAATACTACTACTACTACTACTACTACTACTACTACTACTAATAATAATAATTTATAAAAATTAAAAAGCATTAAAAAATAAATAATAATAATAATAATAATAATAATAATAATAATTTAAAAATCGTACCAATCTATATATAATGTCGTATAAAAATCAATTTGACTCCAGAATCTGAACAGACAGGTACCCCTTTAGTTGCAATGTATATGACGTTTCTGGCCATAAACATGTTCTTTAAGTGATTTACAATTACTGAAATTCAATTTCTTCTGTAAGTTGCCGGGAATTCTTTAAGGGTCAAGTTTATTGATTTCTTTTCAAAGGCGGTGGCAGTTTGAGGGGAGGCACATTAAATTTGCCTTTATCTTATTGTCAGTGAGTGTGCATATCAAAGCAAATATGAAAGGTCTAAAACACTCTAAAACATTAAAGATTTGTTTAGCAAAACAAGGTATTTATTCCAAATGGTGTGGCTTTTTCCCCTGTTCATTATAATCAGCTAATTGTACATTAGCATAATGCAAAGTGCCAAACTGCAATATCATTCATTATAGAAGCCTAAATGTGAGAATACCAATAAATATTACAATTACACACATTGCATTTATTACAGTAAGCTTCTCTCTTAAGACTATATTGTACTAATTATGATTACCTTAAAAATTATGCATTGCTTTTGCCTGCGAGAATACATAGCAATCTTAAAACTTCCTCTCATGAGCCTCATTGTGAACTAGATTTCTATATGAGACAACTGGCCTGATTTCAGTATGGTCTTGTGATACCAGGAAGTCCCTTTTGGGTAAACTCACATTCACACATAAGGCCCAGAGATGGGATTTTACTCAACAGATCAATAATTGCTTTAGCATATTAACACCACTTACATTCAGTTCATGCTTTTTGGATAAAACATGATTCACTTCTGTAGACTTGTTTTTAAAATTAAAGTGTGTCATATTAGCGCCACTATAGTGGCACCAGACGGAACTGCAAACTGCCTGTTTTCCAACAGGTTTTCTGAACAGTCTGTCATTAAAAATGTGCAATAAACTTTAATACGTTACATAAACATCAACATCAAATACTTTCGAATGAACTATCTCATTCAGAATGCTTGGATGCAGTACCTTTGTCTTTGATTTCCAAGTACTTTTTTTCGCTAATGTTTTTGAATGCCTACAGAGAAAACGAATTGGAAAAATAATTCTGGAACCAAAGTTGCTAAAACAGCAGGTGCTTATCGTGTAGCTTTATTACTTTTCATAAGGACCTATTTGAAACAGGTAAGACATCACTCATCTCCCTGATCTGAGAGCTGTCGTCCCAGGCTGTCAAAAGCTTACAGAACATTCATTGTTGGCTTTTTAAGGCTTGTTATGAATACTGAGAGGATGAATTATCATTAGTGCAAAAACGAATGTGTCACAAACATTATGAACCATTTCCAGACCCTTCAAACTTGCTCTTTATCTCCAGCCCACAGAGACCCTCACAGCCTGTCAGCAATCTTCATTTGGATCCCCCAAGATGCCTTGCACTGGGAATACTTTGACGAATACAGTTTGCATAATTACCCTCCGATTTTGAATATTCAACTGCTCAGGGGTCCCTGTTTGTCTCTGGCTCATTAGAATTTAGAGGGCAGGAAAAAATAAAATATCTGAGTGCACATACAAGAGCCTGCTCTGGCAAAGATGACACACGGCATCTGCTGAGAGCCTAGGACACTTGTTCGGGTTCTGTTCTTGCTGATCTTTGCAGCTTTACGACCTGGGCCGAGTGAGGGAAAAAAAAAAAAAGGAGAGCGTGCGTACTTGGCAAGAATCACGCACATCTTGTGATACCCCTCGTTTGCGTACACAATTAGTTTGAAAAAGACGTATCTGGAGCAGTAGGGAGCCTCTGTGTACAAGGTGAATCTGCTTTGCAAATGCTGCACTGAGGGAGATTAAAAAAAAAGGCAATGTGTGCCAAACAATTCCACTCTTCTTCCACATGCTGCTCATGTCTCTCATTATATTTCCATTGAGGGCCACCTAAACACATTCAGATGTTCTGTTTAGTAAAATGCAATCCTCAGCACAATAACAGGTGAGAAACAGTAAACAGACTCTCTCAGTAGAACCATTTGTTAGAAAGAAAGCGGAAAATGTACGTACATTACATAGCGTGTAAAATAGGAGGTAGATTAATGCAAAGGTACAAGTCAATCTGTGGGTAACAACAGAAACTGGTGCAGGGGATATGAGCATTCAATTGAAAGTTAATATTTTCACAAAGTTAATCTATTTCACGTTTAAGAAGCTACATGATCTATTTATCCTACATGAAATGCATTCTAATATGTTAGTATTTGGTACTCTTTATTATCTTTATTATTTTTATTATTATTAGCTGAAAATGGTTGTGCTGCTTAAAGTGTGTAAAGTGTGGAATTTTTCTTTTTTTTTTTTTTTTTTTCTTTTTCAGGATGAACATTTTGAGATAAACAGAACATTTGAAGTATAGTTTTTATTTGAAACTGAAAACTTTTTTAACATTATACATGTCTTTTCGGTGTCATTTTTTATCTATTTACACTGCCCTCCAAAAGTTTGGAAACACCCCTGGCAAAGTGTGGTTTTGGACGATATCAGCATAAATCCTTATCATTTTTTGGTGCAAATACATTAAAGTAACTTGACATCATCATTGAAGGCCAGCAATAATAATTTTCATTTTGATTAAATAATAATGGCAATATATACATTCAAATATTCAAAGTCAGACATGCCCCTTTGCCAGCTGTGATGTCTGGTTACTGGTTTAAACTTGGCCCAGGTTTTTAAAAGATTTTTGGGTCAGCACACCTTAATAGCTTTAACAATTGATTGCCAATTAAGTTTAGAATACAATGAATTTAGATTATGCAGAGCTGTAATAGCTGCTAATGGTGGATATTTTGATGAATCGAAAATGTAAGTTTTTTTTTTGTATGAACTGTTTATGTAATAAAATATGTTTTTGTAGTTTGTGTTGTCCCGTATCAGTGCAAAATTATCACAAATTAAAAAGGATTTATGCCAATATTGTCCAAAACCCCACTTTTCTAGGGGGTTTCCAAACTTTTGGAGGGCAGTGTAATTCTTTGTACTTAATTCCAGTTTAAATCATTGCTGAATGAACGTACCAGTTCCTTACAGTGCAAGTCTGTAAATACATAAGAAACAACAGAGGAGTGTCTTTAAAAATCCTCTTTGGTGCAAACTACTTCCTTCCATCATGGATTCAAATCTCAGTTTAACAGCTGAGCCCAAGCTTCTGTTACTAATTCATAAATGTCACTTTACAACGAGTAACAAAGGAGAGTTTCCTCATTGAAAGCTTGTTGTATTACTGTATTAAAAGCTCACTGTATTATGTATAGTATTAAGAGAGAGAGATGGACTGAGCAAGTGTGATTACCTGCATCTAATACAGCATTTATTATTCAGCTCAATCTTATATTTACATTAAAACATAGTTTGAATGTCCACTGAGGCAATGTCTTTGTCATACTATCCTTTCATCTGTTAAGGGTGATTTGAGATGGCAGCGCTGCTCAGTGCATTTGCTGGCTGCGTCTTACAATGTGTTGTTTAAAGTAATTATAACTTCCTTGTTTACAACCCTGTTCCAGTCTCTTTAAATATAAATATCTTTACTGCAGTCTCTTGTCACCATCTAATCACGGAACAATGAAACTATTCACCATCATGAACACATACACACCATTTTCCAATACTAAATACTAATGTTAAATACTACTATTATTTATTATCTATTATTATTATCTATTATTTATTTAACAATAATATTTAATAAACAACAGCCATCATAAAAGTTGGTAGGCAATTCAGTTAAAAGTACAAATGTAACATGGCATTAAATTTACATAAAACATAACGTGATGAGACTTTGCCCTCGGCCAAAACTACTTGCTTTTGAACAAATAATAGATTTATGAGACCAAAGACTGCCAGTTAGATTTACACAAAATGAATTATATCTCATGTTTAAACAC
This sequence comes from Labeo catla, assembly GCA_012976165.1. Taxonomy (NCBI): domain Eukaryota; kingdom Metazoa; phylum Chordata; class Actinopteri; order Cypriniformes; family Cyprinidae; genus Labeo; species Labeo catla. The sequence continues at coordinate 131,867 of VONZ01000834.1, read as the reverse complement.
TATAAAGACATCAGTGCCAGTAGCAAATTCTAGAAAACTGGCTGAGGTAAGGCTGCTTTCAGCGTGTTCATGAGCACTGCGGCCGTTGATGCCCTGGAGCTCACATCTCTGAAAACACTGAAGCAAATTTTCAAATAGACGTTATCTTTATTAACAAACTGCATGTTTAAAGTCTAAACAAATACATTATTGTCTAAAAAGTGTTAAAACGGCATTTTGTGACACAAAAACATATTAACACACACACACACACACACACACACACACACACACATGTTGGGTTTACATGTTTTATGGGGACATTCCATAGGCGTAATGGTTTTTATACTGTACAAACCGTATTTTCTATCGCCCTACACCTAAACCTAGCCCTCACAGGAGACTGTGAACACTTTTACTTTCTCAAAAAAACTCATTCTGCATGATTTATAAGCCTGTTTCCTCATGGGGACCTCACAAATGTCCCCACAAGGTCAAAATTTACTGGTAGTACTATCCTTGTGGGGACATTTGGTCCCCATAACGTGATGAATACCAGGTGCACACACACACACACACACACACACACACATACACACACTTATAACACACATATTAACACACACATGTATATTACACTTACATATTAATGCCTTATTCTGCATGACCATATTTTACATTCCTTAATACTACACAGTAGCTAAACTTACCTGAATAGCTACCTTACTAACTACTAATCAGCAGCAAAGTAGCAGTTTATTGAGTCAAAAGTCATAGTTAATAGTTAATTGTGAGTACTGGTCTCCAAACTAAACTGTGACCACTGCACAACCAATCAGAGAACAAAAGATACCACCTCATTAATTCCCACAGAATCAGGCATGTACTCCAGTCCCTTCTGAACATTTGGTTTTGCTGCAGTAACTGTATAATAATATTAAGATGAAAACTGACTTAAACAAAATACATTAATAGGCTGAGGAAAAGTACTTTATTTTTAAAGTACTGTTTATAAATGACTGCCATTTTCTATTATAATAATTTAAGCTATAGAAATGGAAATGGAAAGGAACCATGACAATAAAGAGACAACCAAATGCATCATTCATTACTAACATTAATTATATTTTGTATCATTTGGCAGTATTGACATTGACTGAGCGCTGAGTGTATGAAAATATGCACATTTAGAGAAATGTTTCGGGTTTAATACAAGTTCTGTGGACATCATTTGTAGCATACTCTCAATTACCATAAAAAAAGGCTCTTGACTATGAAGAAGCGTACACACACACAAACACACACACACACACACACACACACACACACACATACATCATTCATAAACTATTAGTTTGTTGTTAATTTGTATTACATTAATTGTAGTCTGTACATTAAAACATTATAGGGTATGTACAATATGATTATTTTAAGAACATTGAACTTTGTATTAATGCAGCTAATGTTTAATAAAGGTAAGTTATTGCCTTTAATTTAATATTTTCTATGACCTAATCTAAAATTAGAATTATTTATTCCTGATAAACTTTAACAACTCCTTTACTACTGGTTTAAATACTGTACATCAGTTAGCAAGTTAAGAAGTTAAACGAGTATAATAAATCATTATATAACTTTTTATATATGATTAAACTGTAATTAACTATAATATTCAGTTAACTACTTGACAATGAATGAAGAATTAATTTGTACATAGCATATTAATGTATTAATGTAGATACAACAGTATATCAACTATTTATACAGTTTCTAAACTATACAGTAGTTTGCAAATTATTTATAAGTGCGTAGTTACTGTATACAGATACAAATTTTGTATAATTTTGCTTTTGGTAATTTCTCATTAGAGAAATCACCAAACTATCATATAAGCCTTTATATGTTTGCTAGTATAGAAGTTCATAGTGTACTAAAAACGACTCAACTCCCAGTTAGTTTGTCTCAGTGTATGACAGTGTTTTAGAAAGGTTATTCTGCTACACTCTGCTTCTGTTGTGTCAGCATAAGCAACTGCTTGTGACAGAGAGGATATGCCAACCCTCCGATGGCACGAGTGACTCATCACTTTAGTTTATTCTTGATTACACTAATGATGTATTTGCATTGCTTTAGCTATATTAGTATCACTTCCATTTTCATATCAAACAATGGCATGACATAATATGTAATGCTTTGCAGCAAGAATCCATTTGCACAATGTCTCCAATTCACAGCGGAGTGGATCAGTGATGGTCACATGATTGCATGTGTGGGGAAAAAACACACTCATGCCACTGCCACACATAAAGACGTTCTTTGGCATGCTGTGCGAGCTATTCACACTCACAAGATACTCCAGAGGAAGCACAGCCTCAATCCAGTGCTATTCATCATTCTTCCCTGTGCCCCTTCTAAAAATCCACTGTGTAAACGTCACATCCAGACATCAACACCTGCTATAAGGCCACTTCCTCTATGTATCATTTATGCTTTCCACTAAGGCCTCACAGTTCTTTCTTTGAACAGATCTGATTCAGTCCATACACAAACACACACAAAAACAAAACCAAAAAAAAAAAAAATCATATTTAGAATATGAAGCACCATTTATAGGGATCTGTCATTACACAAAATTCTGTCATTAATTACTCACCCTCATGTCGTTTCAAACCTGTGAGACCTTGGACCTGGAAAACAAATTAAGATATTTTGAAGAAATCTGAGAGCTTTCTGACCCTGACAGTAATATAATTACCACGTTCAAGGCCCAGAAAGGTAGAAAGAACATCGATAAAATAGTCCATGTGACAATCTTAATTTTATGAAGCTATGAGATTTTTTGTGTGCAAAGTAAACAAAAATAACATCATCTCTTCCCTGTCAGTCTTTCGATGACATGCATGTGGTGCTGCTGATGCAGCAGCTGCGTTCTGACATAAAACCAGGATGTGCTGTGCCTTGTTTGCAAGCAGAGGAATGCACATGCATATGTCGTGGTACTCTCATGAATGTGCTTCAAAGACTGAGCGGGAAGAGGAGAAGAGGTGGAATGAAGTCGTTATTTTTGTTTTCTTTGTGCACAAAAAGTATTCTTGTAGCTTCATAAAATGAAGGTTGAACCACTGTGAACTTTACCTTTCTGGGTCTTGAACGTGGTAGTTGCGTTGCTGTCTATGCAGGGTCAGAAAGCTCTCGCATTTCATCAAAAATATCTTAATTTGTGTTTTGAAGATGAACAAAGGTCGTATGGATTTGGAACGACATGCGGGTGAATAATTAATGACAGCATTTTAATTTTTGGGTGAACTATGAAAAATTATCTCAAAATGTGCATTTGTGGGAACACTTTACAGTATGATTAAATTTGGTAACTGAAATTGAATTGAATTAAAATTTTCGTTCATTTTGAATATACAGTTTTATCATACATACACACAACTTAATGTGATACATACATGAATGAATCAGGTAAGATTTCTATAATAGTACTCTACTACCACAGCTACTTCTTCATACTTCATACTTCATCTTCATACTTTTAAATGTAATAAATTTAATTTATTTCACAATTAATGCTTATTTTAAACAATCTGAATAAATTTTGAAAACATAATTATTTAAATAAAACCATACCAGTTTCTTACTATTCATTTATGAACTGTATGACTGATAAATATGCATAACATTAAGTTTATGTTATTATATTAAAACAGTATAATCCAAATGCATGCCAATTTTATGCATACATTTAGGCCTGGATAGTTTTTGAGAGAATTAACAAATTATATAAACCAATGTATTGTTAAGTTTTAAATGCATCATGAAGTCTTTATTTAAAAGAAATACATGTATTCACAAATGTTTAATGGGACACAATGCATCATTTGATCAAGTTCATGAAGTTGCTCTTAGATAATATTTAATTTAAAAACAAAGAGGGCTTATTCTATTCTTGCAATACATATTTCAGTATAGCTTTTATATGAAATATTTACACAGAATCCAGCAACAACCCACCTTAACTCACCAAAGATTTGCCCTTACACTTCTGCTGAAAAATTGAGATGTATCAAGAATCATTTTGGAATCTGTTGATTCCCTGTTGACTCTATCAGAGTCTAAATGAATTACAAAGTGCCTTAAGATTCCCACCTTTAGTGTCCACATCATCAACAAGCTCTCAAAGCTTTCTGCTGAGCACAAATTTAAAATGATAGCTTCAAATGCCATTATAGGCCATTAATACAACTACTCTGGATGTACCAGCCCAAGGTTAGTGAGGGAGGGGGAGAAACGGAAAAGGGGCTCATTTATTTAAAAGAGTTGCCATGGGGAATGACATCCATGATTAATGTGGGGGTTGATTATGCAACCAATTGACTATAATTCACATCCAAAGAAACAGAGGCCAGTCAGCTGCCAGAAGGGCTGAGGGTATTAATACAGAAATTTAGCATTTACATGACACCCTTTTCAACTAAAAACAGAAAACTTTTTGTGCCTTTTTTTTTTTCCCCATTCATTTACACAAAAACTGCATTTTCCAGGCCTGAAAACGCAAGGTTTCAAAAACACCGTTATCATCCCTTTGTAAACAACAGAAATGTGGATTTTTGAAAATTCACTATTAGCTGGCATCTGCCTAGTACCCTTTCTGTACCCTTTCGGTGCTTTGCTATTATTATTTTCTGTGATGGGCCAAGCAGATACGGCCTGCAGTCCCGAGGCTCTCACATTTATCAGATGAGAGCTTCAGGGTATCCACAGAGGAAATGCACTATTGTGAGTCTGGCTGTAAGTCAAGGGGACTAAGAATGTCATGGATGAGCATGCCTTTTTCTCTGTCGTGGCTTTGGAAAATATGATCTGATTTATCTACACCTGTCACTGAAGTACACAATGTAGGGGTTCTCCAACGTCTGAAGTTTGCACTGATGAAAGTGAAAATGTGCGGTTGTGTGAAAAAGTGATATTTTGTATGACAGATGTATGGTGAAGGAAAGAATGAAATGAATGAATGAATGAATGATTTCCACCTGAAAATAGTTTAAAATATAATTAATTGCTTCAAATACATGCTTTTTTTCAACAGTCATAATAATAATGAATGTTTCTTGTGCATGTTTGAGAATGTGTATATACATAGACAGATGTTACCACATGAAACACCTTTACCTGGGAAGAAAAGCTGAGGTGATCTTAATAAACCCATTAATAAACCCAAATCAGTCTTTAAAAATCAGTGATTATAAGTTCTTACTCCATTTGATGAAACATTGATTAAAAACAAAAAATTCAGTGTCATTCACACATAAATGACAAATGAGTGATTGACAGAAATTGCATCGTACAAAAAGTCCTATTGAAACATACAACCTCAAATAGACTGCTAACCCCAGGCGATCAAAACTGTTCCAATAGCAGGCGCTAAATGATCTAAAACAATGCTATCAAAATATTTTTATAATGCTGTGTTATTATAAAGCAGCTAAAAATAATTTCCTCTACAGTTTTGTACCTCATAAACAACCATTTTCACACTGAGAATTACACAGTTAATTTAAGATGATCAATATGACGGAGAGAGGATTAATGTGCCTTTAAAAGAAATTTATCTTCCGCCAATCGAATATAGGCATCAGCACGAGATGTTCTTCTGAATATAAGGAGACAACACCACTCTATTCACAGGAAGTTTTGTGGGAGTTATCTACATGAATTAATTGAGCTGTATTCATGAGATATATATTTGTAAATAATAGATGGAGTTTTGAAAGACAGCATCACCAAATGATATCAAGAGACTGTTGAACCACTAGTAAAGCAGGCATTGTGCAGTTAACACATGCAGATGCAGTACAAAGCTGACAGTTTCTGTTCTTAACAGCAACAGCAGGGTTTTGAATGGATAATTTTAAATGGAACATGAAAATGTTTAACAGCTGTCTTGATTGTATCGATGGTTTGGTTCCAACTGTGCAATTAAATGTCTGAATGGAATACTGCATTAAATGTTTAAATAAAAAAAGGAAATTAACCTTACACTCGGGTTACTATGCTGAAAGGCATTATCTAATATTCATGAGCACAGAAAAAGACTCAACATGAATGCAAAATCGTTATAGATTTAGAGTGAAATGAATACCTTCCAGTCATTATAAATAACAAAAATAGCACAACAAACAAGTCCTAGCAACATCATGACCCTACTGGTTACAGCAGGGGTTCCTAACTCTGGCCTTTGAGATCCACTTTCCTGCAGAGTTCAGCTCCAGCCCTAATCAAACACACCTCCACAAACTAATCAAGGTCTTCAGGAATAGTTTTGATCAAGGTTGGAGCTAAATCTTGCAGAAAAGCGAAGAACGCCTGAGGTATAGTAAATCAGTACTTGACCTATGTACAAATTAATTAATTGAATGCAAATACAATAAAGCAAACAAGCGCCATCTGCAAACAACTTATTAAGATTCTCCTCAAGTTCAAACAGGTGTAAGATTCTCCTCAAGCAGAGTAACCACAGGTGTTGTTCATTTGTTGTTTTATCATGTCAAACCTAACAAATATTATTTTACATTTGCTTTTGTTAACACTATCTGTTAAGTGCAGTGTAGGTGGTATATTTTCAAACATGATACAGCATTAGTTTCCAGCTGCAATTCGTACAATAACCAACGCAATAAAACATTGCCAGATTTACGTTCAGTAAAGAAGCAATGCAAAATCATTCTGCAGAAATGCCGTCACTGGCATGTTTTTCAAGCAAGCTTGGGCTGCACATATTACATGCTACTGCATGTACTAACAAGGGTGGCCATTTCAAATTCTGTAATACCGAAAAGGAGGACACTGTTCAGTGAGGATAATGGAAATAGCCCGAAATCAGTGACATAACTTGTTTTCATTCAGGAGTGATATTTACCCCCTTAAATTGATTTCCAGACCATTTTTCTATCTACTTAATGAATGTGATTTGAATAATAAGACACAATAAGGCTGATACCAGACAAATGAAATTATCATCAAAATCCATCTTTGCATAGAAGAGTCGATTCGTTCAAAACCACTGCAGCAAAACACCACTGTGTAGAGATTAAATAGAGCAACAGAATCCATCTTGACAATATTGTGTCTAAAATGCATGTAAATTAATATTAAACTTGAACATAAAAGAAGGACAAATCCTCAAGCCTGTGCTCGTAGACAGACATGGTATTTCAAAACCGAATTGTCCGACCTAAAAATGGACAGATGGCCACCTTAAATACACGCTCACTCTTTATCTTTAGGTTAGACTTTCAGCAAGTATAGCAGCCACACACTATTAAACTTCTCACATTGCCCAGATGAAAGCGTTTCCTTCGCATGTAAATTGTTAATGTGAGACCGATTATACAACCTCGTGTACAACGGACAAACAGAAACCAGCAGAAATTCTGGCTTTGTTACATGGATGTAGAGCAGAATGACATGCTCTGGGAGTCTGGGACACCTGAGCTTCCAGCGTGTCTCTATGTCTTTGTCTTATTCATTTACATCCGACTGAATTGTGAGGATGAATTTGTATTCCATGAGTAGGTAATTCTCCTTCCATAGGGAAATCACTAGAAGAGTATACAAAACCGAATAGCAAAATTACATTCTTTACACATGTAGGCAGAAAACTAATTGGAATCTGACTGCGAAAGAGAAAGGACGAAAATGATCGGTAAACTCATTTACAGACTAAATAATAGGCTGTCAACGTTTTAACAAAGACTGTCAAAGGTTTTGTTGCTAGAAATAGGCTAATAAAACATGTTTAGGTGCACACCTCAGGTGGGACAGCTTATGAAACATTTTCATTCATAAACTGTTAATGCCCTGCGTTATTGTTTCAGTTTTACATATAACCTCATATTTATGTATGGAGTCATTTACTGCAAAGAAAATGAAGAGCTTTGGTGTGCGAAGTGGTTTATATTTAATGAGATCTTTAAAGACAACATGAAACAGCATTCACAATGTATTTTGTGTTTATGTGAAACACAAAATTCAGCAGAAAATAGCTTAGGAAGTGATGATGAAATAGATATCATGTTTGGCTATGTATATTGTTCGCTCATATTATTTTAATAGCAGAAAAAGTGTTTCAAATGCAGAGGGAGTTATTATATTTTAATGAAAGATAATGATTTTTTTTTTTTTTTTTCTTGACCAGCGATATTTTTTATTTCATTTAGTCTCCAGCTAATAATTAATATATATGTACATCTTAAAAAAGGAAGTTGGCTTGCAGTGTTGTTGCTTCCTCTGTTTTCTCCCTGATGTAAGTCTTTAACAGTACAGTCTGAAACACACACACACACACACACACACACACACACACAGTAGTGCCCCTACTCTAAGACACCCTCTCCAACTCACGTGAAACATCGCTGTTGTGCTACTGTCATGTTTCATGTCACATTTTAAAGAGAGACGTAAAGCATTTTTGTATCGTCCCTGATGTTCCTGTCACCAAAACTCTTCGTGTAAACCTGTCACCAAGAACAGGCAGCAGTGATTTGTTTACTTCCTTCAAATCAAATTGAAAAGGATGCCAAGCCAAAACTACAAAACAGGCCTTTTTTTCCACAGCTGTCCTCTACATCTCCAAAAATGGCTGGCACTGCTTCTGCCCCAGACTGTATGCTCGTCTGCACCAGTCAGTTTCAGACCACAAAAACACCTTTTCCACTTTCCATTTTCCACTTTAACTACAAGTTCCAAGAGTTCAATATGTCCAAATTGGCAAAAAAAAGCGCATCAGGTCCGCATAGCATATCATTTGTGACTGTAATGAAAAAAGACTACATCTAAACATTCAATCTTGCCCTCGGCATTGTGCATGTTACTGCAGCTAAACACTTCTGCGTCAAATAGAGCAGAAACAGGTGATGAGGAAAGAGAGGAACGGTGCTGTTCACAAGAACTGTGTTATACTGAAACGCTCGTGTTCAGCCACGGACCAATAACTTTTCTCCCTGGCTCATTTAATGCAGCTATATTCAAAAAAAAAAGAAAATATGTCAAAAGCATGGTTGTCAAGGAAACATGAGCTAGCATGAGTCACAAATTCACAATTGTGCAGGCCCCCAGTACAATCATTAATTAGTGCACTAGGAAGTCTCATTTACATGGAAACAACACAAAAAACAAGATTAGCAACTGCCTTAAGCTTGGCCTTTCTAAATGGAGCTTTACTGTAAACCATCCGTCTTTAAACGTCAAAGTGCGCTTACAGTTTTACACTTAAAACTGCATTATAAATGCCACAGACTTCCACAGAGGTATAATATGTTCCTTAAAGGCACAGTATACTCAGTTCATGAACACGAACACACACACACACACCTCAGCAAAACAAGAGAACATCTTACAAAACCATCTTGATTGTGGAGAAAAAAAGGACAAAACTATTTCAGCAATCCTGTTGTTTTTTTGTTTTTTTTTAATCTGCAAAAGTATGATAAATAAAGATACCTAAACAGAGGAGATCTGGGGCAATTGTAATGCTTGTAGACTGCTACTTACAAATCTAATTTGTTGGTGTAAGAAAGGTTTATATGCATTAAAGGTACATAATCTGTTAATGGACTGATATGCAGAGGAATTTAAGATATGTGTATATAAACGTGTATGTTGTAGAGACTCATTCTTTAAATTCAGTGTTTTTTCTCATATTACAATTGCCCCCAAATTGTCTCTTTTTACAAAAATGAAAGTGGGATTGTTACTAAACAGAAATGTAAAAAAAAAAACAAAAACAAAAAAAACTAGAACATACTGTTCAAATACTAAATCTTAATATATATTACACACACACACACACACACACACACACATATATATATATATATATATATATATATATATTACAGTGAAAACTCCATTCAAACAATTTGTAATTATTGCATAAACCCTTGAACCTGTCAGCCTAACAACTAACAAGCCAAAATGTTATTTTAGACATGCAGTGCATCACACATGATGTTTCGGTTTTAGTACTTATGTTTTAGATGAAGCACATACGAGAAGGACTGTCAAGAGCCTCTCTAAAGCACGATCCTGCTATCATCGAATGGAAACTGAAGCTGTTTTATTTTTATTTTTTTCTTACTTTTTTCTCTCACACACACAACATCAACAGCAGGCAATTCAACTAACATTTATGTTTCTCTTATCTGTTGCCAACTCAAGTCAAGTGACCCTCAGCGTCTTAGATTAAGCTCTTTTTTTAAAAACTACAGAAGGTAAGACCTTTGGAAACGTGAACCATACACCAGAAAGCAAGAGTGAGTGTTAAACTGCTTTAGTAGATTAAAAATCTACAAGACACTTAATTTACCAAACTGTCTGTAAGAGCATTCAGGGCCTTTTATTGAGAAGCAACTTTAACGATCAACAAAACATAACACTTCTGTAAACAGAAAAAAAGCAGAAAGAAAGAAAAGACAGAGCAAATTAGATTGGATTTTAATACCTTGACCTCAACAGGATTGCACAATGAAATTAATAACCAATATACAGATTTCTCATGACTGATATAAAATTGTATTTATTTTTATCTCTCGTGGTACATTCTATTTTAAACAATCATTAACTTAATATTTTAAATAAAGACTGAATGAAATTAAGCCTTTTCTTTTAAAAAATTAAGCTCTCTCTTTCTGTAATATTAATTTGAACTGAAGACAAAATAAAAATTTCAAGCTAATATGATTGAGCGTAATAATATTGCACATGAAAAGTGATATGATTCTGACCAAATCTGCAGCCTTTTCATAAGGTGAGTTAAGTCTCACAGTTGTGTCGATAGAACACAAACCTCTCCACAAGTGCAATAAATTACAGCCAATTAGTACTTCATTCCCACAAAGTGTTTGTACTACCCAGAATCATATCACGTTAATGCACACTTATTTGGTTGCATATTGTTAATAAGAAACCTTTTACAAGTTGCTCTGGGATATAAGAATAAGCAAACTGTTAGACGTGATACGCTAGGAGGCCTCACCTCGTGCAACGTGACAGTGAAAACGACATCACCGTCATCTGTATGCCTCTGTTGGTCAGCCACCAGCAGAATTCAGAATGTAACTCAGGTCAGAACAGAATTTTAGATTCAGAGCTCGAACTAAGAGAGCTCGCCTGTATCACTTATAGCATTCAAAATGTCCCTTGAAATTGTTAAATAGTACCAATAGTCTTTAAATAATTCTGCATAGAAAAATAAATTAAATATGAAGTTAAACTACGAATTGACAGGTGACAGGTGGTCATTGATGTTTTTTTTTTTTTCTTTTTTTGATTTTCCGCATTTTTCTTGAATCCACTATATTTTTCTTGATGAGACTGTTGAATTTAATTGTCGACTGTTGTAATTTACACAACTGCCCCACAAATACAAATAATGTTGACTTACAAAATAAATCCAGATACGCTTACATGGCAAGCAGCTGTTTAGTTTCTCTTGAGTTCATGAATGTCCTGTCATGTGCCATAACCAAACACTTCAAGAAGAATCACATTTCAGTAGAACAATATCAAATGGCTCTTTACAGGTAATTGGAATAATCCAAAATGTACGCATGTTGGCTGCCAGTACCTTCAGATATAATCAAATCCAAGTTTCAAGTCCCCAAAAGTGGCAAAATATAATCCAAGAGAGGGGGAGTCTGGGGTATTCCACCATTTTCAAGCATGTGCCAACTTCCATTTCTTCCACTCCATTTGATTTTGTCATCCCAAGATGCCTAAAAATACTTCCAACCAAACACAATGAAGAAGGGTCAATATGAAGTACACTCAACACTGTTTCATGACCCAATCATTTGGTAAAAACAAAGTTCAGTGGAATTTGATGAAATTCATATCAATAGCAGCAAACTACGACTGTTTTTTTTTTTTTTGTTTTTTTTTTTTTTTTTTTTAAGGATACTGACTGATGCGATTCTTAACTCTTAATGGCATCACAACATAAAAATGGTATGCAATTTTAACACAGCCACCGATTCTAAGGGAGTTACGTTTTGTGTAATGAAACGTGTCCGGTATTCCATTGGTCATTAAGATTTGTCTTAAGGCACTTTTGTCATTACGGGGCAGGTGAAGATGATGTTCTAGAATTTACTGAGGGCTGTCTGTTCCTCTAGTACTTGAAGGTAGTCTGGGGTCCCCATTTTTGCCTTTAGTTCATAATAATCACTTTTACGCTGCTCAATCACTATCTTACTGTGGTTGCCCCCTATCAATGATTTTTTCATTTTTTTGTCATGTGGTTTCTCGGGGTAACGGATCTCAAAGCCACTCACCCCTATACTGTTGAAATCCTTTTTGCTCTCCAAGTAGCTGTGGAGGAACATGCTGTCTCGTCCCGGTAAGAACTCGTCCAGCTCGTCGATGGTGCTTAATCTCTTCCTGGGGTCCAGCGGTAGAGAGTCCTTGTCTTTGTCGGCACTGTTGCGCAACATCATTTTCTGTCTCTCTGAGTCTACAAATTTGAAGCCCGAGTCTGAGTCTCTAATTCCACACGTGTGAGCTTTGCTCATGTGCTCGATGGTCTGCGGGATGAAGGTCTCTCCACCCAGGTCGTCCTTGTTAGATTTGTGATTGTGCCTCCTGATCTGGAGAGGCATGGAGCCGCACTCCTGGTTGCCGAGTCCCTCCTGTCTTCCCGCTGGCTTTTTGTTCCGTCTCAGCACAAAGACCAGCAGGCAGAAGGCCACAAAGACAGTGAGGATCAGAACTACCAGTATGCTCAGTATCATAATAGACAAGGGCACAGGACCACTGGGGGGTGCCTTGCCAACTCCAGCAGGTGACAGCGATGTGAGGACAGGGGTGGCGCTAGTCAGGATGAAAGGAGGCCTGGCGATGAGCTTCGGGCACATGATCTCATTTTTCAGCTCTCTCAGCTCAGTGTTGGAGAACTGCACTGGAGACGCACACTTGACCCCTTTGGCGGCAACCCCTTCATTCAGCTTTTCGAGCCAGAGTTTCAAAGCCACTAAATCGCAGGAGCATTCCCAAGGGTTGCCATCCAGGTCTATCTGAGTGAGAGATTTGAGCTGGTCTAGGACGCCACTCACAGGCAGAGTCATGAAGTGGTTGTTTTTTAGATTCAGTCTGGCAAGAGAAATGCCTGCAAAGATGTATGCAGGCAGGCTTCTGAGCACATTGTTATTCAGGTACAAGAGCTGCAAATTTGGCATGGAGTCAAATGTCCCTGCTAGCACCTCCTTTATGGCATTGTACTCCAAATAGAGATACTGGAGGTTGCTAAGCCCAAGAAACATTTCAGGGTGCAGCTGCTCCAGCTGATTTCCATTTAGGTATAGCCTACGGAGGTTGGTAAGATTTGAGAACACACCTTTTTGGACGGTGGATATTTGATTGCTGCCCAAATGTAACAAATCTAACCCCTCAAACCCCTGGAAGTCAGTGGGACTGATATCTCGGATGTAGTTACCACTAAGGTGCAATTTCTTGGCATTTGGAGGTTTAGGTACAAGGTCCGCTAGACTCTGAATGTTTCTTTCTTGACAGCTGACACTAATGCCAAAGTCAGAAGGGTGAGCTTTGCATGTACAGGGCTGGGGGCAGGAGAGGGGAGGGATTCGAGTTTGATAGGACACGATTTGGCCATTTTTACCAGCTGGGTTACCAGCGACAATCCCGTTGCCATATATTTTGGAGGGATTGGTAGTTTTGGGTGCTTTGGTTACTAAAGGTGCTATGGTTGAAGGTGCCACGTTTGACATGGTTAGCCCACCCTCGGGCTGGGAGGGGGGCATCCGTACATCAAAGTCACTGCCTGTCCCCATGGGGCACAGCTCCTGCTTATTAGTCTCCTTTAAGAGTCGGCCATATAGGTCACTAGGGGTCTCACAAATAGCCTCTCCAATGAAAATGTTATAGGGCATATTCTCCAACCAGGCTTTCAAAGGTAACAAATCACAAGTGCAATTCCATGGGTTGTCATCCAACTGCAATTCCACTATCCGGCCAATGTGCTCCAGAACTCCAAGATAGGGAAGCTTCTGTATCCTATTCCCTCTTATGTCCAAGTGAGTAAGGGAGGCGAATCGGAAAATGTTCTCAGGTAGGCTTTGAATCAGATTGTCATTTAAAATAAGAACCTTCAATTTATGCAATTTGTTGAAGGCTCCTTTCTCAATGAACTTGATTAAATTGTAGTCAGCCTGGAGGTATTCCAAGTTCTCGATCCCTCGGAAAGTGTCGGCACGGAGCTCTTTTAACTCATTGTTATTTAAGTGCAACTGTTTCAATGCACTAAGCCCCACAAAGGCCCCTCCCTCAATGTTCTGGAGTTTGTTGTTCCCCAGCTGGAGTGAGACTGCGTGTGTGAAATTCACAAAAGAGTTGGGGTAAAGGATGTACAAAAGGTTGTTCTGGAAATTCAAATGGTAGAGGCTGGATACTGGTGGCTGCAGTTGTGTCGGTCTGTACACAGTTATTTTCTCGCAGTTCACATAGAGGACGTTCTCGATGGACATGCAGGAGCAAGCGCTGCAGGTCTCAGCTCTGAGGTCCGAATCCAAGTCACAAAATGAACCCGATATGGAAAAGGCCAACAGAACAAGCAGCAGCATTTTGCCTTTTACAAATCCCCCAGTAAACCATTTAGTAACCTTAGAGGGGGGAAAAACAAACAAACAATCAAACACATGCCTGTTTCCCATTGAGTCACACAGCTAATGCCAAGATCTTACAGCAGGGGTGTTTAAAAAGCCCTCTGCGCACACAAAAAACTTGGGAAAACCTGTTATGTGCCTTTTGGATCCAAACATAATATCTGAGCCTACAGTGAAAATAAATCCAAGCACCACAATTATAAATATATATATATATATATATATATATATATATATATATATAATCGTAATACATTGACGTAGTGTGACTAATACCGCAATGAATGTATGCATCAGCGTATTTCTTGTGTTTCAGTGAATCGAAGATGGAAAAAAAGTCAATGTCCATCGCATACAGAAGACAGTATTATCACCTTCACAAGAACGTTATTTAAAATACAGTACAAAAAGATCATGCTCTTTGAATTCTCAAGCTTTTCCAACAAATTATTGGATATGTATAAAAAAAAAGAGATAAGAATTTAACACTCACCGGCAATGTTAATATCTCCTCCTTTTCAGATAACACCGGACATTGGGAGCGCCAAGAGAGGGACTATTCCCATTCAGTCAGGTTCAGATTTCAGTCTCAGCCTCTCTCGTCAGGCTCCACTTGTACAAAACATATATTGTGTCATAAAATCCCAAGGTTAGTGAGCTCTTTTGAGGCATCTCAAACACGGCGCTGCGTATTTGCGCTGAAAAAATAATTCGTTTCGAAACCAAAATCAAAATGGTGAAATAGCAAGTGGATGCAAATTTGGATGCAAAACAAGTCCAACATTCTTCCGTTGAAAGAACTGAACATCAGTTCAGACGCAATTTGAACGGATAGTTCGCTCAACAGTTCCGGAAAAAAAAAAAACAACTGATACAGATCTTAATAAATTTAATCGCAACAATCCATCGCGCGTCGCGGCTCAACCCGATTACCGAAAATCGGAAATCGACTCCAGTTGATTCCTGCCGTTTCTTGGGATTATGCAAGTTGCGAGATAAGAGGAAAAGAAACTACGTGCTCTGATGTCAGACCGACGAGGAAATTAATAATTCAGATGAGTAAAATACGGTCGAAAAAGAGAAGCCACCCTACACCGCATCATCAAAATAAGTATTGTTGGTGCAGTCCTCGTCCGAATAATGAGACCAGTCTTATAAACCAACTATTCCATCTCGTCTTCTTCTAAGTATGTTGGTTTTGTTGCTGCATTGAGCTTCCCACACAGTGAAGCGGGAGGAGAGAAAATGCAGAGATGCAGAGAGAGAGAGAGAGAGAGAGAGGCAGAGGGAGAGAGTGAGAAAGACGCTCGAGGGGAGGGGGGTTAACAGGGCGAAAATATTAAGGAACACAATTCAACTTCAGACACCCCTTAAACACTAATAACGCGCTCTGCGAGTGTCTTTCGTTGTGGGATCTCTGGAAATGGTGACGCGTAATCTTTAGTTGGATTCCGGCCAGTTCGTGAGCGCGTAACAGATTTCCTGACAGCAGCACGCAAGGATTTAGCGCGTATATTTTTATGTATTTTATTTATTTATTCTTATTTTACAATATTTTTTATTACTCTCTTGCGCGCGCGTTTTAGAGAGATAAATGGAGAGAGTAAGAGAGGGGAGGACGATTGACAGGTCGAAAATACTGAAGAGCAACATTTAACTTAAAATATCTCTGAAACACTCAGTAGTGAACACTATAGAGCTCTCTTTCTCTTGTGTTTTTCGTTAAGGGATCTCTGAAAATGGTGACGCGTAATCTTTAGTTGGATCAAGGCTAGTTTGAACGCGCCTGGTTGCCTGGCAGCAGCAGGAGGATTTAACGCGCGGGATTCTTTATTTTCTTTATTTTACAATCTTAAGATTACGTGGCTGCACGGCACCGCGTTCAGAAACTGCGGCAAAGTCACCGACAGTAGTTTGAGCTGTTGCACGCACAGCAATAATCTTTATAGTTTGACAGTTCGCCAGGGATGGTGATTCATTCTTGACAGACAACAGGTGCGCCGTTTTATCGACTTCTTATGTCTTTCCAATAACCTGAACATCGATTTGTGTTCATCCATGTGTTTAATTGATTTTATGCCGTGCATGCTTCGCAGTTGGAAGCAGTTATGATTAAACCTTTACATTATGAAGATGTAATAGGAAAGTAGCGGAGTTAGTGGACACAGATGAAGCATCGGTGTCTGTCGTGTCCTGTATGGATCTGCAGTGGGTTAATGTTGAACCAAGAAAAAAAATAAGATCAAACACGGCGCCCTCATCTGGCAGAAATAAGTGAGATTTTAGCTCATAAAATGGATTGCATTCCAAGCTGTTTATATGTTTAGATTTGCTTTATATTTTGTCAGTGGTACGCATGATCCGATATAGGCGAGAGGGTAAACGGTGAGGTTGTCACACTGTCTGCTTCAGAAACTGATTTCAGTAAAAAAAGTTAACTAAAATTCCAATATCATATTGTATGTTGAGGATATGGGAACACACTGATAATTAACCTAATAATTTAAACAAAAATAACTGAAACAAGGGCAAGCATATTTTTTCATAAATAAAGTAGTTTTATATTTTTCTGATTTATTAAATTCTAAATTACAGTTTCTGACATCCAACACAAATAGCTATTTTGTCATATTGTAATGTCTTTAATATTTGTTTAATATAATATGTGCCGAAAAGTCATTTTAAATACTTTTTTGTTGTTTGTTTGTTTGTAGAAAAAGACTCAGATGTGTCTATAAAGAAACCAACTCAGAAAAATAAACTCACCATGAAAAATATTATTTGGTGAATAAATTGTGATAACTAGCCCCATTCTTGCTACAAAGAGTTTATATAAAGTTAATTTCTTTTTAGTGTAGATGTCATTTTACAACCAAATGTTGTAATATTGACAATGTTAAACGTGGAGCTCATTTCAGCCTTTTATAACATTTGGGAGCCTAAAACAATATCTGTTGGATCTATGTGAAAGAAAAGCTAGATATTCATTAAGCCCTTAATTATAACAGCACCTTTTTGCAGCTTCTAGTAGTTTGGAAAATTGTTAAAGCTTATGTCTTAGAGAGCCGGAAATCACAAGAAATTCCCACCTCAACGAGAAGTAAAACAGCAAAGAGCCCCCAGGGGCTTCGCTCAGTTATAAGCTGGGCAGCAATGTAGCTGTTGTTCATATTTTGTAAATTTCTGTTTATGTATGGGGTAAACACTTTTAGTCTGGGTGTTTAGTGTGAAGTGACAGCCTTTGCTCTGTGAATACGGGGGTTGTTCTGGTTTTTGTGTCTGCCTCTCTCAAGTTTCTATCTTTGATATGTTAAACAACTGCCTATTTTTAACTAGCAACAAGAAGAAGAAAAAATACCAATAGTGGCGGTGACAATAAAAAACATATAAGTGTTGTTTGTTTTGTACACAGTTTTGTCACTTGGGTTGGTTGAATATTCTTTAATTTAATGCCGGTGTTCAATGTGTTTTTTGTTTATTTTCCATAAAGTTACTGCCTAACAAGAATGCACAGCAACAATTATCGTTCAGTTATTTAAATGTTATATCTTATCTTGCCTTACTTCTGGAAATATTATTTGTCTAATATTTTAATCTGTATACGCTTGTTCTTTTTCATTCGTTTTTTTTTTTTTTGTTTGTTTTGTTTTGTTTTGTTTTTTTGTTTTTTTCCCACTCACTAAGACTATCATTTTATATATGCGTTTCTGTGAGTCACTGATATATATATATATATATATATATATATATAACTTAAACATGGTGGAAAAGAACATTTTATATCATTAGTGCATGTGACACTGTGGACGTCAGCGACATTTAAAAAAAAGAAATAAATAAAATCTTACAATGTTTGACAGAGAGTAATGGCTCAGTTTCAACTTTTCAGAAAGTGTGAATGAGTAATGAGATGCAATTTATGTAAAGGATACCCGGTAGTGCATCTTCATTCCTCTGGTTGTTTTTACAATCTGCATATAAAAACACAGTGGGTGAAGAAGTTAAAAAGAGCAATGGTGAGATTCCCAAACACCCGTTGTTCTGTTTTTGGTTATTTTCAGTTCGTAGCCTCTTTTCCCAACAGGCAAAGCAGAGAATGTCGTCTTCGTTCCACATGTTTTACAGCTTTCTTTTAACCCTTGCTCCTGGTTCCCGTCAGTCATACAGCAATCTAATAAAGTACATCCCTCCAGCTGGCAAACATGTTGATTGACAGGCAGTCTGTTGAAATAGGGTAATGAGATAGAAGAGATGACACTGTGGAACGTCGCCTGCAGTGGATGAGTGTGGCTGAGGGAATGTCTACCGGGGATTACCGTGAAGAACTTTGGAGTCTAGTGGCAAAAATGGCTTTGAACTATCTACATATGTACACATGCGATGATTAAAGCTGTTTATCTTTCTTGTAGTCAGAAAGGGTACTAAGCCTTCAGGCATGGAAGACGTTCACATTCATTAGGAAAGCTGAATGTGTTGGAGTGGCAAGGGTTCTTAGATAGAAATGAAAATAATAGATTTGACCTTGTTTTATATAGGTTTTACCATCTTTAATGCAAGTGATGAAGTTAAAAAAAGAGAACGAGATAGAAACATAATCAGAATTGAAAGACTTTGATGGTTATAGAAGTGAACAGGCATCTTTGTATAGTCAGAAATGACTAGGAGGCAGCAGGGTATAGTAATGTCCACTCCACAGTTGGCAACAACAGATACACTGTGTCTCATCTGTTCCAATTCAGTCTTGTGCCTCCTCAAATATCGCAAGGTTTCTATTAACCACAAAGATAGCAGTAGCAGTCACATTGTGGCCTACTGGGCATGGATCCAGAAAAACAAAACACGGCAATTGTGCGTATTGTTCAACCGTGGTCCTTCAATATTGTAAAGCCTGGTGAATAGCTGAAAATGAGACACTATGAGGTCATGTGATCCGGTCTGATATTCTCCCTGCAGAAATGAATTTATTGTATAAAATAAAAGTGGAAGACACACATTTCATAAGATTGTGTTTGTCTTTAGAATATTTAAGATTTGGGTCAGTGAGATTTGTTTATGTTTTAGTCACTATATGAATGATAAAATGTGATTAAAAAAAACACACTAACCCCAAATTACATAAACCCTCAAAGACCCAAATATAGAAAAAAAAAAAAACAGTGAAGAATTCTTTAATGTTCAAAATGCTGTTGTAGGAGGCCTCTAATTCAGAGATAAATGTTGTTTTTTTTTACATTTTAGTGAGTTTTTAAGGAAATGTAGAGGACATCTAAAGGTTCATTTGCAGGATGTAATGCTTCTGTAACCTTGTAATCTGTAATCAGTGGCCTATATGAATATATACAATAATAATCACACAATAATTATACAATAAGTCATATAAGTCATGCAGTAAGTCATGCAGAACATTATCACTAGTCCCTTATGCAGCAGGCAGATATTTAGGCAAATAAGCAAAGCCCAGAAACGAAGGACCAGTTAGATATATTTTATAAATGATAAGATACAGGTAGTTTCAAATATTGCTACACACATTCGTTAACATTCTTGAGGAAATAATTTATTCTTTATTCTATGATGATGATGATGATGATGATGATGATAATAATAATAATAATAATAATAATAAATAAAATAAAATAAAATAACTCAAGCTAAAAATTATGTTGTTGTATTACAACAGTGGGTCTTACAGGGTTAAGAGTGAAAAATAAATAAATAAATAAACAAATAAATAAATAATAAACATTTAGATTTCACATTGATTCTACATGCAAATTTCAGGGTGTGACATTGTATCCAAAGCACCACATGTGAAATTTGACCCTTACACACATTGTACTGTATATACAACCTTCTGGAAGGGTGAAAAAGAAAAAAAAAAAAATACATTATTAAGAAAAAGAAAAATTAAATCAAGATGCTTTTATTAATGATATTAAGCTTTAATATTAGATGCTTCAGACAGTTCTGAACAGCATTTAGTGGATTAGCATTTTCAGGAAACCAATGAAAAAAAAAAAATAAAAATCATGGAATTTGGCCAAAACTCTATCATGTATTAAGACAAGAAATGGTATGCGTTTCGAAAAGCTTCAGCCTAGATTGAAATAGGTTGACACATCCGCCTGTAGGGACGACAACTAGAGAAAGAAAAACTTGAGCTGGCCAGCAGACAGACAGCGATCCTGTAATATGCTGCTCAGTGGGAGCTCGGTACATGTTTATCATGGCCAGAGCCTCCAGAAGTTTAAGAAGTGATGCTCCTACGTGGTGCTTTGCTGCATGAGTTCTCCCACAGCTCTGAGTCAGATTTACTCAGCTGTCAATTTCATTTGTGAGCTACTGTGGCTTAATATGCTTCCCAAGGAATCCCACAGGAAAGGAGAAGACAGCCACATGAGCGGTTTTGTTTGTGCTGTTAAGATAGTTGGCCAGGAACCTGGCAAGGGATGACTCTAATTCAAGTTTTCCATTAATATAGAACACTTAATCAGCAAAAATAAACAAATAATAAAAATAAAGTGATCATATCGATCAATATGCTATTGAGGCCTGTGCGCCTGACTGGGCAGCGGGGTGAAGCAGTCGGGCTCAGGTAATCTCCTCTATCTCTGTGGAGGAGGGCAGCTTGGCATTTCGAAACTCTGGCAATTTTTTCCTTACACAATAAATGTATCGTAAACGAAAGGTCAGCCTTTCACCAGTTATCACTTTGACTTTTTGACGTTCTCTCCACCCCCTAAGTAAATATCAAACTGTTTCTACACGTAGGGCCTCTGTTTATTTA
Source organism: Labeo catla (assembly GCA_012976165.1). Taxonomy (NCBI): domain Eukaryota; kingdom Metazoa; phylum Chordata; class Actinopteri; order Cypriniformes; family Cyprinidae; genus Labeo; species Labeo catla. The sequence goes on along the minus strand of VONZ01000834.1, from coordinate 110,423 downwards.
CATAGGGGAAGATACTGGCTCAAAATTCATGCTGTATTAGTAACTTTCTTACCCAGCCAAAAAAAAAACAAAACATTGTAACATTTGTTTATATTGCTGAAATATACAGCTCACGTAAATGATGAAACTTTTCAATGTTGTTTAAATGTTCAAATGCAAAATTCCTGTTAAAAAAATGGTTTAGAGAAAATATGTTATTAATAATTGAATTAGTTTTGCATTTAGACCTTGAGTCAAAAGTCTGAATTGATAGTTACTTTGACCAACACAGATACGCCAATATTTCATGAAACTTCCAGACGGAAAATATTGCATTATACATATAGTGTCTGGAACTACAGTCATTTCTCATTTCATACTGAGTTGCTGTTTTTTTTTTCTCCATCTTCTCCATATTTTTTTTTTCTTGCAGCATTGGTTGAATTCAAACTTAAGGACACTGGAATTCATATATTTGATAATGCGCTAAAATAGACTGCCGACAACACATATAGTTGTAATAAAATAAACGGAAACTGTTATTCATAAAATTATTCTGCAAACACAACAACAATGACTTTTCCCGTGTGATGGTTTACATGCCTAAATTTCTGCTCTGCAAGGAAACTGCAAATTTAGTGCCGACATGAGCAAACTTCTGCCATGTCTCAGCTGAAGCCCAGCACCAGCTAGTCCAGGTTTGAAAGAATGTAATGTACCAGATCTGCTGTGTCTGTCTAAGCAAATGTAGACGAGATGGAGGGAATTTGGTATGTGTCAACAAAATGAGAGCAGGCCAACAGCAAAGCCCATCTGCAATGTCATCTGAAACTGTTACAATAAAGCTTTACAGGGACACAGATTTTAGCCACACAATCTGTGGTTTTGACACCATGTCTGGTGGTCGGGTTAAAGCCAAAAAAATGAATGTGGGAAGATACTTGAAGATTTAACTTTTCCCATAAATGCTCAATATAAGCAAAACAAAATGCTTCTATTTCATAGTTTTCTAAAAGAGTCTAACAGAGCCTAATGATGATGTTATCCAGCATGACCTGAGAATGATCCAAAGTGCATTGAGTGCTTTATCAAGAATGATCGGATCATCTAGGTTCATGTGATTAATACCACAAGTTTGCTTATTTGATTAAAGACAGAGAGGTTCAGAATACTGAATATTCTAAAAATTGCATTCTTTGTTTTAATCCTAAAGCCACAGTGTTAAACATGGTCCCAAACTTTTAAACATAACTGTATTATAATAAGTACGGTTTGTTGCAGCTATATTATATTTTTTTTTTAGAACTTATTGGATATTTGATTCACTTTATCGACCCACTGGTAGCTGATACAAATACATTTTGCATGTGGCAGGAACATCAATGTGCAAATTAAAAAAATAAATAAAATAAATAAATAAATAATAATAAAAATAAATAAATAAATAAATAAATAAATAAATAAATGAATAAATTAAATTAAAATGATCAAAGCACACAATGGGAAACCACAAAGCTCTCAAATGTGATAATGACTAAGAAATGCCTCGTGGTTTTTAAATGCAATTATTTTTTAGCTGTTGTGGGCAGGATTTTAGATAAAGTATATAGTATATTTTTATGGCTTACTGTAGATTGCCTGCACTGTTAACATGAAAAGCAAAACAGACAATGATTTTGGAGAAAACATCATGAAGGCAGCAATTTAATCACAGAGAACGCAATCATGCCCAAAGCCATTAAGCTCAATTGTTTCTTGAGCAAAAAAAGGTTCATTTCAGTGAACATTAACAGCTGCGGAGAAGATTAAAGAGGAAAGACCAAACATATGCTGCAGTAAGAACATAGGTACATGCAGACGTTCCTAATCATGATTCATCTCACTATTTTAGCATCCTTTCATGGAAAAGTCCAACAGCTCTTGATCTTGATTACATGTCCTGTTTAATGAATTGCATGCCGATTAACTGCAATATAAAATAGGATAATTCTATAAATAAGCAAAATACCTGGGACTCAACAATTTAGCACTTAACATTAAAGGTTTTATTTATTTATTTATTTTTTTTTTTTGTACACAAAAGGACATGAGTAGTGAACTTAAATCAATTTAACATTTTCTGGGAGCACCAGAACTAGCACAAGGTGGTAAGACATGAAACATACATGCTGGTGAAATACCTGTGAATTGCTCACGTCTAGAAGCTCTCAGTCTATCAGCATGAAGAAGAAACATGTTCAACAGCTCTATGAAGGCCAAGGAAACAAATCAAAACAGCTCACTGTGATCCTGACAAAGTGAAGACATTGGGACTGACACCCGCAGAGATATGGTAACCTCCATCTGAGAACATTAACGATTAACATAAAAAGCTTGCAGTAATAAAAAGTTACCAGAAAGCACTTTATGAAGTCATGCCAATTTATATATAGCCTACATAATGACAAATGAGCGCTTACTGTGAAAAATAAAGAAGTAAATGTAATAAAACCATAATGACATACAGTCGATCATTGCTGTGGACAACAATGAGCATTAAAGCAATGTCACACAAGCAAATTTGCGTTATGACCCTCTTTAAATTATTATTATTATTTTTTTTTTTTGTACCCCACAAATTGCCACCATACATTAAAAAGATTTGTCTCTGTTACTAATTCAAAAACACAGTGATTGTTTCTAAAAAGTGGTTGGAATAACAAGGAGGCAGTATGATTGTGTGATATTGCTTTAAAAAATACAATAAAACAAAACAGTTCTATAAAATAGGAATTGGGCAACACAATTGTATTCCAAACAAAGCCACAGCAAAATCACTATGTGCAGTGGTTTTGTTCCTCGGTGAGTTTTTGAACAAAACAGTTGAGTAAATTATTCAGTGATTAATAAAGACAGTTTTGGTGCTTCTCAACTGGAAGGCCATCTCGGTTTGAAGGATCCTTAATTTCTTTTCCTTCGTTCAGCATTGATGAATTCATTAAAGGAGTGGTTGACCTTGTTTTTACTAGGCTTGATTGTGTTTATAGGGTGCAGTCTAACATAAGTTAATGCTTAGTTAAACAAAACAAAACAAAACAAACAAACAAAAAAAAAACATTACTTTTCACATAATTTACCTTTACTTACACCACTCTGTCCATTCCCCGATAAACACTGTGATGATTTCCTGGTTTTATGAAGCCCCTCCCTCAGAAATACGCAATGGGCTCAGACTAGTTAGCTGGCCCAGTGTTGTGATTCATTAAACTCCTAGTGCACGTCAAAAACATCACGCCTCTCACATGCGCTCTGTTGTATTGTAAACAATGGCGTCGTCAATACTGCTTATGAATTTGAGCCCGAATGAGACCCAAAAAAGATCACACAGAACCTGTACAAACACAGCTCTTACAGGATGTTTCAGAATGGTATGTTTTTTGGTTTGTTGTTGTCTCATGCTGTTAGATACGCTACTGTAAATGCTACTGTAAATGCTAAAAGCTGTAATACAGCAGAATACATGATTGCATTGTTGCATTTTTGTGTTTGCCAGCAAGTAATGCTTGCTACCATGGCAACCACATGCATGCCATGTTTAATGTTTGCAGTAGCTATGTCAAAAATGTCTGTCTGTTGAGTGAAATGAGTTCGTTTGACACGTTACATCATTACTTAACAAGCCCATAGTTCCTACGAGATGTTTCTGTAGGCATTGAACTACCATAATTTTAAAAGACAACATTTCCATTTGCATTGAACTTTCAGCATCGTAACTTTTCAGATATTGTTTATGCTCAAACAGCAACATTACACACTAACTAGTGTTAACAAAGTGAAATCACAATCAACCAGCTTTTGGTGTGTCATTCTTCACCCACAATCCTTTGCACACATTCCAGTTCACACACACACAAAAAAATCACCTTTATGATTGCTAAAAACAAGCGACAAGCACAGTGATACAAATTGCAAAAGATTAAATTATCTAATTGTTTATACAGCGGTATTAATACGTAACATTTACTAGCACAAAAAGTACATTTGTGTACATTTTCTTTTTTTTCTTTTTGATGCTGAAACACAATTTAGACATATTTCAAATTGCTATATATTTGTAAATGTAGCATATTTAGCTTTTTTTTCTTCATATTTTCTATCATTATATTATTAGATATTTGTATCAATCAGAGATGGGAAATAACTAAGTACAAATACTTCCTTACTTTACTTAAGTAGATTTTTCTGGTATCAGTACTTTACTTCACTATTTATTTTTTCTGGCAACTTTTTACTTTTACTCCTTACATTTTTACACAAATATTTGTACTTTCTACTTCTTACATTTTCAAACCAGGCTCGTTACTTTAGTTTTAATCTGCATTTGGTGGATCACCATTCCATTACGAATCTCTAAATCACGAATCGGGTAGTCTGTACTGGCAAGGCGATTAGGCTTGCACGCGCGCTCCGCGTCTCCGTCAGCGGTTTCTATCAGAGTAATCAATGAGAGAGACTCGAGATTGGAATGGATCTGAGAGGCAAAACTATACTGACCAGGTCTTCAAGTGCAGGCCAGTTTCATCTGTAAATAGGCTACTGTAGTTTTGTCTTTGTTTACTTAGTTAAGTGCTAGCAACTCTTAGCAGTAGCAGCCAGAGGATTAATAATACTGTAAACTAAACTAAACTAAATTACAATCACTCAAAATACTGTATGCAAAAGGACATCATTATTATCTCCTGTAAAGTTACAGTAGTAATTCAGCAAACAAAAGTTATAAGAGATTGTTTCATAATACGTTTAGATGGAGCTAGAGCAAATAATAGCACAACCCATACAAAAATTAAATGAACAAAAACCTTTAATTATTTTGTGTAATTATTAGGTTCTATTAGGATTTAAACCTTTTTTTAAATGTGATGGCCATACAAAAAATAGGTGGTTTCAGAATTTGTTGTCGTTGAATGGGATGACATGGATGACATTTCACCGGCCTGAAATTTTGTCCCAGTCCTGCCCTGTTCTACATGGTGGTTGTTCATCCTTGATTCATTCATTAGCAAACACATTTTAAGTGTAAATTATTTTGTATTAATGTGTCAATATGACTTGAGGTCCAGTTACCAGCGTGACACTAAAACAGGAAGAACTAACAGGTACTTTTTACTTAAGTACATGTCAGAGCTCATACTTCTTTACTTTAACTTGAGTAAAAAAGTGTAGTCAGTACTTCTACTTTTACCTGAGTATTTTTAAACATGATTATCTGTACTTCTACTTGAGTGAAGGATGTGTGTACTTTTGCCATCTCTGGTATCAATGCATTTTTCTCATTTTATCAATAAGCAATTTAGATTTTTAGACCCCTTAACCTACCCCCAAACCTACACCTACCCATGTTATTGATAATATAAAAAGATATAAAATGTAATTTATCAATTGTAGTAACAATATAGCACTGATACTTACGTGACTGGACTCGCTCTTCAGGATGGAGATGAAGATCGCTGAATAAAGGCCTGGATTTAGTTCTGTTCCTTGCAGTTGTTATATGTCTCTTATTTACAATGTAGTATTATAAAATGTAAATGAAATGTAATTATGCGTACAAAATCCTAAAGCTGTACAAATGTGCAAGCTCTTTCAATCATATGGTTTATCGGATAAACCGTTAATGATGTCCATGTCCCTGAGTGCAGATTCCACTTTTTGCTAATTGGTGCTTTTGCAACTAGCCCTCCACTGTGCTCTCTAAAGAGGGAACAGCTTTATCCATAAGGCACTCTATGATCCTCTGCCATCATCCACCCTGCTAAGGAAAATACCACAATCCTCTATCTCAGCCTATCTATGTCCTCACCTCTCAGGATTTCATTTAATTAGGCACAGTCAAAAATAGCTCTGGCAGATCAGGAATAATGACATTAAGGTGAGGTGGGAGGGAGTGGGAGTTTGGAATTTTCCTGCTCTCGAAATTTCAGTCAGTTTTTCTTCCACTGGGATACATTTTCACCGCTGGCATGGCATTTAATTCTTATTATGCTCATGTCAACCTTTAATCAAATTTCAGCAGGGTATTGAAATGTTACTCACAGCAAATGATGGGAAATGATACATCCGAACAACCATCGTCTGGGAACCGGAATTGTGCTCTTATCGAGTATCAAATAGCTTAATAGGAAAGATTATATTCCTTCTTATACATATGGTGACTCCTACATGATTGATTGCTCGCGTTGCATATCTGGCTGTGTGCTAGGCTAATACACAAACACACACACACACACACACACACACAAGCACACACACATAAACACATATGCATTCAAACAGAACACCTCCATCATGTTCTTGCAGTGCATCACACAGAAAGGCCACCTTCCAGAGAAATATGTTTCTTTGCTGATACAGACAACCAAACAACCTCTCTTCTTTTGATGTAGGCCACATGCAAGGGATAAAGGACCTGGACAAATCCCAGATATAAATGTATAAATCCTCTCATAGATTTCAAAAAGTCTTTCAACTTGCTCAGGATATGTATACTGGTCTCTGAAACATTTTCAAACTCTTAAAAAGACAGTTTGGAGTCATTTCAGAAAATGTGTGGTCTAACTAATTGGCTGTTTAGAAATGAGCTTTATTTGGTCTTATGCTGGTCTAATATTATCAGAATTAAAGTATTTTTTTTTTTAGGATTGGCCTTAAAATCAATTTAAATGAACAGTTCATTGATTTAAATAGGCAATAAATGAGAAATATAAAAATGGCAAATGCTTAAAAGTGATCTAACCCAGGCTGATGACAATTCCAAAAAAATAATAATAATAATAATAATAATAATAATAATAATAATAATAATAAAATATAGCTGCATGCAGGAATTGCGGGGCCAAGCACAACAAAGGCAGAATGAGGAGCTAAGCATGCAAGGAGCAACAGACCGACTGTAACAATGAGTAACTAAAGTCATTTTAGGATGATATCAGTTGAAATAGCTGAAAAATCATAAATACAACCAATAACATAATTTAATGGCTTATCACTTTTGACCAATAAGTGGTGCTGTTTTCAAATTGATGTGATGTGTTCCGTGTGAGGTCACAATGACACACACAAATTTTGGTGTCATTATGCCAAAGCTTTACAGAGATACAGCCCCAGAATCATTTTGGCATCTAGCCTAAAATCTGTAGTGGCGCTGTACGAAAATGGTTTACTCTATCAACACGAAATCCATAACTTTGAGTCAGGACAGTCCGAAGATGATCTGACTCAATTTTGGTGAAAATCCGATCAGCGGTCTAGGAGGAGTACGAACAAGTAGGTTTTGTACATTAATCAAAATAGCGGAAAGGAAGTTTGGCCAAGTATGGTATAATTGGTATGTATGTTGTCGGCATGACCCAAGGAAGATTTTGAGACCAGTTTTATTACATTAGGCTAATGCAATCACAAGTTATTAGCATTTTTGGAAATTTCATTGTTAATGTTTAATGAATGGTGTATTACTTCTGACCAATAGGTGGCACTGTTACCAAATTGATATGGCGTGGTCAGTGTGAGGTGACAATGGCACGTATAAAACTTGGTGTCAATATTTCAAAGGATTGCAGAGATACAGCCTCAGATGTAGTTTGGCATCTTTCCAGCAAATTCGTTGATGCGTTAAACGAAAACCGTTTCGTATATCGACACGAAATCCATAACTTTTTGTCAGCAAGGTCTGAAGATGATCTGAGTCAAATTTGGTGAAGATCGGACTAACGGTCTAGGAGGAGTTCGAAAAAGTAGGTTTTCAACATGAATCAAAATGGCGGACAGGAAGTTCGGCCAAAATTGGCAAAATTGGTATCGGTGTTCTCAGCATGACCGAAGGAATCTATCAAAATCAGTTTTATTTCAATAGGCTAATGTACGCAAAAGTTATTAGCATTTTTCGAAATTTCGTTATAACTTTTGACCACAAGGTGGCGCTGGCCCAAAAATTTTTATGTACATTCAGGGCATGGTGCCGAACATTTTTGTAATTAATGTCGAAACGATACGCTAATCTGTTCTCAAGATACAGCATTTTAAAACTAAATTCAAAATGGCTGACACCCAAAATGGCTGACATGGGAAAATTGGATATGGTTCGACTCGGTATGACGCACCGAATCTAAAGAGACCAGTTTTGTGATTTTTGGACAAATCATTCAGACGTTATAAAGAAAAATAGCCATTTTTCGTATCTCCTGACCACTAGGGGGCACTGCACCGAAACACTGCAGTTAGCCTCAGGTCATGCTTGTTTGGTGTCAATATGCCAAACTGTTACGGAGATATAGCCTCACATTGATTTTTGCTAGCTTTTCGTAGAATTCTTTCGCGTGTTATTCGTGAACGGCTGGACGAATCGACTTGAATTCCATAACTTTTTGCTAGCGTGGTCTGAAGATGATCTGGATCAATTTTTGTGACAATCGGTGCAACGGCCTAGGACGAGTTCGAAAAAGTAGGTTTTACGAACAATTGAGAATAGCGAAAAAACTAAACCTTACGATTTTTGAATTTTGGTGTCCATTCGACTCGGCATAAGCCAAGGAATCAGAGGAAAAAATAATTTTTGTTGTGTGGCTTACGGTTCAAACGTTATTAGCATAAATCTTTTGAAAGTTTGGAGAAGTGGTGGCGCTAGAGAGTTTGAGTTAGAGACTCCAAACTTGCTATAGTTAATGTTGGGACTGTCCTCTATCAGTGTGCAAAATTATACAACTTTCCCGCAAGCGGTTCTATGGGCTGCCATAGACTTGCAGCGGAAGAGAAAGAATAGTAACGCCAACTGATACAATAGGTGCCACCGCACCTTCGGTGCTTGGCCCCTAAAAATGGACAAGTGTGATTTTGTATGAATTCATATTATCTAATTCAGGAATGGACAACTTCGGTCCTGGAGGATTTGGGTTGGAGAAAGAGAGACAGACAGATATCATGTGGGGTCTAAACATCTGAGAACCTATATTTTGGGTCTCAAAATATAAGCCTGGAAATGCACAGAACGTGTTTTAGGGAAAAACAACAAAATATTCAAGCAAAAGAAATATTTAAGATTTTGCACTTTCACAAATCAAGTGTAATCAGTCTTTTGAAATTCATGTAAGCTCAAGTGCTAAACAAATCAAGTGGTAAGAAATGATCCAACTAATTTTTTAATGTAGTGTCATGGTGATTATACTTGAAATGAGAAAAAAAATAAATAAATAAATAAAATAAACAAGTGCTCGCAAACCTTTAGAGCCCACTGCAAGAATTTATTGTGATTTTCTGTATGTAATTTGTTAGTTACCTATTAGACCATGTCTTCATTTGATTAAAATGTGTCCCATTCCCTCTGCTTAAAATACACCGGTGGAAAACAACAGAATTACTTCGGCCAGAGCCACTAATGTACAACCAGATCGCCAGTAGCTATCAATAATTGAATCACCATTAAATGTCTAGAAGAAGAGAGCTGCTGGCTTCCTTCCCCTTTGCCTTTCTTCAACCTGTTGAGTTAAAGCCACCGGTCAGTTCCGCCCCTGTACAATGCGGCACCTCTCTGCCAGTCTTTATCAGCAGGAGCGCGGAGAGTGTGTATCAGTCGAAGAGGAGTGTTGGGTTTCAGATCCCTTTGTCCCTTGTGCGCTTCATGCACCCAGGTTTAATTAGAATCCGTTTTAAATATTCATGCTAGTTGTCTCTACTGTAATCCTGTGAGGAAACCAGATAACTAGGTGGAGGGAAACCTTGTGACACCAAAACATACTGGCTGACAGCTTCAAGCTGCTTAGCAATTAATTAATTACCCTGGGTGAAGGGAGATTATAATAAATAAATATTGGCCAATCATGAGCACCGGTGAACCTGAAAGATGGTGGCGCAAGCGAAGGTTGCGGGTGAACGACCTCAAAGTTAATGTGTCCACATGGTGTGGAGCAGGTTGCGCATAAATATGCATCACATCAAAGTCAAGGAAGCAGGCAGATCTGGGGAGAGGGCATCGGCGGCTGCTGGGTGGGCATTTAACACGCATCACACAGCCCATTGCATCGCCATGAATGGAGGCACTCACATGTGCACGCTGCAGGTCGTAACGCCGTTCTCGCTCTCGGATTCTGAGAGAGTGCCAGAGGCCTGAAGGCTGAAAATGTTTCACCCGTTCAAAAAAGCAGGTACGAGAGTTATAAGGCACGTGGGCTTGTGATGAATCTGCGGCACGGAGCTCATTCCCGATAGCTGATTAGTGCCTTTGGTAGGATGGCTGTGAAGATAACCTTTCTTTTTTTCGGAGTGGGCAACTGGCAGATGTAAAGCTTTAGCGGATAAACGGTGAGACCAGCTCAAAAGCTTTTTGAGATGATAACGATAACAGGCTCAGACGAGTTTTTCAGAAGAGTGCCGCTAAAATAAAATATAAAATACAGCTTAATGGCAAAGAGTTTTTATTGTCAAGCCAGTGCAATTGTGTATTTTTATAGCATTGTTACGTTCCACTCCCCATTTATATAATACTTCTTCACTTTTCCCAGACAGTGCTGATGCAAACCAGAAATAGCCACAGATTTGACCATTCATAAAGGTTATACTGCTTTCATTGTACCAGTGCAGCTTTCTTGAATACGGCAAATATGTGTATACACTTTTATTCTACAAAGAAAAAAAACATGAGGAGATGAAAAGGTTGTCTCTTGGGGGGAAAAAAGTAATGAGGCCTAGAGGTCACAGTGTAATCGCAGTGATATGCGTCATATCCTCCCATAATCCTTCAGACTTTCCTGGGTGCGTTTCTGTAATGATTCTTGCACACTCAGGTAACAATATGGTCTCGACGTATGTAAAAGCAGTTAAGCACATAGAAGGAATAGAAGAGCTTTGTGTAGCTTTCGCTAGCTATGTTTCCATCCAAAGTTGCACAATGTGCAAACTTGGAATAGTGCAGAAAGCATTTGCGAATAAAGCACCGTTTCTATCCAGCAAGATGAAGAAGGCAAATTTGACAGTTCCTGATGAATTGGTGCCGAATAGTATCTAGCTTTCAGAGGCAGATGCCTGTTATTTGGGAGTGCAGTTGTATTCAGTTCTAATTATACCGAATCACTTTGGCAACAGACTTTGGCTCAGGCATTTTAAAATACCAAAACAACATTTCAGATGCTGTGCAGCGAGATTGGTCCACTGGTTAGTCCACTTATGCTGTCCCATCGTGCAAAATCACATGACTTTTTTGATGCGCATTGAGGAATTCCATCATAGTTTATGTGCATGTTTTTTTATCGGATCATTTTTTTTGTTTTGTTTTGTTTACATTTGAATCAGTTGAGGGCATGCCCATTTTAGTTGTTTCCATTCAGCATTCTTTATGCAATATCCCAAAATGCACATTAAAATAGGTGGATGGCCACTGCCAACTACAAAAATGGAATTTCTTATGCCCACACAAGACAACTTAACAAGGTGTGTCTGACATGCAAGACACCATAAATGGCCCTCGACACTTCAAATAAAGGGGGAAAATATCAGTGTTGGGAAAGTCGTCATTAGTCTCTATTCGGTGTGACACAGCTTTGGTTATCCACCTCCCAGAACACCACCTTGTCAGCCTCTTTATTACTCCTTCCATCAAGGTACTGAGCACAGGAAGCGATTAATCTTTGAATATGACACAGGAAGTTAATCAGTGCTCACGCCAAGCTGCGGAAATCTCTTGGAGTGTCCCGACTGGGGTGACACGAGAAATGAACCGCAACAGCTTGGAGTTGAGCGCCTGAACCTGGTCGGGAGCCCTGTGGTTTATAACTAGGCCGGGTTGTTCGTTGACACAAGAAATCAGGCACAATGACAGAAACCACTGGGAGTGAATTTGGGTGAAAGCTCATCAGTTCACACCATTTCCAGTTACTTTAGATCTTATAAGAACAAAAAGTGCTCATCGTTGTTTAACGAGGGTGTGTACATGTCAGTGTATTACAATGTGTCGTGCAGCTGCTGCCCTTGTTCGCACTTTTAGGCCCTGGCTACTGTTTGCATGTTAACTACATTATGAATAGGTGAATACACTTGAATATGGACATGTGAATTATGCATGGTGGAAACAGGGGATGGATTCCAGTCGGCTCCCGAGTTAAGCGCTGTTGCGGCTGTAAAGGGGTGCTGCTCACGCTCTGGAACAATAGCTTTCTATGGGGTACGGGTTTACGTTTAAGTGTGTCATGACTGCTATCTTTAGATTAAGCATCAGGTGGAGAGGAGGCCATGTATATTTATGTTACCGCCCAATGTACCGTGCCCGGTGAACAAACAATATGTAAGCTAAGCTCACTCATCCTTTCTTTTACCTCTGGAAGCCCAGGGCACGTGCCCTCTAAATAATTCAGAAAAACCTTGGTGTAAAAATTTAATTGGGTGTTGGGAAGTTCATTTGTTTTTACAGGGCTTCGGGAGCTGAAAGCGTGCTTTTCAGAATAACCTGATGTAAAATGAGAGATTTTAGGGGTGCTGAATTATATAATAATCATTTTGTTGGAAACAAATGACTATTAGGTATTTTCTTCTCTTAAAAATAAAAGTTCTTAACTGGCATCTATGGTTCCATAAAGAAACTTTAACATTCATGGAAGTTTTCCAATCTAAAAAAAAAAAAAAAAATGTTATTTCTGAGATCATATTTAGATATGCTTTCTTTCTTTCTTTTGTAATATATTTTAATGTCATACTTCGGGAATAAATACGGTTCATTGTAGCTACCGTATACATTTTACTGACTGATTTTTTTTTTACTTGCACATACCATACCAGAAGAAATGTTATCAGTAATTGAGCTTTGAGGGGATTGTGCCTGATTTTGTGTGACCTTGGCCACATACACACTATATGGTTGTTGGTGCTCTTCTGAGGGCTTAATCCTGTTCTATATACACACAGTTCATAAACAGAGAATTTTCCATAAATCTGCTTAATCCTGAACAACTAGTTGTTAATGCTGTGATGCTCGTCTGAAATGTGTGTCATTCTCCTCCATGTGCGGTGCAACAAATCACAGAGACAGAGCTACATGTTTGGACTTGTTCGCAAACCAGTCTGACACTCTTGCAGTCTAGCAGCAATTCATGTTACGGAACAGAAAGAGAGAAGGCTGTTAAGCAGAACTTTATAAGTGCAAGTGTAGTTGACACAAAGTACTTTTGGCAAGTTTAAATGTCCTGTGGTGTTACATGATAAATGTAAATCAAATGTATTTTAAACAGCATTTGTCTATTTATTTATTTTATTTATTTATATATTTTAAATAATTATTATGCATCCATTATTATGTTTTTTTTTTTTTTTTTTTTTTTTTTTTTTGCCTAATAATTCAATGTGAGATACTATGTGAGATACTTGTATTGTAAATTAAATAGTCACAGGGCAATTTATGTCCCAGGACAGTCTCTATGTCTATTTAAAATGATCTAATGAATGTGGACAAATATAAACACACACACACATACATACACATATATATATATATATATATATATATATAATTTATTTATTTTTTCCTGTATAAAGGTAATTCTAAGACACCAGTTTATTTTTTTCTGTTTTATAAATGTATAAACAATTGATTGTATTTTGTAGATTTTATTGTTTTACCAGACTTATATATATATATATATATATATATATATAAATATTTAATTTAAAAAATGTTATTTGATTTTATGTTATTAGATTTTGCTGCTGGAATCCAGACTGATTCTTTGTAGACACAAGACACCTAAATATTGATATGGAAGTAATCAGAGATTTCTCCTTCATAGATGCACAGAATAATTATTTATGGGATTGTCTCCTGTTATACAGTTGTCCCAAAACTTTGCAGTGTATATGTGTCCTAGTGTCAGATTCACGGTTTCCTCTTGTCAGTCACTGGGAGCTCCATAAGTGACATGAATCACTGTGGTATACTGTATTTCTCCACTCTGGAACCAGAACATTCTGTACAAGGAAAGAAATACATACATTATACATCATGCTCACTCACTCACACAACCATATACATTGATACATTATACATTGATATATATTGTTTGGTTTTATTCTCTTTGTTAGAAATAAATTGATGGTAATCTTAAATGTGTAGAGTGACTCTAGTGGTTTAACTATAGTGTCTAAAAACATGCTTAAATGTCAGCACTATATCTATGCTGAAGAATAAAGAAATGGTAAGAAGGTCTTTTGATTGTCATGGATTTGTGATCTCTGTTCGCAATATGCTGGGAATGGAAGGGATTTATTCTCATTCTTGGATGGAAAGGCCACATGCACTATTACACAAGTGGTTTATGGGGATTTTCTCTACATATGCTGCATGACAGATAACCTCTGCCTCAGCCTCACTATGTATCACTTCAAAATACACACTGTTAACCAAATTGAACAACTGCGAATGGTGTTTCATGAGCAGATCCATTTGAATAGGAATTACCCTTCCAGGGTGTACTGCTTGGGAAACAAAGTATTGTGCTAAAGCAATACACATTACATGCTAATATGAATTTCAACTCAAACAGTGCTCCAGATATTAAAGGGAGGAGCTTACTGGTTGTTATACAGTTGTTTCTTTTTCTTTTTGTGAAGCTAAAGAGATGCTTTCTCAGGCTTGCTAGTGTGTTAGCTTGTAAACATAGTGTTGAGGTTTTGTATTATTAAACAATTTAGATATATGATCAGATAATTCAGTAGTAATACGGCCTATGATTATAATGCAGCAGACAATAAAGAAGCTTGATATTCTACAGATGTTTCACATCCTTGATGGGGTGCAATAAAATGCAGTGATCTTGCACCCAAACTTTATTAAGCTGAACTATTATTTTAGTTGGAAAATTATTTATTCTTAAAATCAAGGATAATATGCATTAGAATGTATATGCAATTAAAATATATTCTAAACATTGTTTGTTAGAAAACATGTTTGAATAATTAAAGAGGATATGTTTATAAAGAATTAGTGAGTTTGTGAGAATTGATGTATTAGATAAACACTTTTCTAGTGATAGAATTTTTATTTGCAAGCCTAAATCCATAATGTTTGGATAACTGATTTGTGGTTTTACTCTGAAAACTGAAATTATTATTTGAACATATTAATTTTTGTAATTAATTTTTTTTTTTTTTTTTTTTAAATTACATTTATTTATTTGATAAAATGTATGTTGTTGGAAAAAAAAAGAAAGTGGGGAAAAAGTCTATAGTCTATGTGAAACAACTGCATTAATGGATACAAAGATTTTTGGAAACGATGCAGAAAAAAACTATCATCTTTTGTACCATAATTCTAACTTTGCATTTGACAAACAACAATTGCAGTAATATTGGTGTCCTAGGGTGTGGCAGATGGCAGATAATTGTCATTGGTTGCACTAAAATGCTTGTGAATTACACATAGGAGATCTAAACACCTTCAGTGCCAAGAAAAATAAAACATGATTCTTTTTTTTTTTTTTTTACATCATTGGAAAAATTTTCATAACAAAGAAAACTCAGTTGAATGCAGCATCCTGAGATTGACTTTGTTCTGTAAGTGTTGCTGATTCTGCGGTGAAATTACAAGACGTTATAGAAAACACCATTAAAAGTTTATTAGAAAAAGATTGTGTTTGTAAATCAATGACTGCAGAGATCTTTTTTCTTTCTTACAGTATTGTCAAGTTTGCTAAATTACTTAAACTAGTAATCATTTTAACTGAAGTTGTTTTATGTTGTTAGATTCATTTGTTAAATTATCTGATTTAAACAGCTAGATTAGAACATACTATTGCAAGATACTTACTAACCGAAGCTTAGAAGTGCAAAACATGTTGGCGCTGATAGCCTTGTGGGCAGCGTACCGACATATGGCGCAGTTGCGCTTCGGGTCACCTGAGTTTGCCTCCCACCTCGTGGACCGTTCCCAATCCTGTCCCCCTCTCTCACTCCCACCCACTTCCTGTCATATCTCTACTGTCCTTTTTGAGAAAAAAAAAAAAAAAAAGAATTTAAAAAGTTAAACAACATTTTAATATGGGAAATGTATTGCATTTAGGAACACTGGTGACATTTTTACAGTATGTATTCATATTACATTAATTTTCCATAATTAGAAAAGCTGTTCAGCCATGACAAAAATTCCTGAGCCAACCTGGAAGACTAATTTACCCTCAAATCCCTTCTGAGCTACAGCTATATTCATACATTTGTATTTTAATGTGAGCATGGGTCATCAAGCCTTTTTTCTTTGGTTAATATGAAGCATTGTGTGAGGTCCAATGAGACAGGAGGCAGGAGATTAACATTTGACCCCCACGGTAAAGAAGACAATTAACAAAGTGATGCTAAAGGGACTTGGCGTCTCACGGCATCGTGGGAGCACATCCATTACGTCAGTTAACGGCTTCAATTGACTATGTGATCTAATTAAATACAAAAACGAGTCTCTCTAGCTTTAAAGTGCCATCAGAATTTCTTCATTTTAATTGAATATCTCTTCCCTAAGGAGCTCTCGTGTTATGAACTTGATTCAGTCCAATACATTGACAAGCGAGTCTCAGGTTTCTCTGGGCGCTTGGCACAGATTCAGACCGCCACCATGCTGCTGTCTGTTCAAGAACTCTTAGTTTGCAAACTATTTTTGGTGTAGACCCGAATCTGTTTGATGTCAGAGTTTGATTTGTTTGGCTGGCGTGAAAGCAGGACCAAAGGTCATCCTGGGTACGGTTCGTGTGGACTCACAATTGGTATGAAAGCATTTGTCCTTAGGGCACCTACACATCCTATATGCATTTTGAGGGTGTGAAAAGGGCCATGACAGTATGAAATCAAGCGGGAATATAGTAAATTGAGCTGTCTTTGGAGAACAGCTCATATTCTGCAATGCATCTGAAACAGACAATTGAAAGTGCCCTTCTTCAGGTGCATAAGGTGAGAATGAAGATCCCACACAACAAATACATTATATATTTAGAATACATAACAAATGTAAAAGTAACTAAAACTTAATAAAATATACACCACTCTTCAAATGTGGGGTCATGAGATTTTTTGGTTATTTTTTTCCAATGCTGCTTTCGATTAGAAATACAGTAAAACAGTAATATTGTGAAATATTATTTCAGCATTATTACTCCAGTCTTCAGTGTCACCTGACACTTCAGAAATCAATCCAATATAAAATAAATGAAAATTCCCTTGCATGCTGGTACTCTCAATTATGACATACTGTGGTTCAGACCTAAAACTTAAATGTGAACAGAGACCTGAGTGGGTCAGGATACATAAAACATTTTCAAGATATTTATCTGCAGAACATCTGATGTAAGTGAGGTTTGGAGAAAAAGACGTCATTGTAAGAAAATGCTACCCCTCCCAAAGCTAACTTCATCAAGGTTATTGAAATAGACTTGCTGTGAAACTTATACATTAACTCAGCATGAGTCGAAAGAGGCCCTTAAATAACTCAGCAGTGAGGCATGAACGTGGGCCATGCGAGCGAGTGAACATTTAGACCACAGACTTTTTGTGAGGTTAAAGTCAAAGAGGGGAAGGAGGGCTGCCAAATATATTTTCATTCATTACATCTTAAATGCCTCCTTAGTTTTTATTCTAAGCTCATCTGACAGATACAATACCGCCTGTAACTTTAGCAAATCCATTAGGCAACAATCGTCTCCACTTGTGTACGCTGTCGTTCTGCAGCATGCAATGCCATGTGAACATGATGAGGGGAGAAGGTTAGTTTTTCTTAAGTGCTCTTGGAGGGGGATTATATTTTCACGAAACTCCACAGACCCCGTTTTGTTATTTGAACATCCAAAAATAATCTAAATATAAAGTATTGTATTTAAGAAGGTCCTGGTCATGCATTATTCAGATGTTTTGCACACAGAGTATCCTTATGTGTCTGATCATAAGTCAAGTAACTGTGACAGAATCCTTCAGCCTGTGGTAACATGCTTCCTTCCAGATTAAAGAAGAGGATTTTGAAGATTAAACGCTCTTTCAGGCATTAAAATAAAATGTGTTTGCATAAATTCTGAAGGTGCCCCCATTGGGAGTATTATTTTCGGGGAAAAAAAAAACGACCTCACACCTTGAGTTCTGAAGAGAAAAATCATGTGGATAAAAGAATTCTGGAGATGCAAAATGTATGCAGATCACTCCTGCTGTGAAGAATGAACTTTTAATCCAGTTTTCTAAAGTTAGGCTGAAATATTTTGCACACAAATATGACAAGTGCTGACTGATATAGCCAGCTCCAATCTGATTGGATGGCACTATACCTAGAGTAACGATATGGCATCTTTTTCCCAGACATGTCCTGCCCGGGATTTCTAAATTGCCTAAAATGTATGGGTTTTGGCTTTTTTACTATTTATTTTTTAGTACCTTTAGTGAGTATGAAAACAAAGTCAGCACCCAGTAGGGTTAAGTCCTGATCTTTAACCAACTGAGTTTGAGTGGGAGACGTTTCTTTTTATCTTGATTTTGTGTTGTTACATATTTTTTTATCTTTTATGTTATGCATGATGCAGATTCGCCTGTACTGTGTGCATGATTCATAATTGCAGTCTGAGTACGAGTCCAAGTCCTGAGTCCAAGCACCCCAACTCTAAAACCTGGACATTTTAGGCAATTTACAAATCAGCCAGGACAAAAAAAACAGCTACGGTCACGTAAAAACGCATGGTCACCCTAACTACACAGCATCTGAAAGTTGGGGTACACCAGCTCACCTGGACTTTTTATGAGGTTCATTAATACCCTGGGAAATAGTAACAGATTTAAAATGCCTTTATTTTATACTAATATAGTCTATTAACATAATTACTGGCATATCACTTAAGACTTACTGATATAAAAAGTATAATTAAACTGAGTACTGAGATCTCAATACTAAGCCTACAATATGTTTTATTGTCACAGTTGATAAGGATTGTGTGTTTTTTAAATAATATTGGTCTGTAAATGTACAAAAGTTTAAAGTGTACCTAAAGTATACTTGCAATAGTTCCACTTTAGCACCATCGAATATACTGAAGTATACTAAATATTTAGGTGGATTTCAGCACTACTTTCGCACAATTAAAGTGCATTAAATTCAATATTAGTTGAATTTAATTAGTTCCAATTTAGCAGACTTTAAATATACCAGTTTAGTATACTAAATGTACAATTACAGGGTATCTTTATTAAGTACATATTATGTAAATGCATTTATAGTATACTTAGTATGAAATAAATACATTTTATTTTTCACTAGAGTATATTATAATAATTCACTTCATTATTGTTTAATCACATTATTTCTGCAAAATACAAGATTATTTCTACACCTATTTGTAAAGATATTTTAATTGATTTTGCTCCTATTTGCTTTTGTGATAAATTTGTTACTATGGCCACTATGTCTCATATTAATTTGACACTGTTCATCACACAAAACAATCGAATGGATTCAGAAGACCTGGAAGAGGACATACAAATTATATTTCCTGTGGTACATTTATGTGCTTTCTGAAGAAGTTCTAGTTACAACGGATGGAAACGTCATACGGGTTTGAAGGGTGAGTAAATGGCACCATTTTTAGGCGGATTATTCCTTTAATTTTTCTCTTGCAAAGCAGTATCCTGGGGAGTAGCTAGACCATTTTACAGTGGCAGTGAAATATTACTGATAAATCTCGTCTGATAGTGGATTACCTTATTCCGACCTGATGATAATTTTGCCTGATGATATTTCAGCTGTCATGTCGTACGTTTGCTATGATCTGTTTACGATCACAACTAGTGATTCTAGAATAAATCGCTATTTATAATATAAGTCAAACTGGTTTGCTGAAAAGGTCTGACATAGTATGTGATTCAGTTTGATAGTTTCGGACAGTTGCCCCACGCACTGAATCGTTTTTACTCTATAAGTCAGAAAACAAAAAATAGCGCTGGGTCAAACGATATTTAGAGAGGTGATATCAAGAGGTGATATCAAGATATCAAGAGGTGGACCAAGTGAAAAAAGACCCAGTTTTCTTTATGTTCACACTAGAGTTGGGGTACTCGGACTCGAGTCCGGTCTCGAGTACAATTTGTAGGCGACTCGGACTTGTCACGGACTCGGATGCATTTTTACTCGGACTTGACTCGGACTCGAGCATTTCGGACTCGGGTTTATGTGCGTACACACTCAAAGCGCGCTCACAGAACGCGCCTCTCAGTCACTGTGCGAATGCCGAGTTCTCTTTCGCTTCTAATAGGGTCTGTTATTGCTACACACATGCTCGTCGTGGTTTTGTCTTAAGTGAATCTGAACAGTTCGGAGAAATACTGATGAGTCAAAATATTTAATCTGTGCGTCAGATCTTAAAGCGACAGCAGCGTAAACCTGCAGCCGCCGTTTTATTTTAACATTTATTACTTCAAGAAATGTCTATAGTCTGTTTCTGTAATAGCCTTTAGATAGACCTACGTAAAAAAACAAAAAAAAAAAAACAAAAAACAAAAAAAAATGGGAGTGACAGTTATAGGGTTAAGGTCCCATTCACAGATACCTACTCCTTTACCCCCACCCTTAAATTTATACATTTACTATGTCAATGAATAAAGTCAAGTCCTGCCCTATAATTTATCACATTCTAAAACCGGTTTCACTCTGAAATATGTTAGCATAAGTCAGCCAAAATTCATTTCACATTTCAGTTGACATTGCGTTTTTCCAGTTGTAAAGGTTAAAAACAGGGGTGCCCAAACTCGGTCCTGGTCCTTGGTTTAGCTCCAACTTGCCTTAACACACCTGCCAGGGGGTTTCTGCCTACTATGCCTAGTAAGAGTTTGATTAGCTGGTTCAGGTGTTTCTAATTGGGCTGGAGCTAAACTCTGTAGGACACCGGCCCTCCAGGACCGACTTTGGGCACACCTGGGTTAAAACAATGTTAAGATACTGACAAACAGTAGTGTTTCCTTGGACTCGGACTCGACTCGGACTCGGACCTTTGGGACTCGGACTTGAGTCCGACTCGGCCCATTTTGGACTCGGACTCGTCTTGGACTCGATTGGTTAAAGACTCGGACTTGACTCGGACTCGACTTAGGTGGACTCGAACCCAACACTAGTTCACACTGTCACTGTGCCTGAAAGTGGACTTAGATCCTTTTTTGGACCACTTAAGCAGTAATGGTGTCTCAGACCTCTTTGTGTTCAGACTGTTGCTTTTTGGATCTAGTCCAGTTCAGTGTTTAATGGCTGACTTTATGGCCTCCAAAATTGGAATATTTTTATCTTTTGCACAAAAATCTAAGTTTTGTACACCTTTAAATTTTTTATTTTGAATTTTTTCCCTTGTTTTTGTAATCATGATTATTTCATAGCACACAGGGTTTCTGCAGGATTTTTAAGCACAAATTTAAGCCTTTTTAAGACCTGCACAGATAAAATTATTGCTATATGAGTGGGGTAGGGCGATGTCTACAGTAGCATATTAACTGTAAAATGACTGTAAAAGGCATGATTTACAGTTCATATAGGCCTACAGGTTAAAAAAAAAAAAAAAAAGATAAACTTAACATTTCAGCCTTTAAACAATTTTAAGAAAAGAGTCAAAAGTATCAATTATTATATTTATGGTTTAGTGGTTTATTGGCTGGTTTAATATCATAATATTAAACTAGAAGAAGGGCTGAGTAAAAATGCTAATTCATTCTCTACCAGCAGGTGGCCCTTTTTTCACAAATATAAAGGTTTCCCCGGTAACGGCAGTACACAAAGCAGTACAGCATCTCACTTTGAAACGTACAGCGCTCATATTTATCCAATAAAATCATAGCCTTTTTAATTTTAATAATCACATTACGCTATATGGCAATACTTGTCTTTTCTTTCCCACTGTATTTTTATGGCCTTAAATTTGATACAATTAAATTTAAATTGTATCATGTAATTTACATTAAATTGTAAATTGTAAAAAAAAAAAAAATAAAATAAACTGGACAAATAAAATAAAAGAAAATACAGTAAAATGCTTTAAAGTTTTCAGGTACATTATAGATAGGCCTATCCTTAAAAGCAGCATTTAAGTAAGAAATTGAATAATCAAATGAAAAAAAAATAAAAAAAATAAAATGCATATTATTAATCGTAATTCTCATATTAGGCTGCTGTACTAGAGCTACAGTAATGCACAGATCAGTATATTGATACACATTCAATTACTTTCTCAGATGTTTACGTTCGATTGAGACAAAACCAACTGTGTATATGTAAACCATGGGTGTTTTGACACAATAGACGCTAAAGAGAGTGTAGTTTAGTTCCCGCTGGAACGTGCGTGCTCGTAAAAACGTATATCAAAAAGTTTCAACTGGAAAGGCACACAGCCGCGTCACTCTAACACAGTTTGAAAGTGGTTGAAATGAAAATAAAGGAGTGTACATTGTGAGCGAGTAATATGTAGCGATCTGCCAGGAGAAGCAGTCATTATGAACAGCTGATTTGTACGGAAACATCTGATGACCAAACTACATCGGAATTCGAGAATGGAAAAATCAAGCGAGCCCGGGTCGATTTGTGTTCACAATGCATGTTTTTAGCGAACCGTACCTTTAGCCGAAAGTGAACCGTACTCAGACCACCTCCCGAGATGGTCTCGGTTCGGTTCGGTTCGGAGGGGTCTGAGATCGTTTGGAGTGCCAAAAATCACGCGAACCGTGCTCAGACCCCCTGAAAAGGACCAAGTGTGAAAACACCCTTACTAACACATATGAAACAAAAGTCAAGGGACTTCTATCGCGTGTTAGCAATGAAGCAGCTCTATATTGCATATGTGGGCACATTTTTACAGCGGGTGGGCCAGTATTAAGGCTAGAAACGCTCTTGGCAGTATCACTTTTTATTTATTTTTTTATTATGTTCTTGTTAGATTACACTACCTATGTTGGTAATACTAAAGCATAGGTTAAGTCTACCATAGAGTATTGAAATACAGCATTTTGTTCATACATAAATGTAAGTTATCTTTTTCTTTTCTTTACAGTAAGCAATATGTTTGTTTGTTTTGTCATGAAATTTTAACTGAGCAAATTGTGTTGCAGTCTTGCAGTTTGAGCAAGCATTCTGTGAATGTTACCTTAGGAACAAGGGCTACTGAAAAGATAGGCTTCACTCTGTGTGCCGTGCCAGAGTAGCCGGAATTTCAAGGTCAGATGTTTCAATTCTGCTGTGAGGCCCCCGTCATACTCAGCTGTCAAAACTCCACTTAGCACTCCCATCTTGCGTACTTTGTTTGGCCAAATTTGTCATGCTTCACTGCTACCCCATGCACCTTTATTTATTTATTTCACCCAAACCATGCTCTCCTCCACAGTAAGGAAAAATCAATATGAGCATATCAGAGACAGGACTTCATCATATTTACATCCAATCCATTTCAAATGCACAATAAGGAGATTTCCGGCGATCCCCTTCGGTGCAGATGTTGATGTTGCGCATCAGCGTTAGCAGTGATACGCAAAAACTGTCAGACTGCACACACCTGCCATCTCCGTCAATACGGATGTTCTCAAAGGATCTGGGTAGCATATGCTTGAGAAGGAGGAGAAAACACCTCTGCATAAACTCTCTATCCTTGTAAACTGTTTTTCCTCCACAAACAAGCATTGATTTTAAAAGGAGTATTTTAGTTTGAATTGTTGCACCATATTATTTTTTTGGACTTAAGTGTGTTACCAAGGCCCCGTGGCCCCTTGCCGCAATTGCAAGATACATTATGAATTACATGCTGTGTTTTATATATATAACTATATACTTACGGTATGGTATTTGCAGTACAGTGTGGTTCAAAGTGCCTTTTTTCATCTGCAATTTCTTGTTTTCAAGAATGGGGCCCCTAGAGGCCTCTCAGCTGGAGGTCTCTGACAGAGAGCACCCCTAGGGCGCTTGGCCCCAAGGACTGGGAGTCCTTTTCTGAACCTTCAATATTAAAGGAGCATAATCTCACCCTCCACTTTTTCTATCCTGATCCACAGACACTGATTCTGTGGTGTTTATTTGAAATCATCACACATCCTTTGTGGTAGTAAGGGTGTGTTTGGCTTCTTTGTGAAAGGAGTCAGAGATATAGAACAGTATGCTAGATATTACCATCTGTTCTTTGAGACAAACTCATGAATGCATGAATTTGTCCCACTGGCACCATTCTCTTCATAAGGGAGCAGTTTCATCTGTTGTGTCTTGACTTGAATTATATCAGATGCTTTAGTAGTTCTGTGAACTGTCCAAATTAATATCAGCCATTGTCCAAAGACAGCGGGGTCCCTTCATTTCCGAAGACGTACTACTGTACATGCAATGCTGAGTGTTCTACAAAATTACCAGAAGCATTCTTGGGGGAATATATACCAGATTTGATTATCAATTTATTTTATCTATGAGATCCTAAAACATTATCTGGGGGCAGCTCTCTTACTCTAAAGGAAAAAAAAAAAAATGAAGCTTGTAAGATTTAGAGGGTAATAATAGGACAAATACATAGTAACTCATAAGCTCAGTAGTTTAACTGTTGTTAATGGAGGCTATCAAGAAAGCAAAATGCTTAATTTTTTGTAGCTTTTTCGTATCACTAAAACTAGAACTTCCTGTTAGCATGACCAAAATCCATGGCCATTTAAAACATCACCAAAGATTGATGGCTTTTGCTGCCTTTCATGAATATTACATTCTAGAATTGTTTTATGTGGCTCAGCATGTGTCATCTAACATTCTTCAATTTATAATGAAACCACGCACTATTATTCTGTAAGTAATGGCCCTATGTATTGAAGGGGGCATTCTTTGTGAGTAATATAAACACTTTATTAAACATTCTCATGTAAATACTGCCACAGTGAAGGCACTTGTAAACAATATTCGTGACCTAAGCTTTTAAAGCTTTATAGCAAATGCAAAACATCCTCCCTCCACCCACCCAATTTGCATAAATGCCAGTAGAAAAATCAAATTCAAGCAGGAGATGATGTTTACATTGTATGTAGCCTTTTGACATTACAATGGAAGAGTGAAATTATGGAATGAGTCGTGGGATAATGGCGGCAGGAATATTTACTGATAAATCACAGTCTCGTAATAGAGATACACTGTTAAATGGTTGCATATATGAACAGATGGTGCCGTCAACAACTCGACTGATGCTTGCAATAGAGTCCTGACCTTGGAGTTAGTGTGCATTAAGCAAAACACTTAATCTTTCATTGCATTTACTTATTGAATCAAATTGATTGCAATCAGCAGTATATCTTTCCTAGGGTTTATAGCTTGAGACTTGGTGAGCTGGGTTAAGGGTGTTTGTGTGTTTATGGGTGTGGCAGAAGGGGCAGAAATTGCAATAAAGAGTGCTTAAAAATTTTAGGATGTTTTTAGATTGCTCATGGTGTGTTGCTAATATTCAATGCTCAGAGCAGAATTCTGACAGTAAAATGTCAGTATATCTTTGTAGCAAAGGCCAAGCTACTGCTTTTATCTTCACAGTGCCTATGACTATGACTGTATCAGGGAATTTGTGTTCAATATTGAAAGAATGATGAAATACAGCAAAAATAAGCAAGAGGGGATTGCACAAGCGTTTTAGGATACTAATGAAAGCAATGTTTCTGTGTTGTATTCATGAATCAGAACTACAACACCTATAGAAATAATCCCCCTACGCGGACAATTTGATTGTTTCAATACCATTTCCTGTTACTAGAGTAAATTAAGTAAGTGTCTTCAACATTTGTGGCAGAATTAACTGTGCCTTTGATAGTTTTAAATGCCACCGGCAAATGTCAAGCAAAGGCCTGCAACACAACAGTCTCTAAATTAAAGGATCCATGAGCTAGTTGTCATTTTGTCAAGACATTTAACCCTTATCCTCTATTCAACCAAGTACTACCAAGGCCATATCGCACATACCAATTATCAGTTATTATTATGGAAAATTACATGTGATTTCTAAGGTTAAATGTGTACTTGCGTACCTTTTAATATTATATCAGAAAGACATTCCAATAAATTAACTGGAATTGATTAGATTTTTGTTCATCATTAGCAGCAGTTAGTTGATGATCTGTTTTTTCATGCTTATTTTTAAATGTTTCATTATGTGATATTGCCACATGTCTTTTTTCCCCCACTTGGTGTAGTTTTAAAGACTCCATTGTTATTTAGTTAAATGAAATAACTCAAAGGTTATTATTATAAGGTTTTTTCTCTTCTCTGGCGAGTGCTACCTTTTTGTTATGTGCTATTAGTGCTGCTTTGAGTGAGCACTCTGTGTGTGTTTCAGGCTTTCTGCACTCTCAACTCATTTCCAAAAAAAATAAGATCATTCCTCTGGTCAAGAAACATGGAACATGAAAAGTATAATCTAATGCCTTTTCAACAAACTTGTCTGCCTTCTTTCCCAAAAATCATCATCCTTACATAGTTAGGCCTCCATTTTGGGTCTTTCAGTCTAAATAAAAATCACTTTCCAGCTGAATATTGTTAATCAAATACAACACCATCAAATGACCATTTTACACAAATAAATAATAAATTCATAATTTAAAAATCATTGCATGCAAAGTACCAGTATTATTATGTGGTATTGATGCTCCCAATAGAACATCAATATGTATATGTTTCAAGATTATATATTTATATTTTTTCTAGTAGCACGCATATAGGGTTTTATTGTGTGTGTGTGTGTGTGTGTGTGTGTGTGTGTGTGTGTGTATGTGTGCACCTGGTATTCATCACGTTATGGGGACCAAATGTCCCCACAAGGATAGTAATACCAGTAAATTTTGACCTTGTGGGGACATTTGTGAGGTCCCCATGAGGAAACAGGCTTATAAATCATGCACAATGAGTTTTTTTGAGAAAGTAAAAGTGTGCACAGTCTCCTGTGAGGGCTAGGTTTAGGTGTAGGGTGATAGAAAATACGGTTTGTACAGTATAAAAACCATTACGCCTATGGAATGTCCCCATAAAACATGTAAACCCAACATGTGTGTGTGTGTGTGTGTGTGTGTGTGTGTGTGTGTGTGAAGACAGTAGGTCACAGTAGGCTTGAGTAGTAGGCTACAGTAGGCTTTATAGGGATGTCGTGATGACAGCAATATTGAATGTTCAGTAAGTTAATAATCATAACATGAGCCAAGAGAGTAATATTTGTACACCAACTGGCTCTGTAACTGTTAAAATATCTGGTGACATCTACTGTGCAACCATTTTCTCAGATAGATTTGATGAGTTAAAGGAAATGAACTTGTTTCATCAACATTAAGGTTAAGGTGATGCTGGACAACCAGGTCGATTTGTCTGAGGAGCATGCAGTGAACTCTGCTGGGATCACAGATGTAGAAACAGAAGATGGAAATGAGATGTAGATGTGATGTAAATGGAGAACAGCAGGGTTCCCAGCACTGATCCCTGTGGTACTCCTGAGGTGAGGGTACGAGGTACAGCCGAGTAAGCCTTTCTAGATCTGTCAGGTTGATTCACATGCTCTGTTTCAGAATCTAGTGAGCTGCCTATGAAAGCAGCATTTTACATTTGACAGATTTATTCTAAGACATAATAAGACATTATCTTAATTGCTAAAATGCACAGTGAAAAATAAATAAATAAATAAAAATAAATAAATACATAAAATAAAAAAAAAAAAAAATACATAAAAAAAACAAAAAAACAAAAACAAACAAATAAATCCAAGATGGTGCAGAATATATAGGGGTGTAACATTCACAAAATTCATGGTTCGGTTCGATACGACACAGTGGTGTCACTGTCTGGTACGTTTTCAATATAGCAAAATAGTCCTATCATCAGCCTGTGAGATCGCTGATACACGATATTATCGTGCTAATTTATTTAATTATTTACTTACTTAGTTTTGTTGCCCTAAACCAGCTCCAGTATAAGGCTAAAAGCGGCCTAATGTTTTAATACGACCTAATTTGTATTTAACATAACAGTTTAATAGAAACATTGTAAGTTACTAATTATAATGCTTACATTTCCTTAGTTATTCAAAAAGCAGCAGAAAACGAGCAAAGAACATTAACATTATCAAAGAACATCATCACTGACTAGCCTAGCCTAGTCTAGTTCAAGTTTATGCATTTTAAGAAACACTCGCATTATAAGTGAAGCTATCTACACTGTATGATGAATGAATCATTTACCACACTACACATGTCTGCGGCGTGTTATGGCTCCGCCACATGCCACCGGAGCAGATCATGGCCACTGTAGTAGTCAATACGTGTGTTAATACCAGCCGCGCATTGGCACATGTTTTGACTCCCTATACTGCACATGTCTGCGGTGTGTAACAGCTCCGGCACGGCCACCGGAGCTGATCGTAGCCACTCTAGTCAATGCTTGTGTTTACACCACCTGCCCCGCAGCAAGTTTCTGAAGCGTCCCAGAAGCATCTCTCCGCTCTGCATCGCAAAAAATAGGTGCCTAGTCTCTTTTTTGAATAATAATAATAATAATAATAATAGTAATAATAATAATTATCATTATCTTGCTATTGTCAAAGGCATCAGCAACAGGCAATATCTCTGACTATTGGCAATACACGATACTAACGTCTGTCAGCACAACCCTTTCTTTTTCTTTTTTTTTTTTTTTTCATTAAATTAAATTCATTAAAAGTAACACCATAAAGCATGTTTTTGTTTTTTTTTTTACTTTGAATAATACAGTGTGCTGAACAACATTTCAGTCGCATTTCAGTTCAGCGGCAGGAATCTGATTTCATTTATCACATTAGGAGAGTGAGTCGAGTTGACCAGTGAGGTGAGAAAGACAAGAAGTTGGCCAAATGTTTAGTTTCGAAATTAAATACAAAAGTGCCTGTTTTAAAAATATTGTAAACTTTGGAAGGCCTTTTGCTGTTTATCTAAGATGATTTTGGAAGTGTTTTTTTTTTTTTTTTTTTTAATTAATTTCTTATTTATTTGGTTCCACTATTTTTGCTGATTTTCAGTGTTTTATATTTAAACTTTGTGTAAGTTATTTGTTATTTTATATTAGGCCTATAGCATGGTGTATTTGTTCCATGTTTAATATAAGTGAGTTTTTCATACAGTTTTGTTGTTGTCAATTCAATCAGTTGACGCTGAATTGCTGCTCAAAAGTGAAAGTAAAATGCGCACGGTGGGCTGCCTTGTTGAGCACAGTGGCAATGAGAATGTCTCAGGTTACTTGACCGTAACCCTGTTCCCTGAAAAAGTGGGAACGAGATGCTATGTTTCAGTAATGCTAATGAGATCATTCTTTGTTTGACTGGTTGTGAAGCATGTGTGTCACACATGCCAAGAATTGGCTTAAATTGGTGAAATGAAACGGACACACTTTCAGGTTACACCTTTTTCTGAAAGGACGTCCAGGCACGCCTACATTGTGGCATTACGGCGCAGCATCTCATTCCCACTTTTTCATGAAAACAGGGTTACAGTCAAATAACCTGAGACGTTCCCTATCAAAAGCTACTCTCGATGCTGCATTTCAATAACGCTAATGTGAACGAGAATACCAATGCTGCTACACTGGAAGTGTCTGGACCCCCCAAAGTTGTGTAGTGTGTGCGCACAAACATTGAAGAGGTCTCAGACATGACTCTGGGATGTTGACTCAAGGACAACTATAGAAAATATATCAAACACTGTAGAGGATGCAACCCCCCTGGTTGAAAGGGCTTTAACTTCTAGAGGCGAAGATTGCCCTAGCCAACGAGGCGCACGGTCAATAGCATGCCCCATCCAATGTGATACAGTTTGTCTATTGGCGGCCGCCCTCCGGTTGCAGCCCCCATGATTTACACCACTGGCTTGTACAAGTAATGTAAATCTGAAGCGCATGTACTGGACACAGTAAGTGAGGTCTTTCTTGCTCCAGTGTCATGAACGGCGGAGGGCAGAAAGCTTCAAGAATGACCAGATGTACGGGCGAGAATGGAACTTTTGGAAGATAATTAGGGTGAGGATGTAAAATCCCTTTGACCATCCCATGGCCAAAGTCTAAGCAGGATGACGAGACTGACAGAGCCTGCAAATCCCCAGTTCTCTTCAGAGAAGTATTAGCTATGAGAAATAACTTCCCACAGAAACCCTGTCAATCAGAGGATGGCAAGCTGAAATGGTGGCCACATAGACTCTTAGAGTACCAGAACATGTGTGCCTGAGGACAGTTTGTCTTGCAGGAACTGAAACAACATGGCAGTGAACTGGGTCTGCCTAGTGTGACATACACCAATTTTCGAAAACACACGATCTGAGGGCATAACTTCTTCTAGTGGAGGGAGCCCTAGCACTTAGTCTCTACAACATCGGCTGGAAGCCCAGCATCTCTTAGTTGGTCCTCCTCAAGGGCCAGACACAAAGGTTTCAGAGCTCGGGCTGAGGATGAAATACTGTCCCCTGCGCCTGAGATAAGAGATCTTTTCTGACTTTGATCTTTTCGGAATCGGCCACGGCCTAGAGTGGGACCCAAAGCCAGAAACCGGGGTCTGAACCACATAGAGAGGGTACAAAGCCCTCGGCGCATAACTCTTATATTCTTCTGGAGATTGGCCCTTGGATGAAATCTCATGTGCAGGAGGCAGAAAGGTATCACCATGGATGCAGCCACCATGAGGTTTAGAACTCTTTGAAAGCGGTGTACTGTAACTTTCTGGCCTGGCTTAATGTTCTAGGGTGTCTAGAATGGATTCGACACGTGCAGGAGTCAGCTGAGCCCACATCATGACCGAATCCTATACCACCCCAAGATATGTTGTCTTTTGAGCAGGAGAGAGAATGCTTTTCTTAGCGTTGAGTCTCAGCCCAAGAGATTGGAGATGAGCTATGACGACATTCCGATGTCAAAGCGCAAGCTCTTGAGACTGGGCTAAAAAAATGCCAATCATCTATGTCATTTAACCTCCTGGGGTCGACGATGGCGCCGGCGGCCCGAATTGCATATTTTCATGACACAAGCAAAAAGAACCTAAAATGCTGGCTCATTTTTGAGCGTACATACTCTTATGTAATACATCATTTAAATCTGTAGAGGATCTACTTTTATTTGAGTACACTCACAATATCAACAAAACATTATGCTTACATGCTTACATTAAACATTATGCTATAAACAGGGTGCGCATTCAGCAGTCTCCGTCTCCACACGTAAGTTTTTGAAATGCGTCAGTAAAATTAACCAAAACTCAGCGAATACGTGACACACACACGAGAGATATAGCTATAGAAAGCTTGCTATTTTTACTTTTAGATGAAGCCCCTCTTGCCGAAAACAAATATTCTCTGATGAAGTAATTCACATGAAACCAACTCCATGTTCAATCTCTCCCGTCTGCTTCATTATTTTTAATTAGATCACGCCCACGAGATGCTTTCGCTTTCATAGTGTAATCGCCACATGAGGGCGCACGCCAAACGTAACGCCCACGTCACCGTAAACAAAGCGCCGAGACTTTTTCTTTTCCAAGTTCATCTGGGCTACTTGTCCTTTCTGGAAAAAGATGCGCTACGAGGAATAAGAATTCAGAGGAAGAACAGGATGTGACACACGGCGCGATCCATCAGAGGAGATATTTACGTGAGTAAGTCTTTCTTTTATTAGCCTGCTTGCATTAGTTGTTACTGTGTTACTGTGACAGAACTTGTACACATTTTACTAGTTAAGACTTTTTTCAAACTATAATTCATGACTACAGCAAGTGAAACATTATGAAGTATGTTTCATTTCATTGCATCAAAATGTGTCACGATGCCAAGATGTTTTTTTTTAACGTTCTATACAATAGAAAACGATGCGATATAAAGATAATAGTGTTTACACTTACGCTTAACAATAATAATATAGTTTCCCAAATATAAAACGTTTTTGTATTGTATAATACATACAAAGCATGCTTATGTTTATGAATTAAAGATCAAATTATTTAGTTATTTATTTATCGTATAACAATATGATGTAATATGAGTGCTTACATTGAGTGTATGTTTAGACCATGTTTATCAATACTCAAGTCAAGTCAAGTCAAGTCAAGTCAAGCTTTATTGTCATTCCGCTACATGTGTGGACATACAGTGGAACGAAATATCGTGTCTCGCAGGACCACGGTGCTACATAAATAAACATAAATATGAACATAAATACACTAGACGTAGAAACAATTTTTTAAACCTATACATGTAACTATACATATACTATAAATAACTGACTATACATACACATAACCTAAGACAGACTATACAAGTAGTTTCTACAGGTGGTTTGTCTAGCCCACTCACCTCTAGGTAGCACACTCAGAGGTGCACAGTGTTTTCTGTGTACATGTAGTGTTTATAGGAAAGTGTCTGGTGCATATAGAGATGAAAGAATGCACTACTACAGGTGGTTTGTCCAGCCCACTCACCTGTGTGTAGCGCACTCAGAATTGCAAAAATTGTTTTTTGAGTTTTTCAACAGTTTACATTGTGGATAAGGTTTCAGAGGGGGGTGAGGTGGTTGGAATTGAGGGCTCTCACAGCCTGGGGGAAAAAGCTGTTGAGCAGTCTTGCAGAGCGGGCTCTGATGCTCCTATAGCATCTTCCTGATGGCAGGAGCTGGAAGAGATGATGGGAGGGGTGGGTGGGGTCCTTCACGATACTAGTGGCTTTACCCTGAGCATCGTGCAAGGAAAATGTCCAGAAGGGAGGGGAGAGGGGCACCGATGATTTTTGCAGCTGTGTTCACTGTCCGTTGTAGGGTCTTGCGGTCAGCAGCACTGCAGTTCCCGTACCAGACAGTGATGCAGCTGGTCAGCACACTCTCAATGGTTCCTCTGTAGAATGTGGTGAGGATGGGTGGAGGGAGACTTGCCCTTTTCAGCCGGCGGAGAAAGTGTAGGCGCTGTTGTGCCCTCTTGGAGAGTGACATGGTGTTGGTGGTCCAGGTGAGATCCTCCGTAATGTGCACCCCCAGGAATTTGGTGCTGCTGACTCTCTCCACAGCCGAGCTGTCGATGGTCAGTGGGGGGTGGTCAACGGAGTTCCTCCGGAAGTCCATCACAACCTCCTTTGTCTTACTCACATTGAGGGACAGGTTGTTTGCACCACACCATTCAACCAGTTGTGCCACTTCCTCTCTGTAGTGTGTTTCATCGTTGTTGCTAATGAGACCTACCACCGTTGTGTCATCAGCAAACTTGATGATGTGGTTGGAGCTGAACTTGGCAGTGCAGTCATGGGTCAGCAGCGTGAAGAGCAGCGGGCTGAGAACACAGCCCTGTGGGGCACCTGTGCTCAGTGTGGTAGTGCTGGAAGTGTTGTGGCCGACACGGACTGACTGAGGTCTTCCAGTTAAGAAGTCCAGGATCCAATTACAGAGGGAGGTGTTAAGGCCCAGAAGGTTTAGTTTGTTGATCAGCTGTTGTGGGATTATTGTATTGAATGCTGAGCTGAAGTCAATGAACAGCATTCTAACATAAGTGTCTTTGTTTTCTAAGTGAGTAAGAGCCAGGTGGAGGGTGGAGGAAATGGCATCGTCCGTGGAGCAGTTTGGACTGTATGCAAACTGGAGTGGATCGAGTGTGTTGGGGAGGCTGGTTTTGATATTGCGCATAACTAACCTCTCAAAGCACTTCATTATGATTGGAGTCAGTGCTATGGGACGGTAGTCATTCAGACAAGACACAGGGGACTTCTTTGGAACTGGGATTATGGAGGTGGATTTGTGGGGACGACTGCCTGGCTCAGCTAGGTGTTGAAGATGTCTGTTAGGACCTTGCGTGGGTTAACCCTGGATAGAGTCTTCCTTACATCGGCTGGAGACAGACAGAGTGCCCGGTTGTTGGGAGGTGTGGGTAGTTTTTGTGCAGGTGTCATTCTCCATTTCAAACCGTGCATAGAACTCATTGAGTGCGTCTGGGAGGGTTGTGTTGTCATCACAGGCCTGTGGCAGGGGCTTGTAATCAGTGATGGTCTGAATGGCTTGCCACAGGCTCTGTGTGTCTTTGCTGTTGGTAAAGTGATTATTTATTTTTTGTGCATACAAGCGTTTTGCTTGCTTGATGCCACGGGACAGACTGGCTCTCGCTGTTTTTAGGGCCGCTTTGTCTCCAGATCTGAATACATCATCTCTGGTCTTTAGCAGCCCACGAACCTCCGCAGTCATCCACGGCTTCTGGTTTGCACGTGTGGTGATGGTTTTGGTGACTGTCACATCATCAGTGCACTTTTTGATGTAAGCAGTCACAGTTTCAGTGTACTCGTGCAGGTCTGTGTGGTTGTTGTAGGTGGCTGCCTCTCTGAACATGTTCCAGTCTGTGCACTGAAAACAGTCCTGTAGTGTTGAGGTGGCATCATCTGGCCATACTGTTATCTGTTTTTGAACCGCTTTAGTAAGTTTGAGAAGTGGTCTGTATGCTGGGATTAGCATAACAGAGATGTGGTCTGAGTATCCGAGGTGGGGGCGGGGTTCAGCTTTGTATGCGTTTTTTACTGTTGTGTAAACCAAGTCCAGTGTGTTGTTTCCCCTTGTTGCAAAGTTCACATGTTGATAGAACTTTGGCAAAACTGACTTTAAGTTTGCGTGATTAAAGTCACCGGCAATGATGAAAAAGCCGTCGGGGTTATTTGTTTGTTGTTCGCTGATGGCGCTGTACAGCTCGCGAAGCGCGTCCTTAGCGTTTGCACATGGCGGGATGTAAACCGCGACAATCACAATGGCCGTGAACTCCCGCGGCAGATAGAACGGCCGACACTTCACAAACATAAGCTCCACCAGCGATGAACAGTGTTTTGTCACTACCACAGCATTGTTACACCATCCCTTGTTGATATAAACACACAGTCCTCCCCGCGAGTCTTACCAGACAGTGCTGTATCTCTGTCCGCTCGGTAGCAGGTTAGCCTGTGCATCTGAATGGCGGAGTCGGGAATGTTGTCGTTTAGCCATGTTTCAGTGAAAACAAACACACAACAATCCCTTGTCTCATGCAGCGTAGAGCGACTGAGTTGAAATGAGTCCAGTTTATTTTCCAGCGAGCGAACATTGGAGAGCATGAGTGTTGGAAGAGCTGGTCTGGTGGGGTTAGCCCTTAGCCTAGCTCGTATGCCTCCGCGCTTACCGCGCTTCTGTCCCCTCTCACACCGCCGGCGCCGCCGCTGCTGCTTTGTTCGGGCAGAGCCGCGCTTCTGTCCCGTCACACACCGCCGGCGCCGCCGCTTTGTGTGGGTAGCGTCAGTGGACGAGGCCGTGGTCTCGGGGTTCGGCTTTAGCAGTAAACAAAGGCCTTGGAGCTTCTCAGTTGTCGCCAGTGCGAGTTGGTGGTTGTATGTGTTGCCGATTTCCAAAAGGCTTTGGCAACCATAGATGTATTTTGGAGTGATTTCCTTATGGATTAGCGGTAAACTGAGACTATTTTGAGACGAACAGACGACATTAAAAGACATTACTCTGCTCTCGAATAGATGTTTAACGTGAAAAACAATAATTATTACTTATATATAGATATAAAATGTCCTTTTTACGTTAGTACAAATGCGCGAGTCTATGGCTACAAACTCATACACTATATATATATATATATATATATATATATATATTACAGATGCTCCTGATATTAACATGCTCACAGATGTTTTTCTTATGTTGTTTGTTTTTTAGTGAGCTGATACCTGCACAACAGATGAATCCTGCTGTCTTTCAAACTGAGAGCGCTGTACTAAGATCAGGTGTTCAACTACACATATTCTAGTTCCTTGACTACTGATGATGAGTTTAGAGATATCAGGTATGATTTACTTTTTTCACTTGTTGAACAGAATTCAGAAAACAGTTTTCAGAAACTACACAAAGTCTGTTCATATCTCTGTGGTTAGATCAGGGTGTTCAATTGTGTGTATTTGACCTTCATTATGTATATTTTGATTATAATGTGTTGTAAATAAAATACAAACAATCTAAAACTCCATTCTTTGAATCTCTCATTGTTTCTTACCTGACAGTCACAGTCTCATTGATGGGCCATTAGGGAGGGCTCTTTGTCTCTCAGGTGTGAATTGCTAAATATTCATGGATCATTGCCACTCCTTTGCATATTCCCTTTCGATCACAAAACATTTCTTAGAAAATTTACATCAATATATTGTTTTCTCTGAACGAGTGAACGAGATGATTTTTTTACATCTTGCTAATTACTTATAAAGCCCTGAATGGTTTAGCTCCCCAGTACCTGAGTGAGCTCTTATCGCATTATAGTCCCTCACGTCCGCTGCGTTCTCAAAACTCTGGCAATTTGATAATACAGAGAATATCAAAATCAAATAGTGGGCGGCAGTTAGGTTTAGCACTCTGGACAAACCCTACAATGTTATATTTACATATTCTATCTATTAAATATAAATTAAAGATAGATATTAACATGCTTAGCTGTTTTTCAAAACCACACTGATACCTTCAAATCCAGATGAAGGGCTGTGAGGTGACCGAACCGGGAACTCTTCCCATGAACACCCAGAGTCTGTACTCCATCGTCTAATGGCATTCTGAACGCTAAGTAGTTGATCATTGGTCTCTCTGCTTATTCCATTGAGGATAAACATTAGGTTTTCTCTGAAC
Organism: Labeo catla; assembly: GCA_012976165.1. NCBI lineage: Eukaryota > Metazoa > Chordata > Actinopteri > Cypriniformes > Cyprinidae > Labeo > Labeo catla. Next base: position 73,801 of record VONZ01000834.1, on the reverse strand, counting down.
CCATCTTGTCCGAGTACCAATCGATCAGACTCTGGCATCAGAGTGCAGTCCAAACTCTGGCTCCAGACAACTGTCTCAGACCCATCTCAGATCCCTGAGGTCAGCACCCAGCATACGACTTATTCCTCACATTACCAGATCCAGTCCGTATCCAGATCAGATGGTCACTGCAGTCCCCCGGATCCAGTCCGAACCCAGCCCAGACGGTGGATCAGCACCTAGAGACGACCTCTACAGCCCTGAATGTCAGCGGAGTCCACATCAACTAGATGAGCCCCAGAGACGGATCCACATTAAAGACCACATCACCTAGACGGCTGTCGGCACAAGACCACGGGAACTTTGGCCAGAGGAGAACTGGCCCCCCGACTGAGCCTGGTTTCTCCCAAGGTTTTTTTCTCCATTTGTCACCGATGGAGTTTTGGTTCCTTGCCGCTGTCGCCTCTGGCTTGCTTAGTTGGGGACACTTTCTCTTAACACAATATTGCATTTTATTTTATTGTTTTTGATTAACTACCTTTACCTATAATGTGAGTGTTTAATGTTGCCTTTGGCATTGTTGATGTACTGTTTCCTATTTAATACTGTACAGCCGCCTTGTCACAATTCTGTATTGTTAAAGGCGGTATATAAATAAAGGTGACTTGACTTGACTTGACATCATTTTGTAGATAAAACTCTAGCCTACTGCACCCAGTTCTCAAAAGTCTTGTGAACTAATGTTCTGAATGTGTTTCATGGCCTTATTTCAGTGACTTAAACATTTTAGTTTTTCACTAGCCAAGCATAAACGTTGTTTTCTCAAAAACACAAGCATGTACATTCATGTTGCTTACATATTATTGTAGCCTAGTTTGTGCTGTTTACAGTGTAGCCAGACTTTAGCCATGAATATGTTTTTAAGATACTGAAAAATGCACAAATGTCAGGGCATGTCAAAACTTCTCCAGGGCCCCAAAACACCCTCAGACCCCAGAGGGTTAAAATGCAGATGACCTGGAGTCTCAGAGAAGCCAGTGCTGCATCCATGCATTTTTTGTGTATGTGCGGGGTGACAAGGTTAGGCCGAATGGAAGAACCCGATACTGGTAAGCTTCGCTCTGCTGTGTTGAAACGCAGAGGACGATGTGCAAATTGCATTCTGTAGCCTTTCTCTACAGTTCTTTCGACCCATGGAGAGATATTTGGCAGTAGTTTCCACGCTGCCAATTTCTCCAAAAGGTGCACTAATTTTGACACCTGGCTTTGTTGGGGGGATGTTAAATGTTTATTGTCCTGAAACATGGCAAGAGGCAGCCGAATATGTAACACTTTGTTGGAGACCACTGTCCCCTGAAACACCAGTGGTGGCAGAGATTGTACAGTGTACTTTTCGCACCCCTCGCCGAGGGGACACACCAGCCTCAGGATTTCTTTGAGGAGAAGATGCTTCTCCAGGTCTGGCCTCCATTCCCCAGTCTTTTCGAGGAGGGGCACAACTCGCCACACTCTCCTTCTGGGTTTCTCACCTCCAGACCTTCAGAAACCAGACCTGGTTGGGACTGGATGGCTGACAGTCCAGACGCTTAAGCACGGCAGGGGAGAAACCTCACAAAACTTCTTCATAGCGCTTTGCCTCCCAGAACATAGTGGCGACTGTTTTAACAGAGTAGCCAAATAGGCATGAAAGGCGAGACGGGGTCCCTCTTCTTGATGCCTGTGAGGTTGAGCCGCAGATGTCTTTCCGTGGAGACTATAGCAGCCATTGAACGGCCGATGGCCCAGCGAAGTTCTGAAAACACCTCTTCATCGATGGTCCCCCTGTGCTCAAGTTCTTCAGCAGGTCAGACTAGTACACCTGCAAGACCGCCATAGTGTGTAGGGCAGCACCAGCCTGACCTGCTGCTGGGAAATGCTTTCCCCACCAACACAGATCTACAAAGCTTGGTTGGGAGTGTAGGTTTTTTTTTAAAGAAGATGAGCTCTCAGAGGAGAGAGCTTGTGAGCATCTCTTCTACCTTGGGCATCATCATGTAGCCCCTTGCCTTTGCATCCATGATGGTCAAACAAATCGACGTAGAGGGCACAAAGACACAGGACGAGTAGGGCTTATTCCGTGAATGAGTTAGCTCATTATGGAGATCGCCAAAGAAGGGGAGAGACCATCGCTGTGGTCCCTCCCCCTGGCCACCTGACAGAAATCTGTCATCCAACTTTGAGAGTTTGGGGGGTCTCCTGCAGCCAGTCACGCTTTAACCTATCAACTATCAAGTCACCACCTCGAGTATGCTTTATCATTGCGAGAGGAGGTCTCTGAGTTGGCACTCTCGATATCCACAGAGACAAGAGATGAATTGTCCTCTGCCTGTTCCGAAGAAGTGCCAGGGCATGCTTCAGAAGTGGGCACGAGAACCTCCTGATTTTCAGCGAGAGCGTGATAGAAAGGGAGAAACACTCAAAGCAAAATTTATACGGATCATCCTCCGAGATGAGCCTTGGACAAGGAGGCACAAATCTCTTCTCAGACTCTGACATAATGATATAAGTAATATGTTTCTTTCTTTTTTTAAAGAGAATATGAACTGCAATGCAGCACGGACAAAACTCTGTCTCACACACGCAAAGAAACAAAGAAGACAAAGAAACCTGAAGGTGTGTCTGTTTCACATCTATTTATAACCCTCAGGTGCATGCAATTAAATGACGTCACCTATCAAGGTTATTTAAGCCAATTCTTGGTGTGTTTGGCACACATGCTTCACAACCAGGGGAACAAAGAATGTTTTCATTATTGAAACGCAACATTGAGAGTAGCCTTTGATAGGGAACATTGTATTTCACACACTTTCATTTTCCAAATGTAATAAGATTAGTCCAACAAATCGAATCGTTGTTGTGTTTGATAAAATTCTGTTGATATGCAACATCATATCAACCCACAGGTCCTATATACCTCATTTATTTTCCTTTCTTTTTTTTTTCCCTTCAAATTTCTGCTAGTTGAAGTGGAAGTTATATACATAGTTAAAGCACACCACCAGATTACATAGTGCCATCCAATCGGTGGGAAGTAGCCATACTGGGCAGTCGAGTCATGACGGTGCACTGGTCTGGCTATTTTTAGTGCTGCCAAGCATAATGTGGATACATATACTACTGGGCCTTTGCATGACACACTCTCACTGATCACACAGATATGCCTGATTTCTTTGTGTGTATAAAAAGGACTCATCAACAGGTCAAAACTGGCTGGTCTGATTAGACTAGTAGATCAGATTTTTATTTGTCCTGTCTGTATTTAAACCAGCTCTGTCACAAAATAATAATCTCTGAATAATATAATTACAAAAAAAAAAAAAATAATATAAAAATACAAATAACTGATGACATTTATACTTTGTTAGAAAACTGCTAGCAATGCATTAACATTTGCTTGAAAATGAACATATGGTTCAAAACATTAGAGATTTGTTTATGATTTTCAACCCATTTTAACTGATGCCTCCAAGAGTATCACAAATCATTGTCACAATTTCAACAAGACATTAACTATGTCAGGCACCTTGGTGATATATTTAAATTAATATAACAATGACATTATTCAGTATATCACAGAAAATGAAGTCTGCAAGTCATGAAAACATATGCACATTAAAAAATAATGTAAAACAGTTGACAACACAGAACTTGATAGCTAAATACATGCATACATAAGTCTACAGTTACGTACCAACAAAATGTGCTGAAAATTGTCTTTTTAGATTTCAAAGTTGTTCAGTTTTTGCTGTTTTTTTGCTGGTTTCCCTTCAAAATTCTGTGTCCATTTGCTCGCCTTTATGATGTTCCAAACCCGTATGAGTTTATTTCTACTAATGAACACAAAAGAAGATATTTTGTAGAATGTGGGTAACCAAACAGTTCCCCATACACTGTAAAAAACTATTTGTTAAGTCAACTTAAAATAATTTGTAACCTGGCTGCCTTAAAAATTTTAAATTCAGTCAACTCAAAAAAAAGTTTATTTAGCTTGAAATGTTAAATTATACTAAGTGACAACTTAGATATTTGATTTGAATCAACTTAAAATTGTATCTGTTCATCTGTTAAGTTTAGCAAACACAAATATTGTATACTTAGTACAACTTAACATTTCAAGTTGACTAAACTTATTTTAGTTGACTGAACTTAAAATGTTAAGTCAGCAGGGTAACAAATTATTTTAAGCTGAGTCAACAAATTGTGTGTTTTTTTTTTTTTTTTACAGTGTACTGTGGAAATCAATGGCTTTCAGAACAAAGAAATGCATATAGGTTTGGAACAACTTAAGGGTAAGTAAATAATACCTGTAAAAACATGTTATTCGAGGCTTGCCTCCATACATGCACAAATTGATGCAAATAAATTAATAATGCACCTGCAAAGTTCTACTTTTTTTTTTTTTTTTCTGTCTTCTAAATTTTGCTTTTCAATAGTTCTTTTTTCTCAGGGTCACAAACCTTCTGGTAAGCATCTCTGTCCTTGTGCATACTGAGAGATTTGACATGTTTCTGTACACCTGTTCTAAAATGTCTAAAAAATCAGCATAAAGATGGAATGATTAAAAATGTAAATAGTACCCTTTTTGATATGTGAATTCAGGTAATATAAATTTTGTATGTCATCATTCTTTAAAATTCCTGGTAGAGAGTCTCAAGTGAGTAGCATGGCTAATATTTGGTTTTATCGCACACAAAAAGCCTTTAAATGTGGCCATGTCCAAAGACAATTTAAATGCGTGACTGTTTTTACAATTACTCTTAGGAAATCACCCGCAATACACCTATAGAGCATGCATGTAATTTGTTGGATTTCACAAGCAAATAACACCCTTTAAGATATTAGTAAATTAGGGCCTCAGAGGTATTTTTGAAACTTTCTCTCCAAATTGTACAAAAGAACTTGGCACATGGTCCCATTGGGTGTTCTGTGTCTTAAATGCTCTGGCATACTAATTTGAAACGCTTAACATCTGCAGACAGATTTTTAGTGCATTTTATCCACATGCACAATGTCGTGTGACGTTTATCATCATAGTATTCATCTCTGTGTAATCATTTTGTCTCTTTCCTTGCCTCTTTTGATCATAACCATGCTTACCCTGGAGCCATGGACTACTGGAGTGAAGCAAATCAAATTGCTATCCCATATGCAGGACCCGCCTTCCCTAACAGAGCTGCCAGAGCGAGTCATACTTTCCAGACAATGAAGTTGCAATGCAGACAATATCATAGCATTTCATGGGTCACGGAGGAAGTCTAAGTCAGGGGCCTTTGTATTATAATTAAGTACCATCTTGTTGGAAATTGCTTGGAAGCTTTATAGTGACAGATGGGAGAGGCTGGACACTAAGCGAATCCTAACAGTTCCAGTGTGAAAGAAGCTGCAGCGTGATTAATTGGAGAGTGTGTGGAGGAAGAGGTGAGGTGGGAGTTCTGGAGTTTCTCGCCCTTTATGTGCCCTCCTGCTGGCAAACACTTGTGGTGAGAGGAAACGGTCACGGAGTGATTCTGGGCTTTCAAATCAGTTGAATCTACACATACGATTCCTGCTAAATGCTGTACATGCAAGAGAGATGTAAAGTTTCATGTATGGATAGAGATTGCTGTTGTAAAATGTGATATGTACATCAACTTGACATAGTCACCACTGATAAGCTACTAAATATATTGTAGAAACTTACATTTTGTGTAAAGCTGCTTTGCGATGATTTGTAACGAGAAAAACTCTATACAAAAAATAAATAAATAAATAAATTAAAAAAAAAATAAACCTTTGGATGTATTTTGCATGAAGTCACCCAAGTTTGCAGAGATTAGTTTAGAGAATATCTACAGGATCAAAACATAAAGACATCTAATCCCAATGATTGCCTAAAAGCTTTACCTCCTCTTAGTCTTCCTTGTCTAGAAACATCATGCTATAGATTGCTGACATAGAAACTTTCTGACATTTTCCTTAATCTGATGTACTCAGTGCAATTATTGTAGAAAGTAAAATAAATGATTATTATATTTTTATTATCAATTCATTTGATTAGACATGCAATTTTTGACCATTAAAAACTGAACAGAAAATCAGAAAACACAGAATAACACAGAATTACAAGCAAACAAACAAACAAACAAACAAACAAAGTGACTGATTTCATAGACCCCTGTTTAATATTTAATACAAATGTATCATCAAAACATTTAAAACTTCATCATAAAATGTAAAACTTTAGCAGATAAATTAATCTTTTAATTAAAAATGTGATCACATGCAAATATAATAATTACAGTTACAATAAATGCAAAAAATTGCATATTCAATACTACTGCACCATAATAGTCATACATACTTAAGTATGTACAGTATTATAATGGCACCACTTCACATGTAGAAAAAATGTGATAGGTCACTGTCCATTAAGTTTATGGATATTTAGCTTTAACCCTGAAACACAACACAATGCATATTCAAAATAATTTCAAAACATTGTAAACATCTCAGTGTGGAAAATCCTTCATACTGACACAGCATGTGGACCGTAGTTTTACATACCTTTCAGAGAGGACATGTAGACTCATTCCAAAATTCGCCAAGTGATATTCCATAACGAAATCCATTTTTTCAGTGATTGCAGTTGCAGTTTACATATCACAGAAACGGCAGGGCTATAGAACAGATCTGCTGGTTTAGCATGGCAGCAGGTGCACTTAAAAGTAGTATTTGCCTACTTTTTATTAAAAATGAATGCTTGTGTATTTTTTTCTAGCAATCATGGCACAAGTTATTCATTGCATGACAATCAAATGATAAAGAAGAGTGTTAAAATCAAGACACAGTGTGCCTCAAGCTGATTCTGGTATAGTGTTGAGAGTGATGCAGTTTATTCCCAATAAAGCATTCCAAAGCCCAGCAATTAGAATATGGGGTGCAAATTGTGTTCAGCAGTTTATTAGTAATTTTTGTTTTAGTTTGTTGCTACATGATTTTGTTACTGCATAAAGTTTTACAGTCTATCTGCATAAAGTTGTACCTCTATCTGTATGCATTTCTTTGAATGGTTTGACAGAAGGCAAATGGTCATGTCTCTTCTCCTCATTAGCTGTACCCAGACACATTTTGAAAGTGTTTTTTTTTATATATATCTATTTAAATAGCTGGAATAATGACATGCCAAAAAGAACAGGAAGAACAATTATTTTGAAGTGGCTGGTACATGGTCTTTTTACCTAGGTATGTAAAGTTTAAACAGAAAGTGAAGCACTAACTATCATTTAAGTTAACTCTGTCACATCATGGCTAATGAACTCAGAATAACCATTGATTGTTTGAAGTGGGGAAAAAATAGCTCATCTGACTTTTAGCTGCTTCTGAGTGGGTTTCTAATTCAGCTCTTGAACATTTTGACATGGCAATAATGAGTGCTGTGTTCAAACTGGAGTGGAGCGTTCGTGGCACAGCATATAACCTTATATTGAATAAAATATACTTTTTTTTTTTCCATACATGCTCTATTCACCAAAATATTCAGTAGATTTTTTTTTTTTTTTTTTTTAATTATACTTTTTACCTTATCCCATTTTAATATAGGTTTAAACACTGGTTTGTACCACAAATATTTTTATCGTTTTTACTGCACTTTTTAATTCTTCTAGTTATTTACCTATAGCAGCTAATGAAACAAGTCACATGTGTTGGGGGAAAAAAAAAATGGATATAGATACTTCATAACTCCTCTATCCAAAGCATTCCGCAGTGTGACCTTCTTACATGAATATGTCTTGTGTAATAAGCATGCATGTCTTTTCCTTTTGGCGATAGTCTGAAAAAAAAACTTTCATGCAGTATTTGCTGCATTATGTCCCTAGTGAAAAAATAAATATACTAAAATAAATACATTTATTTCATGCTAAGTATACTACAAATGCATTTTCCTATGTACTTAATTAAAATACCCTGCAGTTGTTCTTTTAGTTTACTAAACTGGTATATTTAAAGTCTGATCAATTGGAACAACTAATTTTGTACTTAATGCACTTTAATTGTGCAGAAGTATATTTGATTGTGCTAAAGTGAGACTATTACAAGTATACTTTAGGTACACTTTAAATAATATCGGTCTTTAAATGCAAAATCTTTAAAGATCATACATCAACAGTGCCATTAAAACATATTTTAGGTTTAATATTAAGAAATGTGCATTGTGCACAAGTAGTACTCCAAATAAAGTTAAATTACAATGTTAATATAAGTAAGTCTCGAGCAATATGTCAGTAAATACGTTAATAGTCTTGAACTATACTTGGTATAAAATAAATACATTCTAAATCTATTATTTTGTTGCTAGGGGTCACATGAGTATACTGCAATCATGGCTTTTGATTACATTTGGACTAGTTTGATTCGCTATGCTTGAGTGAGAAAGTAAATAGCTCTTTTATTTTCACTCTATTTGTATCTCCATCTTTTCTAGAGACTAATGGACTTTTTCAGTTTCCTCATCTGCTGGGGTTAAAAACAAAACAAACAAACAAACAAAAAAAGTGTAGGATAACCGAACACCAATCTAGGCAAACTGTCTGCAGATGTGTTGGTATTGGCAAACGAAAAAGCGAAAAAGTCGGTAACTGACCCTTGAAAACCAACGCCAAGCTGTGGTGAAATCAAGCATGCAATATTTGAGTAGAGGGATATTGTCAAATTCGCATATGTCCGTGCATAGCACGCTTCAATGTGGCTTTTTTGATCTCATCATCTCACCCCTGAGATCATCCCTTCATCTGTATTTAGATTAGACGTTCCCTTCATGCTTTGCACGGTATGTATAAACCCTTTTATTGCAAGTCTGTCTTTCTCATATTCGTTCTTTTCAAATGATCCTACAATGCAAGTCTTTTTAGGTGTCTTTTGAAGCATTTGACGAGACATTACTTAGCTCTTCCATTCACAATGACTATTGCTTCAGCCCATCACTGCTGAATCGCATGTGTCATAGAAGATTGCTTAAACGCTCACTTTTCTGTCAAGATGAAACCACACATTTGCACTGGCAACATCAAAGACCAAAGTCTTGTAATCGTACAAGGGGTATCCATGCTGAATTTTGTATCTTCTTTTTGAGTTTTCTATGGCAAACCTGACTGAATGAAAAGAGCTTCATTCTCTTGTTTGACCACTGAGATGGCAATCAGTTTTCAGACTGCTTCATTAATACAGCAAATGTGGAATCTTTTTTTTTTTAGAGCCAAATAACTTCTCAGACAATATGTGTCTGCTGGTTTTCTTCCAGTATTAAGGGAAATATGCTCCTGAAATGATTTTCGGCGTACAGTCACTATCCTGTTGGTTTCAGAAGTCATTTTGCTGAGTGTGAATGTTGGGCTGGTGGAATCCTAGCACTCATTATCTCAGATAAGCATAGTGTGTGCAGAAGAGTGGTTTATGCTAACCTACATTTGTGTGTGTCAAAATGTGATTCTGATATATATATATATATATATATATATATATATATATATATATAAGGACAACTGGACAACTGCCATTATACTTTGTTGTAATTTTAATAGTAGTTTGTTAATGATTTTACTAACATAAACGAACAATATATCTTTTAATAACTATTGTTAATGCTAGTTAAAAAGAATGTGTCCATGTTAGTTTACAGTTCATTAACTTCAACTTCTTATCTTAAAAAAATGTAACAGTAAATGTCGTAATTAATGTAAATGTAATAATAATTAATGATTTAAGCAGTTAAAACTGTTTGTTAACTTTATATTTAAAAAAAAAAAAAGAATATCTTGTTTCATATATATATATATATAAATAAAATACTGTCCTCTTTTTCCTTTAAAATACTGTTTCAATCTTGTTGAAATAAGATGCTTAAAGGGACAAGATGAAAAAACCCTGAAAAAAAAAAATCTCACTTCTTCAAAGAGGTAATGGGCTCTGGCGTTAATAAAGACCATCAATCATTTGCATTTAGCACTGCTCATGTTTTGTGTGTTTCAAGAGCTACCATCTGGGTCACGGTGCCCGCAGCAATAATCATTGTTTTTGCACCAGAATTTGTGCTGGTGCTAATTGAAACTCGAACAAACAGACATGTTTTGTTTCTGTTAGGCGGATAGAGTCTCTGTCTCTCTGTTTCTGTCCTTTTAATCAAAATCGAGAATAGTGAGTAAAGGGGAGTACTGAGCCTTTTGAGATGTGTTATGAAAGCACAGAGTGCTCTCAAAAAGATAAACAGGTGCTATGAATCCCAGGCTATGAAATGTTTACAAAACAAGATGCATAGCCTGGGATTATCTATGAAACAAAGATGAAAATAAGAACGATATAGTGTATCATGATTAATGATGATGTGCTTTCAGTCAGAGAGAAGAAAAAAAAAAGATCAGTGGCTGTTAAAGTACTTGTTATTTATTTAATTATTTATTATTATTATTGCTATTATTAAATTGAAGGTATATTTTAACTGTTCTCAGGACAATATCTTTTTTTTAGTTCCATGCAATATATTGGAACTAAAAAAATCGGTACAACAGAAAAACAACAACAACAACAAAAAAAAAACAAATCTACTATGCTAGGTAAACAGACAGTAGTACAAATTACAATTTTTTCCACCTACAAATATTAATGTCATATATAGGCTATAAAATCTGCAGTACATATATACATACAAGGAATAAATACTTGAAATATATTTAATTTAGTTAACTGATAGACAAGGGAAAAAACTGTAGGACACGTAGCCTATATTTGCTGAGGTTCAGTTTTGTGACAGAACGGAAACTCAAATGGCAGAAAGCGACATTCTATTTGTTTTTTGTTTAAGTTAATTTTGCTGGTATAAGGAAAATTGAAGTAATTGCGCTGGTGCACACAAACACAAAACATATCAGTTCCAGACTTCTAGCATTGCTATCGTGACAGCGCAGTAAAGTTAGTACTTTAACAAAATAAAACACAGTGACCCAAACATCAGCGTGCCCGCCTCACTGTGTCACCGTTAGAACGTGACTGAAGTACAAAGTCTATAATTTACATAATAAATAAATAAATATATATATATATATATATATATATATATATTATATTATATTATATTAATAGCAGGTTCTGGAGGTTGACCATTTGAGGATTTGCCAAGAAAAATAATAATTAATAAATAAATAAATAGTATAAAATAGTGTTGAACTTAATAATTTATTGTTTATTGTTTTTAAATAATTATTGTTCTTGTTTATTATAATAAAATAAACAATGGCAATGATATTATTTTAATAAAATAAAAATTGGTTTTATTATTTTGGTTTTATTAAAATGAAATATATATATGATGTACAAGAACGTGAGAAAGAAGATAACGAGGATACATGACCGTTACACCAACAGGGACTTTAATGGCATTGCATTCTAAATACATAGACATTAATATGAGTTGGTCCCTCCTTTGCAGCTATGGCAAATTCCACTCCTCTCAGAAGGCTTTTGGTGTGTTTTTGTGGGATTTTTTGCCTATTCATCCTGTAGAGCATTTGTGAGGTCAGGCACTGATGTTGGACAAGAATGCCTGGCTCGCAATCTCCATTCAAGTTCATCCCAGAAAATGTTCAGTGGGGTTGAGGTCAGGACTCTGTGAGAGCCAGTCAAGTTCTTCCACACCAAACTCATCCAACCATGTCTTTATAGACCTTACTTTGTGCACTGGGGCACAGACATGCTGTAAATTCATTCTGTGAAGTTTCCACCACAGTTTTTGTGCTGATATTAATGCCAGTGGAACTTTGAACAGATGAACAGAGCATTGGTGACTTTTATTTTTATGCACCATGTGCCTCAGCACTCTGTTACCCGTCTCTGTAATTTTATGTGGTCTTAAGCTTTGATTTCGCTTGATATTATACACCTGTGTCAATGGGTCTGATTGAAATACCAGATTTAAAAAAAAAATAAATAAATCAATAAAATAAATAAATAAAACTTTAAAAAACTAGAACAAAAATGGGCTGGGTCTCATTTATAAAACTCTCTGTAGTTTTCATACTAAAAGTGTATGTATGCACAAAAGCGAGATTTTGTGTGCGCACAAAAGTTTTCAGATTTATAAAACCATTTGTACGACAGAACCTGCGCAAAAATCCCTTTATCAATCCTGGTCAGGGGAAGATTGTGCGTACGTGCATCTCCACCATGTCTCCTCCCAGAAATCACCATAGTACAACGCCTAGTTTTACTATGTTGTAAGAGATATATTGTGGAGATGCTTTCACACAACATCAACACTTGTTGATGCATGTGCAGCTGTGGTTGCACAGTAAGCTGTTATCATTGGTCCTGTTCAAACTGGACAATGGAACGACCACCAAATTCAGCAGTGTCCGCCATAATATTGAAGTAAGTGCACATCACTGATCATTGCTCTCGCTAAAAATATTTTTTCATAACATGAAATCTGCAGTTTAGTTTAAAGATATACTATTGTGCACCTACAGCACTCTTCACTGTTAATAAAACATAGCATGCCACAGGAAAGTGATGAAGGGCATCCACTAACTTACAAATATGTCTAAATTCATAACATTTTTAAGTTCTGCATAATGACTTAAATGACTTAATTGTCATTAGACTTAATGACTAACTAAATGACTTAATTTCTGCTTGTCTCCATTAATGAGAGTGGAATACTTAATGTGAACGTGTAGGCTATATCGAAATGAAAACAGAGTTCAAAATGGTTGTTTACTTTATTGCTTTTCTTACTCTAGGAAAAAAAAGTTTTTACGCATGGTCTAGAATGTTTGTAAGGTGCGTACACATTTACACCAAGTTTATTACACAAGTACATATGTATTTATGCAGCATGCTTTTGTCTTCTGAAGCATTTAATTGGATGAGCAAAAGCATAAACTAACCAACTGATAATAAGCAATTGATACCAGTTAATAAATATGTTGGTGGACCTCACCAGGTTCCACTGTGACAGTTTAGCCAACGTAGACATTTTGCTTTTATATGAATACTGAAGATCTGATTCCAAAAGGTCACCTTGTCTTAATGACCACTGGAGTCATTGGGTGTCTCTTAGTGGTCATCCCCTGGTGTCCTGGACAACGCTATGCATTACTTACTGTGTCCGGAATGACAGTATCCTCTCCGGTTGCAGATTCCAGGCACTGACATTTCTAGAGGTGTTTGCTTACCTCCATCCCGCCAGTCAGTAAAACGTGCCTCTGTATGCTTTGTTTGTTTTCTGAAACTAATAAACAGGAAGTAAATAACTTTTATAACAAACTTTATGATTAAAGTGAACTATTTCATGAATAATGTGTGATTGACCAAAGGGGTGGGGTGCTTTGTCCTTTAATGCAGGACTAAAATTAGCTGTCATTCGTTTTCCATCCAAATGACAGTGACCTTTAACAAAAGAGCCATTCAGAATGATTCCTCTGAGATGGTAATGTCCAGAAATAGATTGGACTGGGAAAAAATGAGGAAGTGAGATGAAAAGATAAAGTGAGATTATGTGATGTGAAATAGAAGCAAGCAGGGACAAAATCTGAATGAGAGCTGAAGTTTAAACATCTGAAAGTTTTTTTTATTAGTGTGACTGCACAGATAAGCTGTTTTCAAAACAGTGCAAAAAGCTACTTTTTTTTCTAATGAGCTAGCGGTGTTGTGCAAATGCTTTATTAGTGTATACAAACAGCAATGGCACCCCCGGAACATAGCCTGATGTATGTATGACCTAATAGGCCTAGTGAACACTCCTAAAAAAATATTTAAGATTCTTAAGATTCTTTATTGGCATCTACAATTCCATGAATAACCTTTTAATTGCACAAAGGGATCTTGAAAAGGTTTTTAGATTATTAAAATGTTCATCACACAAAGTACATAGATGCATACATGCATATATAAATGAATATATCAGACTGATTGGGAATATGTGACTACCTTCATTTCAGCAAAACTGTACATACACATACATTTCAATGCACTTTTAGCGGAGGTAAAACACTGACAACTTTTGTTCCTTTTCACACATTGTCACAGATGCAGATTATCGATTAAAGGTCCACTTCCACAACAAAGATTCACATATAATGTACTCACCCCCTTGTCATCCAAGATGTTCATGTCTTTCTTTCTTCAGTCGTAAAGAAATTATGTTTTTTGATGAAAACATTTCAGCATTTTTCTTCATATAATGGACTGATATGGTGCCCAGATTTTGAACTTCCAAAATGCAGTTTAAATGCGGCTTCAAACGATCACAAATGTGGTTGTAAATGATCCCAGCTGAGAAAGAAGAGTCTTATCTAGAGTAACAATCAGTTATTTTAATAAAAAATAATACAATTTATATACTTTTTAATGCCAAACACTCATCTTGTCTTACTCTGCCTGGACTGTTGTTTTCCGGTTCATTAGGGTATGTCGAAAAACTCCTATCTCTAGTTCTCCCTCAACTTCAAAATCGACTTATATCGCTGTTTTACCTTTTTTGTTAAGGGTGTTTTATCTTCTTTGCACGTTCACTTTGCAAAGACTGGGTCGGTACTTCTGCAGTCATGTAGGATGATTTTGAAATCATTTTTGAACTTGAGGGAGAAAATACGATTGGAGTTTTTCGACATACCCTAACTGTCTTGAGTCAGAATACACAGAGTTCAGGAAGCGAAAGGCAAGACGAGCGTTTGAGATTAAAAAAAGTATTTAAATTGTATTTTTTTTAATGAAAATAACCGATCGTTTCGCTAGATGAGACCCTTCTTCCTCGGCTGGGATTGTTTACAACCGTATTTGGGATCGTTTGAAGCCGCATTTAAACTGCCTTTTGGAAGTTCAAAATCTGGGCACCATATCAGTCCGTTATATGGAGAAAAATGCAGAAATGTTTTCCTCAAAAAACATAATTTATGTACGACTGAAGAAAGAAAGACATGAGCATCTTGGATGACAAGGGGGTGAATACATTATATGTCTGAATATATGAATCTTTGTTTTGGAAGTGGACTTCTCCTTTAAGACTTACCTTTGCATGTCCCTTTTGACATCAAAACACATTTTTTTTAATAGTGCAAAATTTATGAACTAATTTTTTTAATGTTTACATTAGCAATGCATCAATTGCAAATTTCTTGGCCAATTCCGTTGTCTATTTTTTTTTATTTTTTTTTTTGTAAGTGTGACCTGCCGATTCCAATTTTCTTTGTAAGAACTATAACTGGCAGCATATACAATCCAAAAAAACTATACTTTTTTTTCAATGCTAAATAAATACATAAATAAATAAATAGACACAATAATAACAATATTTATCATTACAGTTCCTCCAATCTGGACTGTTACAGATATTCTCTATAAATGCATTTACACTGCAAAACTTCAAATGCATAAATAATTTTATAAGATTTTGTAGATGTAAATTAATGTAAATTGTAAATATTTTTAAACATACAAATAAGAAATGTTGGGGAACATGCAATTATACTTTTAAATATGAAACCAAACCACCAGTAGGTTACGGCAAATGACTTTGAGTCATATAATCATTCATTCAGCTGGTTCGTTCAAACGGCAGATTCATTCAGAAACGAGGCAAGTGACTGTCTTTTTATAAATGGGTTTATGAATCATTGACTCACTTGATTCATTCAAAAATGTGGATTCATTCAGTAACGAAACACCGCTGTGGTGCTCGAAAACGGGCAGCAGTTCTGCTGTGGCTTTGATTGTAACTTTTTATCAGCGAAACTGATCAAAAACAGTCAATATAGTGTATAAAAAAGTCACTAATTTTTAACTTCCTGTTTATTAAACTACTATTGTATAAAGGCAGTGTCACATTGCAATCGTGTTGATGATATTCGGGGGAAACGTCGTGCAATGTTGTGCTTTGTTTTGATTTTTGCATGAGTCTCTCTCAGTCAGGCTGCACAAGCCTCATCTGGCACGACACGGCTCAGTATAAGCAGTCTGTCCGGGCCGATCATGCGGATCATGCGGAAAACTGGCTAATTGCCGTCCCTGGTCAGTCGATCGGTGCATCTTTAGTTTGCATAACATAATCTGCTCCATATTTATGGCATTTCTGACAAAGTAAACTTGCTCAGTAGCTCACCTGGTACAGCATTGCACTTGTGATGCAGAGTAATGAATCACGAGTCTTTCCACAGAAAAGCTCAAAGCTTTGTAGAGAGATGCTAAAATGGCACGGTTTCTTAAGTAAATTAGTTTTTAATAATGAACCCATATTTGCAGTAAAGAAAAATTCTATAGCGTATAGTATCTCTTGTGGCTGTGTCATCTGAAAATTTCAGCAAAATGTAGTAGCAACAGTAACAGTTTAGCTAACATAGACAGTTTGCAAAAAATGGTTCCTTTTGAAGAACGGATCCATTAAAAGTTGGTTCTTCTATGGCATTGCTGTGAAAACCTCCTTTTCTATGAGTGAAGGTGGCCACATGTCAAAAAGTCACTGACTTTTTATAAAGTCACTGAAATGCAATTGAACCAAAGTGTGCTCAGATTGTGTGACATTACTTTTAAGACTTTATGATGCTCAACCAATAAAAATCCCAAAAAAAAAAAAACATTTCCCCATTTTCATATGAATATTTTCAGTAGCTCATTTATCACTTTGACAGCTGTACATTCATCCTAGTGACTCAGACGGTGGGAGAGCATCTGTGCATTCCCGTCAGGACACGAATAGCCTGAAAAAAAGCTGAAAAAGAGCTTGTACCTTATGCACCAACCTTGATAAATAAATAAAGATTGAGCCTCTCAGAGTCGTGCACACCTTCATGTTCTGTCATTGCCAGTGATTTACACTCAAATGCTGAATTGGACCTGACATGTGACATCAAATTTTTAAGGCCTTGTAAGTGATCTTACTGTACACATACCCTGTTTTATTGACAGGATTAAAATTGCATGGCCCACATGTTGAAATATGTGCTGCACTGAAATCTGATCTTGATGGACACTGCGGCACCATATCTATAACCTCATTGTGTCCGTGATGTATGCACTTGCCTGGCAGGATCAAAGAGACTATTTGTTACCCTGTCATTCTGCCATGATCCAACATATAAGCACTATTAATTTGGGCTATACAGTTAAAAAAATAAATAAAATAAAATAAAAAAGCCATCATTCTCTATTGTTAAAAGCACACTGAAGCAGAAAATGATTCTGGCTATTAGTCTTACAGAGAGCCTGTTTAAACTAATGAATGACGGCAAACAAATCAATTGACAAACAAACAAAGAAGAAAATGGAAAAGAGCTGAAAAAAGTAAAGGATTTGTCTTTGTGAATTTAATTATGTATTCAATGCATGGCGGTTAGCCCCTGCTGGTAGATGCTGTAACTGCACCACCAGTGGACTCATGCGCAAAAAAAACAAAAAAACCTTAATAATAAGTTCCCCTTCAGGAACTCGAGCTGCGTCCGAAAACGCTAGGGGAACACCTTTGGCGGAACCACGCTCTAAACACGTGTAATATGGCCAATCGAAGGGCGATACGTCATGGGCGGATGACGTCATCGACCAGGAAGCATAAAAGCACGTGCAACGGGGCCGGCGTCAGCTTCTGTCTTTCAGCGGAGCGCTCTGTGTTTGTCTGTTCACCCTGTTTTTAGTGCAAGTTAGCACAATTTTTTTGAGGGTGATATCTGGAAAGGGAAAAGAACTAGCTAAAAAGAGTGGTCAAAGTGAACCGCGTTACAGGCTGTGTGTACCTCCCTGCAAGCGCTACACCACTAGCGGGGACACACACAGAATGTGCGTGTTCTGCTTGGGAGCGGAGCACGCTGCGCCAGCCCTCAAAGTTCCTTTGCGGACGGAAGGCTCTCTTTGAGGAGGGAGCCTTCACCAGCGTTCCCCAGGGTGCTGGTCCCACTTTCGCCGAGGCGGAGCAGGTGCTACACTCTTGGGGTTTGCAAATGGATCTGTTGGAGGGAATGGAGACGGGTGACCCCCTATCTCTTTCCTTACCCGGCAGATCCGTTGCCTGTTCCGAGGGTTCGGAAGCCCGCTCCGCGGCTACTTCCTCCCAAGGGACAGGCTCGTCTCTCCATTTGTCGTCCTCCGAGGAGGACCTGGAGAGCACGATTGAGGAACCACTCCCTCAATCGGTGCAGTACAAGGAGCTCTTGGAGGTGGTTACTCATGCGGTGGCCAAGTTAAACATCAATTGGCCCGCTGAGGAAAAAGCTGCCCCGCAGAAAAGCAAGCTGGACGAACGCTTTCTGCGGAGCAAGCCTCCATCTCCAAGAAGGAGCCTTCCCTTCTTCCCCGACCTCCACGCAGAGATCTCGAGGTCGTGGGCAAGACCGTTTTCGGCTCGCTTATTCGTCCCCACCTCTGACTATTATGGGAACGTGGCGGGGCTCGATGAGCGAGCCTACAAGGCAATGCCCCGGGTGGAACAAACGTTGGCCAGCTATCTGTCCCCTGGTGCGCCATCGTCCTTGAAGGCTCCTACCTTACCCTCCAAGCCGCTTCGCACTACATCAGCGCTGATGGGTAAGGGGTACACGGCAGCAGGTCAGGCTGGAGCATGTCTTCACACCATGTCTGTGCTCCAGGCCTATCAAGCTGACCTGCTGAAAGGGCTAGCAGAGGGCGAGAAAGTAGATCTGGAAGAACTCCGCAGGACCGCTGATTTAGCTCTCCGCGCCACCAAAGAGACAGCCCGGGCAGTAGGGCGGTCTATGGCAGCCATGGTGGCGGCGGAGAGGCACTTGTGGTTGACCCTGTCCGATATGAAAGAAAAGGACAGGGTCTTCCTTCTGGACACCCCGCTTGAGCCTTCTGGCCTGTTTGGCGACGCAGTGGACTCTGTCGTCAGCAGGTACCAGGAGGCTCGCAAGCAGGTGGCGGTGTTCCAGCGGTTCCTGCCTCCTCGTACCGCTAGGTACAAAAATTGAGTGTCGCTACTCACGCTCCCCCGTCCCGGGACCGAGATCAGCGGCACTCTAGGCCGGGGTCCTCTAAGGCGAGGCCCGACCTGCGGGTCGCCCTTCAGTCCTGACGCCATCTTAGGACCGCCGAGGGCAGCCCCTACCGGGAAATAGCGGGTTGCATCGCATTACATGGTGTCTGTCTCTCCTCGGTGCCCTCGGGAGGTCAGTTTCCCAATCCTGCCAGAGTTACAGGGCGCAGCGGCCTCCGGCGAGCGCACATCCCAGATCTCTCCGCCCGAGGACGTAGCGGAACCGGGACGCTCGTCACCCCCTCGGGGGTCTCTAGAACAGTTAGTTCGGCAGTCTCCTGCCAGTCCGCCATTACAGGTCTCTGAGCTAGCAGTTCAGTCAACACCAGAGGCCAGCCTCGAGCGGCTGGTTCCCTTAGTAGACTATTTAGCAGTGTGGAAGCTACTGCCAAATGTGTCTGCATGGGTCCTGCGCACTGTAGAAAAAGGTTACTCCATTCAGTTCGGCGCCCCGCAGCTGCCCTTCGACGAGGTCTTTCCCATTCTGGTGGGCCCCGAGCAGGCTCTGGTCATGGAACAAGAAGTAGAGACCCTTCTGAGGAAGGAGGCCATCGAGGTGGTCCCTCCTCACGACAGGGAGTCCGGGTTCTACAGCTGGTACTTCATAGTTCCAAAGAAGGATGGAGGGCTGCGTCCCATTATAGATCTTCGTCGACTCAATCGCTCAGTGATGAGGTTGTCGCGCACATGAAAACGTTGGGATTAAGACTAAACGCCAAGAAGAGTGTCCTTTCTCCACTTCAGAGAACCACTTATCTAGGCGTGGTGTGGGATTCGACCACGATGCAGGCACGTCTGTCCCCTGCTCGGATCGAGTTGGTCCTCACCGCAGTCGCGAGAGTCAAAGAAGGTCGGTCACTCACTGTGAAACAGTTTCAGCAGCTGCTGGGTCTGATGGCAGCTGTGTCCAACGTGATACCTTTTGGCCTGCTGTACATGAGACCCCTACAGTGGTGGCTCAAAACCAAGGGGTTCTCCCCGAGGGGAAACCCGCTTCGCATGATCAAGGTCACGCGGAGGTGCCTACGTGCCTTAGACATGTGGAGGAAACCTTGGTTCCTAAATCAGGGCCCGGTGCTGGGAGCTCCTTGTCGCCGCGTCACGCTAGCGACAGATGCATCCCTCACCGGCTGGGGGGTGGTCATGAGTGGTCGTCCCGCCCAAGGTCTGTGGAGTAGTCGCCATCTCAGCTGGCACATCAACTGCCTCGAGATGCTGGCCGTATTTCGAGCTCTGAAGTACTTTCTCCCAGACCTGAGAGATCACCATGTATTGGTGCGCACCGACAACACAGCAGTGGTCTACTACATCAATCACCAGGGAGATCTGCGTTCGCGCCCCTTATACAAGCTGGCGCACCAGATCCTTGTGTGGTCCCAGGACAAACTCCTCTCATTGCGAGCAGTTCACGTTCCTGGGCATCTAAATGTAGGAGCAGACGTCCTGTCGAGGCAGGGAATGGATGCTTCACCCCGAGGTGGTGAAGCAGATTTGGAAAGTGTTCGGTCCAGCTCAAGTGGATCTCTTTGCCACGAGGGAGAATGCTCAATGTCGCCTCTGGTACTCTCTAGTTAATCCAGATCCCCTGGGGCTGGATGCCATGGTACAGACGTGGCCGAGGCTATGTCTGTATGCCTTTCCCCCGATCGCTCTGCTCCCAGAAGTTCTGAAGAGAGTCCGCCGGGACGGGGTCAGTTTACTGTTAGTAGCCCCGTACTGGCCGGGCCGCGTATGGCTCTCGGACCTGATTTCTCTCCTTGACGGCTCTCCATGGGAGATTCCCGTCAGGAGTGATCTCCTCTCACAGGCGGGAGGTACCATCTTGCACCCCCATCCGAACCTGTCGGTGTGCTCCCTGAGGGGGCACAGCTCATAGCTTCTGGTCTCTCAACCGAGGTTGTTGAGACCATCCTCCAGTCCAGAACTCCCTCTACGAGGAAACTGTATGCCCTGAAGTGGAAGCTTTTCACTTCATGGTGTGGAGAACACCAGCAAGACCCAGTTAACTGCCCAGTTGGTACAGTACTGGAGTTCTTGCAGGCCCGCTTCTCCACAGGGTTATCCTACTCCACCCTGAAGGTCTACGTGGCGGCAATCTCGGCCTACCACGCCCCTCTTGGTGGTACGTCAGTGGGTAAAGACCCCTTGGTTGTACGTTTCCTCCACGGTGTGCTGAGGCTGAGGCCTCCGGTACGACCTCATGTCCCTACGTGGGATCTGGCTGTGGTGCTTGAGGCCCTCTGTAGGCTGCCATTCGAGCCTATAGAGGAGATTTTGGTTCGGTTTCTCACCATTAAAACTGCGCTGTTACTAGCCCGAGTTCCTGAAGGAGAACGTCCCAGGTTACGTATGTAACCCTGGTTCCCAGAGGGAACGAGACGCTGCGTCTCGATCCATACTTCTGGCATCCCTGCCGAGCGCTCGCTTCATTCCCCGAAGCTGACGCCGGCCCCGTTGCACATGTTTTTATGCTTCCTGGTCGATGACGTCATCCGCCCATGACATATCGCCCTTCAATTGGCCAGATTACACGTGTTCAGAGCGTGGTTCCACCAAAGGCGTTCCCCTAGCGTTTTCGGACGCAGCGTCTCGTTCCCTCGGGGAACCAGGGTTACATACGTAACCTGGGACGATTATTCTGCTGTTTTCTTCTTCCTTTTTTAAACCTAAAAATAAAGTTAAGAATATTTTATATTCCTGAAAACATTTCAGATTTTTTATTTTTTTTTCCTCACCTAAGATATATAAATCACCAATTAGGACAACCTCCAGCTTGTCCCCAAAGGTAAGATGTTTAATAAAATTACTGGGTTTGTTTTAAATATTAAGCATTATAAAATAACATCAGCTACACACAAACCTATACGACTATATTGTCATATTATATCAATAAAAACAAGTCAAATACAGACCTCATGTTTAATTTTTCATAGTTACAACATATTTTTTGCCACTATTTGGCAAATACAAGAACATCCATACATACGACACATTCACTTTAGAGAGAGTGAAAATTAATTAAACAGACAGCTCATTGTTGAGAAAGGTTCTTTAAAAATAGCTGTTTAAAAATGGTGTGCATTCTAATTGTGATTATTGTAAGTGCAAGATTTTTATTTTTTTTCAGCGAGTCTTCTACAAGAACTTCCATACAATCAAATAACATCAAAGCCTTTAGTTTTTCTAGAATTTCACTTCAAAATATTTCAATTTCAAGAACATTCTTATAAACTTCCTAGAATTTATCTTAAGAAACTTCTTTTTTCTTAAGAAGATTTTTGTGAATCTGGTGTTGTGCCGCATTCTAGCACCCCACCAGATTATCACCTCAAAAGACAAACTTCAGCACAACTACAGCCCCAGGTTACTGCATTTATCCTTAACACAGATGATATCAAATTTATTTATTTATTTTGAAGGTTCTTAAGTGTGAAAGTGTTCCTTGTTTGCTGATTTGATGTCAGAGTTCAGGATAGAATGTTTTCAGACTGTGTTTCCAAAACACAATGCTAATATTAGGTGTTGATGTGTTCAAATTAATGTATAAAATGTTTAAATGTTTGGTTTATTTACATTTATTTTTTATTTTTATTTATATTTAATTTAGCACTTTCTGTACAACTTTCTGTGCAAAAAAAAATCTTTGGCTAAACTTAGGTGCAGTTTTAGGAGCGTTTAAATGGCATTGTATTCATCATAAAACTGGCAACTTTTTATGCACTTTTTTTTTTTTAGCTATTCATTTACATGTGTGCAGTGCGGAGGTATGTGGTGTTTCTTTACAAAGTGACATTGCCAACTACTGGCCTGGCTTGCATAATAAACAGTTTAAACAAATTTTGTAGATCTGTGTGAATTGGGTGTATTTTGGCAGTGTTGTCTGTACGCAAAGCTTTTCAAAAACGTAAATGAAAAGCTTTTCTGTTTTTAGTACTTTAAAGAAACCATTAGTCATAAAAATACACTGAAATGAAATGGCAAAATATTGATTAAATTTAAAGGACATTTCAAATAAATAAATGAATAACATCAAGGACATTGAGAAAAAACTCAAGGTTTTGCAAACATTTTCCTCCATTGTGCCATTAGATAAAAAAAAAAATCACATGCTCTGATAGACATCCTTTGACCAATGAGAATTGTAGAGAGGTGCTTGATTTCAAACTGATTTCATGCCCTCAAAACACATCTTATACCATCAAATGCTCCATCAGCACTTTCTATAGTGTGTAGGCACAATCACATCGGACAGACAGTGGTGTGTGAACATAATAAAATGTACTATACTGTAAAATAGATTCAGTGCAGCACAATAGGCACATTTACATAAGGAGAACTGGATCCCACTCAGCCTTTGATTTTCCAGTGCCCAGTGAACAATGAAGTGTTCTGCACCTGATGGGCCATTTCCTATTCTATCTTCTCTTTAACCTTCGCAACAGCCTTCTTTTCCTATGAGCTCAATACCACCGGTAACCAGACAGTTACTCATGACACACTTCAGTACAATGGAGTGTGTGCGAAACAAATGGGAACAGATTGTATGCCATTCATGGCCAATTAAAAGATTTCCACCAAATATGTTGCCCATAGCACCTGGCGTAGATGGGAGATTGTAACTATTGCCTCATTTATACTGAAGCAAGGATGGTTTGAGGCTAGCTGTGCTTTGCATGACAGTAATGACTGCCTATGTCTAGTTGGCATTCAGCAGCGAGTTGTTGTCATGGCACCACTTTGATCACATCCGTGTTCCCTTTTCTGTATGATGTATCATCATTGTAGTTGATTAATCCCATTACTCTGGTGTCAGCAGGAAACGTGTTGATGTGGCTTTTGCAATAGATCGCAGAATGGGTTGTTGATTAAAGTGAAGGAAAGTGTTTGACAATAGCTCAGCACAACAAAGATAATCATTTGTGAAAGGTTTAATGCATTGTAGTTTAAAGTGTGCTGTCCGTGGTGCTGAAGTGGCTGGATGCTGAATATGCTTACATACTGAAACACTGTTCAGAACTGCTAAAGAATGCATTGCAAATATAGTTATATAAACATTTATAGATGAGCAGACACACTCTGTCTCTTGCTTTTCATCACTCACTCTCTCTGCACACACACACACGCGCGTTTCAGAAATGATGACCATTTAAAGCATGTTCAAGGGTGTTTGACAGTGTGCAAAAATGTAGTCGGACACTTTGCATGTGGTGTTTTTGAGTAGCAGCTTAACTAGCTTTCAAATTGATTTGGTGCAGCGCTCCATTAGAGTCAAGGGCAAGCTTTGGGAAATAAATAAATAATGAATTAACACAGGCAACCATAAATTTTCACTCTAATAATGCTTTACTCCACTGGGCATCATGCCAAAGGGTAACATATATTCCTTTGCTGAGCGAACACACTTTGTATCGCGTTATTTTAGTGCACCTGTACACAGAGACTCTGGCCAAACTCTGACTTGCAGTTTTTAGTCAATTCCTCAGTGACATATTTAGCTTGAATTTGGACTCTTAGCGAGCATATATTGACCATTTAGAAATGTGTGTAGAGGTAACATGCATTTATTATCAGTGGCACAGATTTGATTATTTTAAAGCTGCAGTCATAGATATACAGTGTTCTTCCGCAAGACGCATGCAGTTCTGTTTATTAAATGCTAGAGCGCCAAAAGTTACAGACTTCAGCTTTAAATAATAATTATTATTATTTATTTATTTTTATTATTTTTGTTATACAATTACATATTTATAGGAAGATTACAAGTGTACACAATGAAAAATAAAATCTAAACGACATCAACTGCGTGCTTCACACAATACCATCTAAATGAAATGGTTCTATTCATGTCATTGATATTATTTAGTATCAGCTTGAATGCATTGAGATACACCAATGAAAGTAATTTTTATGAGTCAGATCAGCTAAAAATAGGACAATACGGAAACTGCAGGCTGTTTTTACATTTTACAGTTCACAGTGAAAGAAAATCAATACTAAGTACACAGCATGTTGTGTGTAATACTGGGGAATAAATAAACTGAATATTAAATTACGTAGTATTTTAATGTACAGTTATATTTTTCCTCTTTTTAATCTGTAGGGTAATGCATTACAACTATAATTAATAATTACAGTGGCATTTACTTCTTATGCAGATATTAATTAAGAGAAGAGTGTCGTCTCCAGAGAGCCTGACCGTAGCTTGTATTCCTAAATTGGTGATGGGAGCCATGGGAAATGAACTATATTTTACAGCAACCCTCAGCTGGATGTGCCTTGATGGTATTTATGGTGCAGTAATGCTATAAAGCCGAAAAATGGGAACATTTATGAAGTGACGGTAGAAAGCTTTTCATCCATCTCCTGCTGTGCTCTGTATGTTTAATTTATATGATTGGCAGTAACAACCCTTTCTTGGCCTTTACTGACAACGTCAGTCAGTTTTATGATATTTGCCTATACAAAGCACCGTTAAGATAATGTGACAGGTTCAGTGAAGGCAAGCCTTATATATATATATATATATATATATATATATATATTTATTTATTTATTTATTTATTTATTTATTTTTTTTACTGTATCAAAATATAAATTATAAAAAAAAAAAAAAAAAAAAAAAAAAAATGGATGCATGCTTGGAGTCATGCAGGTTTGAATCTGGACATGTCCTCCTTCATTTTCTCAGATTCAGTCCTGATGCATTACTTGCTTCCCACACTGTGTGTCTGTCAAATAAAGTGCCATAATTCCTATCAAAATGATGGATTTGTATATGTAAATGTGTTTTTGTACATTCATAATGGAAACACATGATGTGAGTGCATAGACAAGACAGTGTTTATGAGAAATGTTTTACAATAGTATTTTTCCCAAACAAAACTCTCATGCTGTGATATTATCTTAAGGTTTAATTTTATTCCAACAAATGTTTTATTAAAATAATGCTGTTGTATTGCTCCACACTAAAAGAAACTGTGCTTTGCATTTTGCTTTTCCATTTGGCACATTGGCACATTCACACAACCCTGTCCAAACAAACAACACTGAAATATTTCTGCTTCAATTACTATTTCAAAAATTATTTTAATTATATATTTGAGGGGAAATACAAACAAACACAAAAATAAATAAATAAAGAAACAAAGAAACAAACAAAACAAAACAAAACAAATAGGCTTTAAAATATGTGCATCACTTACCACTCAACTGTAGAAGGGTATTTGTATTCTGATTGTTCTTTTTTAACAGCCAGACTTGGACATCCATAAGCTGTATGACCATTTAGTGGACACTATCATGTTTAAAAAGCATCAAAGAAGGAAAAATGGTTCGGCTTCACAATGGAGAAACATTATAACCTTAAATTAACTTTAAAGGTGTAGTTCAACCAAAAATGAATCCAGCATATCCACCTCAAAAATGACCAAAACGCTAATGAACAAATTTTATATGATAGCTGCAGTGGACGAAAACTGTGATATAACAGGAAAAGTGAATAACAATCTATAAATTTGGGTCTGTTATAATATGTGACCGTGTGAGGCTTCAGAAGACTTAGAATATACAGTGGGGGAAAAAATTATTTGATCCCCTGCTGATTTTGTACATTTGCCCACTGACAAAGAAATGATCAGTCTATAATTTTAATGGTAGGTTTATTTGAACAGTGAGTGACCACCAGGTTTGCACAGATCTCAGGAGGGATTTTGTCATACTCCTCTTTGCAGATCCTCTCCAAGTCATTAAGGTTTCGAGGCTGATGTTTGGCAAACTCGAAACTTCAGCTCCCTCCACAGATTTTCTAAGGGATTAAGGTCTGGAGACGGGCTAGGCCACTCCAGGACCTTAATGTGCTTCTTCTTGAGCCACTTCTTTATTGCCTTGGCCGTGTCTTTTGGGTCATTATTATGCTGGGATACCCATTCACGACCCATTTTCAACGAAGGAAAGGAGGTTCTCACCCAAGATTTGATGGTACATGGCCCCGTCCATTGTCCATCGTGATGTGGTGCAGTTGTCCTGTCCCCTTAGCAGAAAACCACCCCCAAAGCATAATGTTTCCAACTGTATGTTTGACGGTGGGGATGGTGTTCATGGGGTCATAGGCAGCATTCTTCCTCACGTGGCAAGTTGAGTTGATGCCGAAGAGCTTGATTTTGGTCTCATCTGACCACAGCACTTTCACCCAGTTCTCCTCAGAATCATTCAGATGTTCACTGACAAACTTCAGAAGGGCCTATACATGTGCTTTCTTGAGCAGGGGGATCTTGTGGGCGCTGCAGGATTTCAGTCCTTCACGGCGTAGTGTGTTACCAATTGTTTTCTTGGTGACTATGATCCCAGCAGCTTTGAGATCATTGACAAGATCCTCCCGTGTAGTTCTGGGCTGATTCCTCACTGTTCTCATGATCATTGAAACTCCATGAGGTGAGATCTTGCATGCAGCCCCAGACCGAGGGAGATTGACAGTTATTTAGTGTTTCTTCCATTTGTGAATAATTGCACTAACTGTTGTCACGTTCTCACCAAGCTGCTTGGCGATGGTCTTGTAGCCTATTCCAGCCTTGTGTATGTCTACAATCTTGTCCCTGACATCCTTGGACAATTCTTTGGTCTTGGCCATGGTGGAGAGTTTGAAATCTGATTGATTGATTGCTTCTGTGGACAGGTGTCTTTTATACAGGTAACAAGCTGAGATTAGGAGCACTCTGTTTAAGAAAGTGTTCCTAATCTCAGCTCAGAAATCAGAGAGCTCAATCAGCCCCCTATCAATCAGCCAGAAATCTTGCTGATTGATAGGGGATCAAATACTTATTTCACTCATTAAAATGCAAATCAATTTATAATCTTTTTGAAATGTTTTTTTTTTTTCTGGATTTTGTTGTTGTTGTTGTTGTTCTGTCTCTCACTGTTCAAACCTACCATTAAAATTATAGATTGATCATTTTTTTGTCAGTGGGAAAACGTACAAAACCCTCACTGTAGAAGAATATAGTCAGATTGTAAGGCAACTTTTAGGACACTTATTTTTAGCCCTTATTCATTTTTGTTTTATTATACTGGAAAAGAGTGGCCAGATCATTCTGCAGCGTTACATTATAAATCATACAGGTCTGAAACAACATGAGGGTGAGTAAATGATGACAGTGTTTTCACCTTTGGGCAAATTATGCCTTTAAGCATTCCAAAAATAATTTCTTCACATTTGACTAGTGAAGTGTTTTGAGTGCATCTTGAATTCAATTTGTTTGAAGAGGTAAATCTCAAGTTATTTACTCAGTTTTCCACATGGTTGCTTATGCCATCCACAAGTGCTCAGACACGAGGTGTGCGTTTGCATGTCCTTCAGATTTCCAGCGTACCTCACTCCCTCTAAAGTCGTGTTGTCACCCGATTACGGCGTATCGCTCATCCGAGCCTCTGAATGCAGAGTGCCAAGTAACGTGTTGCGATTCTCATACAGTATTCAGACAGACATTTTATAATTTATGACGCAGTTTCTGCTATTGACATCGTTCTCAAAGACACAGAGCAGGGTGGTACATACAGGCCAACATTTCAGTCTCAATTTAAGAGCAGAGGGAAAATGACTTAATCAAAGATGGCATGTAGATTATGGTACAGTAAGTGTGTCAAGTATATCCTCTAGCATTCCTGTGGCAAACGAACTCTGACTCTGTGATGTAGTGAAAGTGCTGTCAGCCTCCTCTGCTCCTCTTAATGCTTGTTGTTAAGGTGAGATGCTCACTCAGGCAATTTGTTGTGCTTTGAAGTGTGAGAGATATAGACCGAGTTTTAAATTCAGTCTGTTCTCATAGACGAATGACAATGGGAAGCATCTTTTAAGTGTATATTGAATGTCTGCACTCTTGTCTTGTTATAAAATTTTTCAAAATGAGTTAGCAACTTACTGTGTTTAGCTGGGACTCGTCTTGCCTTTAGCTCATTCTTTGTTTTAAAGTTGATGTGCGTAATTTTTTAAGCTCTAAAATACTTTCTTCTATTCTATCTTAATATGCAGAAACAACAATAAGGAAGACATTTGAACGTTGATTTCACAAAAAGTGTAAACACTCTGGCACTGTGGAACATGACACATTTTATAAACATTAGTTTATTTAAAGTGGTTTTACCATGTCAACCAATGGCTTGAGTTGTTTTAAAGTCCATGTAAAGAAATATCAAATATGTGTTCTGAGTTTGTCACACCACAGAAAAATGCTACTAACCACCCAGCCAAATTTGAATGATAAAAAAAGAACAGCATTCTGCTCTTAATTGCTGGGGGCGTGTCCACTGTCAGTGCTAAAGCCACGCCCACCCACATCAGTTTAGGACAGAGAGGGAAGTAAGATGGAAGTTGCAAATCAATTAATATCAGTCAACTGTTTTATGGTAGAAACATTAAATGACTGACAGCAATATCCAGTGATGCAAGCTACGCAACCTTTTGTATCATGTATGACCATTTTGAGAGTGAGATTAAAGGGCTCATATGATGTTGCTAAAAAGAACATTATTTTGTGTATTTGGTGTAATGCAATGTGTTTATGTAGTTTGAGGTTCAAAAAAAAAACATTATTTTCCACATTTATTGTTTCTCCTCTCTGCCCTGCCTTTCTGACACTTTTACAAAGCTCATCATTATGAAAAGCGAGGTGTTCTCTGATTGGCCAGCTTTCCTGTGCGTTGTGATTGGCCGAATACCTCAAGCATGTGATGGAAATATTATGCCCCTTACCATGTTGTGATGCTGTTTCCGACGAGACAAAAAACAATAAAAACCATTATAAATGAGGCAGTGGGGACATAACTACTGATTATAATGACTCATACTGTCTGTTTACGCATTGCGTTGTGTTGTTTATGTGGCGTGACACATAACACCATGTCTGCCTTTGTGACTTTAGAAATTACAAACAACAAGCACTACTGTACACTGCTTAAAACTCATGTTTGAATAGTCAGCAGCAAATTCTTTAAATATGAAAACGTACTTACACGCTGTGAGTCAGAAGTGCCAGTCCGTCCTTGCAACATTGGAATTGCCCCACTTTATAGCCTTAACCCTTTGTGTACAGCTGGCATTGTAGGCTACTCTCCCAGGTTCAGGAAACAGTCCTCTGTAAAATGCGCAGCACCCACTCGAATATGTGTGTCGTACTGTTCTGGAACAGTGTTGTAAATTTAACTTAATCACATATTTCTAGCGTACTCATTTGGAAGGCTAAACAAAGTACTCTCTCTTTCGCAATGAAACACACAGCATCTTCACAGCATGGCGTGTGGGTGGTGTTATGCAAATCTACCCACACGGTAACGTAGACATGTGGGGGCATGTTTGAATGAGTTGTTTTAGGAACACGTGGTTAAGTCTTAACTTTTATAATAAATATCTCTCTGGGTTTGAGCCTTTAAGCTTTGACACAAGAAACTGCATCATATGACCCCTTTAAAGTTGTGTGCGTGAATTATCTGTGTCTGTGTGTCTCTCTCTACAAACAGTGAAGCTGAGTTTATATTTCAAAAACATAGATTTTACCCCCTCATTGCTGCGATCCAGTATCGGGTAATAAAAGTCATGGAGAAGTGTTGAGTCAATAGGTTTCTGTGTGTAGTTCTCTAGTTATTATAGTGTTAGGGGAGGGCCCTGTTGAAAAAAATAAAAAATAAATAAATAAAATAAATAAAACAGCATATGCTGGAGGGGCCAGCTAAGGACCAGCTTAAACTAGCTCAAACCAGCATCCATGCTTCAAAACCTACCTAACCAGCATATGCTGTATTGCTGCTCAGTAGCCCCAGTGTGTCATCGTGACATGATTTTAGGCCTGCCAAAAAAAATCCTGAACGCACAAACGATGAAAAACTGTTTAACAGTCTAACTCCAATTCACTACTACAGGGGTTTCCAACCACATTCCTGGGTCCCCTCAACACTGCATGTTTTCCATGTCTTCCTAATCAAACACAGCTGATTCATATCATCAGCCCATTTGTAGAGACTCTAAGGGCCTATTTACACCTGGTCACTTCATGCGTTTTCTCTGATCGGAAATCTATCTGATTTGTTAAAGCGTTTCCATTTACACTTTACACATGTGTCTCCACAAAACGGATGTAAATCTGGTCTTCAATTCCCATGCTATATGCAAATTTAATGGAGTTCATGTCAATGAAAGCATCAGATATGCACTGCATTTTATGCTATTTTATTCATTAACAGCTAATTTTAAGATCAAAGACAGCAACAGGAGAGAGTGCAGCATCAGCACTGGAAAGATAGGTTAGTCTCACCATTTTTAATGAAGATGATTTTGTGTTAAGCGTCTTGCGTGTTGGCTTGCTGAAGAGATACTCGGTTACTCATCCATGGCGTTGCATTAGTGCTGTCTTATCTGACTACAACATGCCATTTAGCCTATAAAACTCTTCTCACACTTTATTATTTTAACATTTTGGGAGGAGTAAAACTTGCATATGTGGTTTCATCAACCAGATGCATTTACACATTCAGTTTCATCTTGAATGTGGCCCAGACCACCTCCTCAAGTGGTTTGAGCGTTTTGAAAGCGTTTCAGAGGGCATCTGCACCGTTTCTTTTCACAGTCGGATATCTATCCGATTAGAGAAAATGCATGAAGTGACCAGGTGTAGACAGGCCATACGACTTGAAATGGTTGTGTAAGACAATGGATAAATGCAATGTACAGTGATCCAGGACTGTGGTTGGGAACCACTGGTACTATATAGTACACAATCTTAGTAACATATTTTCAGCAATACATTTCTAATGTTTATTATGTGTTTAGAATCAATTCTCTGAATTGCTCTTGAATAATAATAATAATAATAATAACAATAATAATAATATACACTAATATAATAATATATGCCATTTTATAAAGTATTGTTTTTAGTAATAAAATAAAGTAATGTGTTTTTTTTTTTTTCATTCACAATATATTTACATTTTGACAGAAAATATAATGTCATCTTAACATTCCCTTTGTGGCCAAATTAAATGCAAATAATGTGTTATGCATAAAAACTCACTAAACAAGTAAGTAAGTATGTAAGTAAGTAAGTAAGTAAATAAATCGATTAAAAAAGGTGCTACTGTTGCATTTTAAGTGAGCTTGCGTGAATGGACCAACAAAAGTAGACAACTCTCTAATAGCATCTCGCTGTGCCATTATCATGACATTATCATGGCCTTTTCTGAACAGCACGTACACTGAACTGATTTACTGGTTCCAGTTTACGTGCATTTTCATGTTATGGGCTGCTTCAGGTTCTCTTGTTTAACAAATATTTGTAATTCTAGACATTTGTGATTAATGTCTTGCCATTAATCTGTATTTGGGCCACATATCTGCTAATTAGTGTACTTTGCTCTAAAGGATGATATATATATATATATATATATATATATATAATACATATGGTTCAGCTTAAGTCTAAAATGAGTTGGAATCTTTCAGTTTTGAAAAGCAACATCAGTTATAGAGCGATTAAACAAACAAACAAACAAAAAAATTATATATATATATATATATAAAATAAAATAAAATAAAAAATAAAAAAACAAGACTCTGAAACTTACACACTCACAGACATGTTGGTTCTAATGCCTACTGGTCTCCGTAATGAAATACCCCAGGCTTGAAATCTGCTAATATCAAATTTTTTTACCATTCTGTTGGGGAACAGGGCTGTTCATTTTCATCAATATTGCCTTCCCTTGCTGCAGAACACACATTTGTTCTCTTTTTCCGCCTGGCTAATGGCATTAGTGTTGTATTAGTGGAGGGGCTGTAAGTAGAACTGTTGCCCCGGATAGAAAAAGAGGCCAGTTGGCTTGCTGTTTGCTTCTCCTCGCTGTGAACAGATAAAATGAATGAGATTTGCAAATGGCTGGATACACTTTGGCCAGCCTTTCATGATGATGAAGGGAATTTATTAAGGGAGACTTGAGAAAGCGGTATTAATCAGGTCTGTTTGCCGCCTCTAGACTTGTTATGTCCCCTGCAAGGATATCGGGGTCGGTAATGCCTTTACATAAGTCTTGCTTGTCTCAAGTTGGTTGTTCCATGGGGATGGCACCAGAGCAAAACTGCCATATAACAGGCTGGCCGTGTCGCATGGAGGCGACTTGCTTGACCACAGATGTGATTAGGATGAAGTGTAGACCATGAACCACTCGTTCGAAGGACATTACCCTAATGCAGCATTGGTGCAGGGCCAGGGCTGACTTCATTTTTTATTTTGCAAAGATAATTAAAAATGCATGCAACTTTCATAGTTGTGGTTGCAGTTTGGCCATTGGATGCTAACACTTTGCTGCATGGCCAAAAAGAAACCAGATTTGTTGAAGAGATATAAATGTCTCCTTTTGTAATATCCAGTGACCTTTTTTCTGTGCCATTATCCACAAGGAAGATGTTTTGTTTTTCGAGGCAGTAATAGCCTCGAAACAGAGTTGCTAGCAAATGCGTCTTTAATAACACAGCAAATGAGTGAGCACTGAACACTTGTTTTGGACAATTATTGCAAATAGAGAGGTGATAAGTATGCAAGATGCCCATGTTAAATGATACTGTTAATTTGTTTATATAAAGATACAGGAACAAAACAAATGAGATAAACTAATAATATGGTAATGTGTCAGGCATTTACAGGGAATTAAGACCTTCTGATATTTTTTGGAAAATGGTAAAAGATTATTGACTCAAACTTTATTTTGGGAACCAGTTCTTATTATTGAACTAATATTACCTATGACTTTTGCCTCAATAAACTCCTAATGTGAAGCATATTAATAGTTAGTAAGGCAGTTGTTTAATTTTAGGTATGAGGTGGGATTAAGGGATTTAAAATATGTTTATGCAGAATAAGGCATTAAAGGGTTAGTTCACCAAACAATGAAAATTCTGTCATTAATTACTCACATTCATGTCGTTCCAGACCTGTACGACCTTTGTTCATCTTCGGAACACAAATTAAGATTATTATTATTATTATTTATTTATTTTTTTTTTTATTATTAAATCCAAGAGATTTCAGACCCTGCATATACAGCAACGCAACTACCATGTTCAAGGCCCAGAAAAGGCATGTAAGGATATTGTTAAAATAGTCCATGTGACATCAGTGGTTTAACCTTAATTTTATGAAGTTACGAGAATAGCTTTTTGTGTGCAAAGAAAACAAAAAGAATAAATCATTATTCAACAGATTCTTCTCTTAGGCGTCAGTCTCCGCCGCACATTCACGAAAGTACCACAATGTGCCGGTGTTCTGATGTAGTATATCAGAAGTTTAAAGCATGATTTCAGCATGATAATCAAAACCAAACTTCATTTACATGTAAAGAGACATGCACAAAAACAGCATGTTTCTGCTTCAACTCAAAATAGGCCTTTTCAAAATGATATAATAAATGATCTGGGGGTATTTTGAGCTGAAACTTAACAGACACATACTGGGGACACCTGAGACTTATATTGCATATTGTAAAAAGGGGCATAATAAATCTAATTTAAAATAAAGTGTTATCGATTATTGAATTATTATTGCACTTGACAAAATTGATTAAAATATCTTGACAAGCAGTTTTATTTCCTTTGTTGGCATATTTCCTGTTGAAACAGGAAGTTAGGGTGGGACATATTTATAGGCTTGCCCTTTTATTTGAAATAGCCACTAGTTTTTAGTTTTCGGTTTGCTATCCCTGAGGAGAGGTGCTATACAGTTTAACATGTATATATCTGCAATATCTTTTGGTTGCGTATTAGCATATAGATGAGCTCAAAGACAATAACTAAAAAAAGAACACTCTTTGAGAATGAAGCTGTCAGATTCTCTTTGGGAGAAAAACTACCAATAAGAGTGCAACACTCCTGGTATTGCTATAAAAAGTCTGTGACTTTATCCTGCTGTTCAGTAAACTGCTTTCAGATTTAGCTGAATGTATGGAAGCATTTTAATTCCAGAAATCAAATGCATTTTCTGTTCCTGTTCCTGGAAAATGTCTAATATTCTGTGGCCATTAGAGCAAACATCACACCTGATGACTCCTACAGGATAGCTGCCCACTCCATTACAGATGCCCTACCATGTTTTACAATTGGCATGGGGATTGAAGGCATGCTTGGTTTTCTATAAAAGTAAACCCATTTGGACACAGGTAATGGAGAGAAAGATAATTCATCGGAGCATATAACTTTGTTAATTGCTCAGGGGCTCAGAAACCCAATAACCCTAATTATAGTCAACACTGACACAGTAACTCATAATATTGCTCACGTTTACAGCTGGATTTTGTGAAACTAAGCATTTATCTCAATTTAGATAATTTGATTTCTGTCACTTTGCCTTGTTGTAGTTATTGACTCTCTTAAGAAAATAGTGTAATTTGGGAAAACTTGATAACTTCACTTTATTGTGGTCTTCACATTTAACTGCGAGTTTCACACTGCTTCATCCAACAGCTCAAGTTTTGACTGGTTAAACCGCTTAAAAGCATTTATGTATTTGGACTAAATAAAGTAGTTTGTAAGCAACATATAAATTGGTAATACTGTATCACTATGGCTACATCTACATTAATCCGGACACATTTGAAAACAGAGTTTTCGTTTTAAAACGCTCTCCATCCACACTAGCGTTTTCAAGGGTTTTCCAAATGTTTCTCATCCACACTGAAACATAGGAAAACGTTAAATTTGCCATACTGCGCATGCGTAAAAACTCACTTAGATGATACAGACAGAACAGACATGATAAGTTTTAACGCAATTCTGGGCAGGATCAATTAATTTACACAAATTTCTCATCATTCACTGACGTGTCCATGTCACGCGGTCTCATGTTTGATCTAAAAACCAACTGCCCTCACGTTTAGCTGCAGGAGTCAGGACAGCAACTGAGTACATTTTCTGTCATCTTTTTAGGACTGTAATGTGAAGAGTGTATAAATATATCTTTAGCAGCAGTGTGAAAGTGAATAGCACATAACAGCCACAATTACCGGTATAAACATGGATATCTATTGGTACAATATGCGTCACATGACTAAACATGCGTCACCATTTTCAAAAGCCTCCGTTTTCACAGTCCACACTGCAACGCAAAAACGGCGTTTTCAAATTTATCCACTTTGGAGACCGTTTTCAAAAAGCTCTGTTTTCCTCCGTTTCCGTCTCAGTGTGGACGGAAGGCCAAAATGGAGAGAAAAAGATGCGTTTTCAAATGAAAACATATTAGTGTGGACATGGCCTATGTTATGCTAGATCCAACTGTTTTTTTGTAGAGCTCTTAAAAGCTTTTTAAAAATAACTTGTTTCATGGGACTTGCACAAGTGCAAAAAGTGCAATGCTGCATCAGGTGAGCTACTGAGCAAATTTACTATATTTAAAAAAAATGTGTATATATATAAGATGCATACGTTTAGAAGTCATGCATTATGGTACTAATGTGTTTTGAGGTCATTCTATACTACTGTGCTTACTGTGTTTTTACTTGTCTTCACGATTCATGAGTTCTTCATAATGGCTAATAAAGAGTCAATTAATTAGGGCTGCACGATTAATCTGATTTTTAATGTTTTTTTTACAATTACAGATGCCACAATTATGCAATCGTTCAAAGGCACAAAAAAAAAAAATCCTGCATTATTCTGCTTTCTTAAGATGTGTGTGTGTGTGTGTGTGAGAGAGAGAGAGACAGTCTGTGTTTTATTTTTTTTTTTAATTTTTACTTTTTTAGATTTAAAGAAGAAACTATATATAAAAATGTGGCATGTGGTTGCTTCAAACTATGTTATAAAGCTATTCAAAACATCATTCAATGTAAATTGTGATAATCATAACTGATCATCGCAATTACAATTTCAAGGGAATCATCGACAATTATGGTTTTTGTCATAAACGTGCCCTACAATTAATATTGTTTTCCTTTGGCTCAAATTATAATTGCATATATAACACTTAACCAGTACACTGACTACTGATCTACAGAGCTGAACAGCTAAACTAAGGACACACTTTGAGTGACCATAAGCAAATATGGCAAGGGCATTCACTGAAATTAATAGGAATGCTAAGCTTTCTCCAGTTATTTTAAGCTCCCTGGTTTTACAAAAAAATGAATAAATAAAAATAAAAATAAAATAAATAAATAAAATTTGCAACGTTAGGTCATTAATTACAGTATAAACTTTTTAAATTGAGAAAATTTCTCAATTTCTAAATTCTAATTGGTGTTGTAATGTATGCCACAGTACCTTTACTTCACATAGTCAAATGTTGCCATGGTTAACCCAAAAATTAACATAAATAAAAACTGATGATCAGATATATATCAGGTTTAGCTGAAATAACCTTTTAAAAATCCATTGCTTTGTTTATTTTTAGGCAAAAAATATCAATGAATCATTTGGCCTCAAGGATAATTTGTTTACTTAACTGCATATATTATTCAAAAAAAAAATTAGCAAAAAAAAAACAAAAAACAAAACAAACAAAAAAGTGTTTTTCAAAATCTTGAATCTATTAATTGCTACCGAGATTGCTTAACCTTACATTATTCTTTCTGTACATTTTCCTTTACATTTATTTGACACTTATCCATCACACTTGTAGAACTGAAACTTTACACTGACAACTAGGGGTCTGGATGGATGAAATTTGTTTAGTACCTGCTACCACTGCTCACTGTAGCAGTTTTCTCTGTCTACCTCTCATTCTGCACATAGCAAATATAGTTCGATCTAAGAAATGCTAGAGGCTGTGGAGGTACAGGCTTGAATGGGAGACAAACTATCAGTGGGTCAGTTCTGTCCCTGGTAATGAGTATAAGGCAAACTGCACACTTTGTCTTAAAGCGCTTATTTGTCCTTTGGGGTTTTTGGGTATCTGTCTCTTATTTTTCCACATCGAAGGTGGCAACTCTACTCATCATTAGGAGCATTATTACAATTCTACATTTAATGGGCAAAATAATTTTATTGGACAGCTGTAAGTCTGAACTCAGCACATATCTAGTCTAACAAAAGATGATTATGGTAAATGTTGACCTCTTGGGAAGAGGACTGATCCTCTAGGAAGCACTAGCAAACTTACTAATCTGTCTAGTGACAAACATGATGGATTACTCTATGCAACGGTGCTGCAAACTAATGAATCAACACCATTACAACAATGACTCCAATCTGTTAGTGACCTGCCTATGGAGGTAAAGCTGGACTAAAGGTGCTACAAATGCTAGTGTGCCAAGATTATGGGCCTAGTCATCTAAAATAATTCATCTACTGGATTGTACAATGTCCAGTTAGTGTTGGCATTCAGCCATTCTTTTCTTTTCAACAAAGGAATTATTCACTTGGAATTATGTCCCACTTGCTGCAAAATGCTTAAAAGTTGAAGGAAAGTTTGTACTAGGGCTGGGCGATAATATCGATAAAACGATATGAGGAGTTCGATATAACTTTTACGTGCCAAAAGCGGAACGAAACAGCGCGACTCATTTGAATCGCGCCACATGGATCATTTATCCACTCGGACCAAAGTTCAAACTGTCGCCCTGCGCGAGCTCACTACAGACGATGCATTTATTATCTTGATGCGGCCATATAAAACTGAGGTTGCTACAATTTTTACAGGTGTTACTGATTGATAATGAACAAAAATTTACCTCTGCATCCTCAAGCTACTATCAAATGTGCATTTCTAAGAGACAAAAAAGTGATATTACTATTATTATTATCATTATCATTATCAGACAACTCAAACCTGTTTCTTGATTTGAAACAATATAACTCATTAGAACATGCAGAAATTATTTTTTTTTATTTAGATATTTATTTTGTTAAGGAAAATTAATGGTCTGGCTTCTACAACTTCCATTTTGGAGCAAAAATCTGACTTTAAACTGGAAAGAAATAAAGATATGACATTTATCGTGATAATTATCGATATCGACTGATATGAAAAAAATTATCATGATAATTTTTTTGCCCATATCGCCCAGCCCTAGTTTGTACACTATAAGATCAAATCAACGCACAACAGAAATCAGTAATATATTCACATATATTCACTCTAATGATGGACAACAAAGTGGAATCTGCAAGTAACTGCTGCAGAAACTACTGTAATTGCTGCCAGACATTTTCTCACAGCTTCACTTTTCTTAGTTTTTGACACTTTAATATGGCTAAAGAGTCCAAATACCTTTTGTGGCCACTGTAACTCAATATGTCAGTCTGGCAGCAAGTATGTCATTAACGATGTCCATCCATGACACTTGAACTACCAAACCGAGAAGGGTGTCAGTAAAAACACTTTTTGTTCACTTGCAAAGAAGATGTTCTTTGCTCTCTTCTTGTTAATGCCAAAGCAGTATTTGTGCCCATAGACAGATGCATTTTTCTGACTTGGAGCCAACAACATGAATCTAAGTCTTACTGCCACATCTGGCCAGTTAAAGAAGGTTATAAACACAGTCTGAATCATGCTGGTGAACAAAGTCAAATTTAAAATTTAAATTAGCTTCATTTGAACATTTAAACACATGGCAGTCCGCACCAACATGTCAAGGACACCTCTTCAGTAGTTAGAAATTTGTCACAGAGAGGAAATAGGGTAGATACTTTTATTCCTATCAGCACCTGCTGCTCTGTATATCCTGTAGTTCAAACAACAGTGCACAGCACTAACCATGCCAAGGTCATGGATTTGATTCCCATGGAATGCCTGATACAGTGCCTAAATACAATGTAATTTGCTTGGAGTTGAAGGTTTTTTTTTTTTCCTATGTCAATTAACATTTGCAGTATGTCTGGCCTTTAGTTTGTGTGATACATTTTACTGATTGTTTGACGAATGTAGCATTAAGGCTGTTTTTAAAGAATGGGACATTTCACATGCAAAGAGATTTTATCTACAAGGCACAGCCTTAAAAAAAGTCTTTATATTATTAAAAGTACACTAGGATAAAAATGATAACATGTATGTCCTTGACGAATCACTTGAGATGCACTGTGTATTTTGAATTCTGTCGAATTGTTTAATTTACTTTTGTAAAGAAATGTGAATATATACAGAATACATCTGAATAAATCTACGTCAAAGTAGAAAACACAACATTAGGATTCTTATAA
This sequence comes from Labeo catla, assembly GCA_012976165.1. Taxonomy (NCBI): domain Eukaryota; kingdom Metazoa; phylum Chordata; class Actinopteri; order Cypriniformes; family Cyprinidae; genus Labeo; species Labeo catla. The sequence continues at coordinate 33,611 of VONZ01000834.1, read as the reverse complement.
ATATCTGACTTGTTTGCCGTCACGTTTGATTACATACTCAAAATTGTGTTTGGCCAGAGCAGTCTTGCATGCTGAAGTCAGATCATTACCTCTGCTGTTCCACTATGTTAGAATCCACAGCCTGTTACGCTGGCTCATAGACCCGATGAAAACAACTTCCTTCTTTCCCTTTCAAAGATGTCAGAGGAGATTAAGATTTGTCTCACATGTGGCCGATATGAGTTTTCTGCAGGACGAGCAGCAGTCAGGGAGATGGAAAAGGCCATTAGTTTTGATTGCAAAGAGGCCTCCCTTTATGCACTGCCTCATACTTCTGAAACATCATGTGTCTTCAGTTTGATTCTCCCCCCCTTTTTTATACCAATAGATTTCAGTACTGTGATGTAAATACTAGGGGTGTGACGAGACACTTATCCCACGAGATGAGACGAGATATGAGACTGGGCTCACGAGAACGAGATGAGATGAGACAAGATTTTTCAATTAAAAAAAAAAATATATATATATATATATATATATATACATATATATATTTGTAACGGGGAGTGAGAGGCGAGAGGCGAGCGGATCCATATGCAAGCCTTTATTTAAGGGACGAGACAGATACATGGTCGAACAGGCAGGGTCAAACAGGAGCAGACAGGTAAATCACAGGCAAGACGTAGAGAATAATCCTTAAAACAAGCGATAGTCCAAAAAGGCAGGCGGCAAGACAGTCGACAACTCAATACTCCGTGGCTTGCATGGGGAAGAGCTGCTGATTGGTTGACGCAATCAGTGTGATGGGTGATGGGAAAAGTAGTCCGGGGTGTAGAACAACAGTCAACGTGTAAAGATAGGGTGAGAGTGACATCTGGTGGTGAGCGGACCGCGGAACATTGACCAGATTCGTGACAATATTAATGAATTATATGCAGTAATAAACGTAAAATAAAGCTGCATGATTCTGGATAAACTGAAAATAGTTTTTTTTTTTTTTTTTAATAAATTGGAGATCACGATTCTCTCATGATTCTGAAGAAAAAAAGATAAGAAATCTAAACAAAATACTTAAGTAGCAAGTAATAAGTATTTTATTAGTGGTTCTGACAAAATGTCAGAAACAAGACTTGTTTCACTATTGCAGTCTCCTAATGAATGATTCAATGACAAATACCTTTTTAAACTGGCAGTTGTCGCCACCTCCTGGTGGAAGAGAATAAGCGTTACAATACATACAAGTGTTAAGATACTTTTGCTTTGCTCGCTACTGTAGACAATACGTGTTTATACCCAAACTGTAAACTTTCATCCCCGTACTTCTGTTATTTAAATGTCTGTAACACAGAAATAATGATCATTATGTGGTTGAAAAGACTGTTTGTTTTGCTCTTTCTGGATTAGCAGCAGCATGAATGCAGATTTGAATGTCTTTACCACCTGCTTCTCATTGTAAACGTCACTGGAGCGTGAAAAGCGTGATATGAAACAGTCATAATAGACACTGCTGAATCAGTTATCATGCAGGAATAAGCGTGGGTGTTTGAATAGAGATTGCGATCATTTTAACGATTAATCGTGCAGCTATTACTAAACACTGCACAATGTTTTGGGAGGATATAGTAAAGTTCTCGCGAGACCAGTCAGATCTCGCAAGATCTCGTCCCACGAGATCTTATCACATCCCTAGTAAATACATATTTTGAGCATATTGTTTTTCATTCAGCAAATTTGCATGCATATCATGTCCCATTAATGGTAAAATGAACTTTCATTTTTTCCCCTGTTTTCTCTTATTCTTTATTCTAGTTGTTTGACTCACTGCTATTTTATGTGTGGTGTGCTAGAAGACATGAACAGAAATTAGATTTCTGAGTACGTGACCCCACGACCCAATCCTGCAATGAGTGCAAAGCGCCCAAGGGTGGATTTACAGCTTAAATTCAGTTTAATACCCATTTAGAATTGTAATAAGGGTGGAATCTTTTGTTATATTTGGAATGGTGTTTTCTAAATATTTAATAAATGGTGCTCTTAAAATATGCTTATGGGTGAAAGAGAGAGAGAGAGTATCAAGAATCCTTGGTGATGTTTAAGCAACCCTGAACATGCATTATATGTTCCTCAGGTGTGGTATATGCACACACTTCAGTTAACTGATGTGTTGTCTATATAGCGGAAAAAAAACAGTTACTTTTTCACCCTGCCTTCATTCTTTCTCTCAAAGGAAACCTTTCAATTCTGAGCACGACCACCATAGTCCTTCAAGGACAGTCTGCCTGCGAAGAGTAAATATAGCCTTTACAATTCCAAGGCTCTCTAAAGAAGCAGACATTGATAAAGCAGAGACTCCTCACAAATGATGGCACTAATTTCTGAAGAAAACATATCACTTGAAAGAAAAAAAAGTGGAAAGCTAAATTAGATTTTCAAACCCTCTTTGTTGCTGTATAAGATGGACCACAAGTCCAGTTTCTTTAATTCAGAGTTTGACACTTGAACAGTTGATCAAATAAAGCCTGTTGTAAACATCACAGCTGCAACTTTTCTCTTTATTTTCTTCAGCAGAGATTTGGGGATTTGAGTGCAGCACCTCTCTGATAAGCCTATAATGGAATTGCTCAGTAGCTGTATAAGGACTGCGCCCAACTGCAGTGATTTTGTTTCATCCATGCGGGAATCACCACTTTGCCTCAGCTAGAGTTTGGAGAAGCCTACCTGCAGTGACTGAAGGCATACCTTCACATGAAAAACCACTCTACCAAAAGTTGTTTTCTCTCTAAGCAACAAAATCAATTAGGTCCTCACTTCACACTTCCCAGCACTCTCTGAAACAGATATTTCACAACCGCATCTACTGGAAATAAAATATTAAAGTACTGAGGATTTTTTTACACAGATAAAGAACAAACATGTTGTTGTAAGTTGCTACTGAATGAATTTTGCCCCCGCTTTAGAATTACATATGCAGGCATAATATATACATATATTTTTTTGTCTTGAGAAAATATGTGATGTGTTTTAAATTAACTTGGTTGGATGAATTGTCTTAGCAGCTCTTAGACAAAGGTGTTAACTGCACCATCTCTGATGCCAATTATCTGGAGTTTTGGATTTTAATTAATCAGTTTTCGAGAGAAAGAGGCCCTCTGGTACACACTAATGGGCCTAACGGCAGCACATTGTCACCGTTTTTATGTTTAATTAGTGACCACATCCATAATAGTGCCTCTAAGGCAGCCATGTTAGCTTGTCAAAATGCCCGCATTCAGTAATTACAGAAGAGTAATGACAGAATTCCTGGAGTTTTTCACCATCTCGACTGAATGTTAATGAATGCCTGTGCAACGAAGAAGGAAGTGTAGATGGATGGTTGGATGGACGGTGGATAGTATGATAGATACATAGATGGAAAGAGAAATTGATGGATGGATACATGGATGGAGAGAGATGGATTGATAGATACATGGATACTGTTCAACTATTATTCAGCTATTATTATTTTAAGAATTTATAAGATTAATGTCTATTATTATAGAAACACGTTACGTAATATTTCATCAACAAATGCAAATAAAGAATCATTCCTTTTCACATCTTTTGCTTCTCCAGTGCTAAGTCAATTTTTGTGATTGGTGTCTCACAACATTGGTTTTTACCAATCACTGAATATGCTACCTCAACTCTCTACTGCATCTTCCTTGGCATGTGATTTTAGTTGGGGAAATGTTATTGGGCTGAAAGCTCTCAAGCTTAAAGGATAAGTGAGTAACACACATAAATTACCTTGACTTTGGCACCTTGCATTAGCTTTTCTCGACTGCTGTCATTTTACCTTAAGGGCATGGGAAGCTAATGGACAACTTGTGTCAGAGGGATAGATCTGGTGGCGGGCGTCATGCTGGCAGATTAAATGCCAGTGTCATGGAACAGTGTCAGCAATTTGTGGCCCAGGCAGCTTGTCCGTTGGCCAGAAGGTCCCATGTCTTATTCTACCCTGACTGATAAAGGGACTAGGCACTTTACCCAGTGGCACTAATCTTTAGGGGCTCTGCTAAGAACACGCAAGTGTACAAACTCATATGCTATATCAGTGTGTAATAAATGAACATGCTATGCTGGTGTTCCCACTGGGCTTTTTAACTAGTTTGACCAGCAAGGCTTTGAATGATCAGCAAAAGTTAGTTTGCACCAGCATAGAAAGTCATGCTTGTCCAAGCCATTTTTCAGCAAACTGTAGTGTTATGATTGATCAACGTCAGTGTACCTGAAGCACCTGAATAAAACAGATGGTTTAATTATTTTAATTCCCACAGAAGGCAGAACATTTCCTGGCTGCTTGACAGGACTAGATGGCATTATGGACACCTGCTGTAAATGAATTGAACACAGACAATAGAAGGTGGTCTGTAGTACAGAGAACACTAGCAATACTGTGTCATTACTGAAGAACATCCAATCATTTTTAGTCTTTAAAAAAAGATAATGTAATGCCATAGAATGTACAGAAACATCCAGCACTGCGGGACTGCTTCACAGGGATTCCTAGTGACTGATCTGTCAAAGTGATGGACAGTTATAAGCTATAGGGAATGCTGGCTAGTTGTCAGACAGGGAGGTTGTCACAAGGGCTATATCCCAGGAACTACAGGGTTCAAAAGTTCAATTACACAAAATCTTTTCTAGCAGGGCTAATCTATTTAATCTATTTGAGCTCATCACAGATATTCAAAAAGATGACAGAAATGTGTGATGTGGTCAGATGAGTCCACGTTTCAGTTTGTTTCTGGGAAAAATGAACGTCGAGTTCTCAGTACCAAAGACCAAAGGGGTCATCCAGACTTTTATCAGCAACAGATGCAAACGCAAACAACTGTTATGGTATGGGGGTGCAGTAGAGCAAATGGCATTGGTGACTGAAATATGTGTAAAGGTACCATTGATATGGAGGCATGTATTGGGATTGTACAGACAGACAGTCCAGATCTGTCTTCTATTGAAAATGTATGACCAGTCATGAAAAGGAGAATCAGACAATGATGATTACAGACTGCTGAGCATCTGAAGTTTTAGTAGTTTTAGAAGTATTAGTATCCTCAATTCCCAAACAATTAAACATTGTAATTAAAAGGAAAATTGATGTGGCACAGTGTTAAACATGCCTCTGTTCCAGCTTTTTTGGAGTGTGTTGAAGTCATAAAAACCAAAATTTAGTTATATTTACAAAATAAAATTAAAAGTTGGTCACTGAAAACATTGGCAATTTATGCTTTGTATTTTAGTCAATTAAATAAAGGTTAAAGAGAATGAACAGATAACATATTCTTGATGTTATGGCATTTCACGAAATGTCCCAACTTTTCTGGAACTGGTGTATAAATATTAAGAAGATGGCTTTGTAGTTTTGACTGAAAAATAGACCCCTTAACTTAACACATTTTGTGTTCCACAGAAGGAAGCATGTGGGTTTTGGAAGACATAATAATGACAGAATGATTATTACTAAGAGAACTAACTATTGCGATTATTTGTTTTATATTTAACTGTATCTGTTTACTTTAGTAGAATGTGAAAAATACACAAAAACATAACTCTTTTATTTTCTGCCTGCCTGCCTGCCTGCCTATTTTATTTATTTATTTATTTATTTATTTTAATAATCTGCAGTGTAACCATAGTCCATGAGGGTGAGGTGATCTAAATAATAGGTAAGCAAGAATGTATATTTCAATCATTGCTTAATAATTCTGTTTTTACATACAGTTTCTGTCATAGAGTCTTTATCATCTGACAATAAATAATAGCATAAGCAGTAGGGATGCTAGCAGTCACTAACTGGTACAGTGTAAAAAATTACTCCCACCTAAAAAAAACAAACAAAAAAAAGAAACACATACCCAACATTTATTATGAAGCATGACAGAGGCATACCCAAAAAAAAAAAAAAAAGTATTTCCTGATGAATCTACTAACACTGATCATTAGGGCTGTAACGGTACACAAATATGACGGTTCGGTACGTACCTCGGTTTTAACATCACAGAACAGTACGATTTCGGTACAGCAGGGGGAAAAATAAACTAAGCTGTGGACGTTGACTTGCCTGAGGTAAATGAAATGCTACGTGATGTTTTATTTCCATGCTGTTTTGTTGACATCTTTCTGTGGTTGAAACTCTGATTGAGCGATTACATGAGGTGTGAGATGTTGATTCATTTTTATTCACATTAATACTAGACATCAAAGACTGTCAAAACGACATTTATTGTTTGCATTTCCTGGGGAGAAAAAATGCTGTACGTGTTCGGTACACATGCATACCGAACCAAAACATTTTCAGTACAAATACTGAACGTTATTGTTTTAACAGAGGTGAAAGGGATAGAACTTTTTTTAAAGTCAGGTTGTATATGAATTTACTCTGTGGGTACTATACCCTAAACCCATGTTAAGCCTAAATAATTACCATAAACTGCTAAATACATTCTTGTGTACGTACACTATAACTTTAGCATGCATGTTTTTGAGTAAGTAAAGTCATTAAATAGAGACGAATGCATGTAGAAAATTACACAGAAAATGGAATAGAGTTTGCTTTTTTTTTTCAGTTGAAGATATTGGAACACTGGTTCTTTATTGGTTTGATTTTCTTTCTTCCACGCAACCATGACATTGCCTGTTGAGATCACCAGCAGAGGGTATCATCTTCACCATCCCAAAGAAGAACCACAAAGGTTGTTATAAAGGGAAAAGGAGAGTAGTGCTTGTCTGATGACACTCGGAGGTGTGTTGCTGGTATTAGGGCTTTCTAACATTCAATACTCTGTGAACTCTTTGCATACTGTATGATGAAGTACAACCTGAAGAATTCCAACTGTTTCTTGCGGACCATGACTTGGTGCTCAGCAACAAATCAAAAAGTGAAGGTGTGCTCTCTAGCTCTTAATTTTTAACTATTCTCTGCAGACTGTTCAACTCTCTCTGCAACTCCCACTAATTTATTTATGTTGGAGTGTATATCCCCCCCAGGCAAACGTGAAGCAGCGCAGGCCACCCTGGCCACTCACATTCTGAACATGGAAACTGATGTTCCCTGCTCAGACATCTTTCTAATGGGGCATTTTAACCATGTCAGCATGGAGCATAAACTACCCAAGTAAATTAAAGAAAAAAAAAGATTAAGTGAACAATGTGGAAAGGAATATATTCCCATCCAGCAACTGATGTCAATGTAACGTCAAGTTGATGTTGGACCCCAACATTGGATAGACGTTGCATTTAGGTTGAAAATGAAAATCAGGTTAACGTCAATATTTGATGTCAATTTGACGTTGACTTAATGTTGGATTTTGGTTACACAACCTAAAAACAACAACGTATCAACGTCAGTTGATGTCAGTTTTGGACATTAAATTAACGTTCACATTAGACATTGAATTGATACTGAATTTTGATCACCTGACGTCGCAACCAAAATGTAACCAAATATAAACATGTTATGTTGTTGTGTGCCTGTTGAACCAGTTTTATTCATCCATTAAAGGATCATTCTGCTTTTATATTCTTCAACTCTTGGGCAATTCAGATCACACCATAACCATGACGATCCCAACATGCAGACAAAAGTTAAAGCAGTTCAAGATATCCAAAACCATCAGTTGACAATGATCCACAAATGCTGTGACAGCACCTCAGGACTGTTTCACAAAGTTTACTGGGAAGCCATGAAAAACTTTTGCGCCAGCATAGATGGTTACACTGTTGACCTCATATATTTGTGTGATGAGAATTGCTTTCCCAAGAAAACTATCATTACATTCAACAGTAATAAACCCTGGTTCCACAGGGAACCGAAAGCTCACAAACAAGGTGTTGTCCTATAGTTCTGGGAACAGGCTGAAGCAGTGGCGTGCACAGCAGGGAAGAAATTATTAGGGGCGAAAGGGTCATTACAAGGGCAGATGGGATCTACCTTGGTAAAAATCACGTTCTGGTGGGGTAAGGCTTCCCTCGGTAGAAATTGTGCTGTAGGGGGGACCTACATCCGACTGGAAAGTTGTTGCATTAGACAAAAAGTTCACTTTAGTGTCTGTGATTAAAAGGAGGCAGGGGCTCAAGCGCCTCTGGGCCCCACCCTGTGCATGCCACTGGGTAAAAGCACAGAAGATCTTAAACTTTTAACAAGTTTAGTAACAGCTAGTGCACTGTAAAAAACAGTTGAGTCAACTTAAAATAATGTTACCCTGGCTGCCTTAAAATTTTCAGTTCAGTTCCCCTAATATTTAAAGTGCTCCTTATGCCTTTTGAAATATGACCTTTCATGCAGTGTGTCATTTAGCTGTATGTGAACATAAACTATCTGCAAAGTTGTGAAGCTGACAGTGCACAATACATAAAGTTATTGTCTATCAAAAAAAAGAGTCGGTTCACAATGGCCTGAACGAGTCATCAGGAATTTGAATTTTTTTCTGTTACGGCCATGCGTCATGAAGTAACACATTTGCATAATGTCCGCCCACGTTCTACATCGCAAACGACTTGCCCGCCCATAAACAGCATGTTTATGTCCATGTGGTTTACGTCATGTCGAGAAGATGCTGTATCCTAAGTACAATGTGGGATTCACCAAAGGCTTGCTCTTAAAAGATGAATCAGTGCCCAGTTTATTTAGACCAGCTTGCTCCTCTGAACCTCTACCTGTAAGTGTGATTAATAATTGATGGTTGTATCAGTCGTTCAAAATACGATCGTTTAAAATACGTAGTTGTGTGTTATGTCGTGTAACATTATGTCATGTAACATCTTGGATGACATGGGGGTGAGTAAATTATCAGGGCATTTTTATTCTGAAAGTGGAGTAACCCTTTAAAACTTGTTGCTCCCATGTAACGTTACTCTGTATCATGTATTTATGTATTTACCCTGTATCACGTATTTAGTTCTGTGTGTGTTGTGTTCGCTCCGCGCAGCTCATAGGTCTCTGGCTAACCGGCTGACAGCTTTATCTGTTTACTCGCTATTGTCTAGAAATGTGTATGCATTTTAACATTTATTAGACTAGAAAAAAAAAAAAAGAAAGAAAGAAAATAAATAAAATAAACTTGAACTTAAAAGAATCATTACATAAACCCATTATAATAAATTTCTTGTTTACATGTGCGCTTCAAAAAGTAGGAAATATACAGAAATTGGATAAAGTGATCAGACACCAAATGCTACATTCAACATAGATGAATTCTTAAAGCTACAAAAGTTTTTAATTTCCTTTTTGTTTTGTTTTGTTTTGTTTTACAGGGATCACAGTAGCTGGGTCATTAGGTTATTTGACTGCTATTACTTTAAGAGCTGCCGATGCTAAAAATAAATAAACACACTTGTCAAGAAAAAAAGAGTCAGAAGCAGCAGTTGTGAGTGGGGTGGTCAACCCTAGCTCCACCCCTGCATTAACTGCATTAAATATTTTTAACACCATTAAACTGGAAAAAAAAAAAAAATCACTCATGTTAGCATTACGTTCATTTTGACAGCACTAGTAACAACATAAGGTTGGTTCAGCTGAGCTACCAACAAGGTTGACCAAATTAACACCTCTTTGCTCCTCACACTCTTTCCTCATTTCTAAGTCTGCTTTGATTCATTACCTCACTTTTCATCCCCTTCCACTCCCTGCAATCTCATTAAAGTGGAAGAAATTTCCATTTTCAGGAAACATAAAATCAGGAAATTGTCTTACATTGACAAATTTGGCAGACACTTTTATCCAAAGCATCTAAAATCACATTCAGTGTACAGATTTTTATCAGTTCAGACTTGAAATCGAACCCATAACAGTGATGTTGCTAGCACCATGCTGTACTGTTTGAGCAGGACCTCCTTCTTACAAATGCCCGGTGCACTTCACTGAGCAACTCCCTATTGCATGCCCCACTATATTAAATTATTCTTTGTCATTACATAAAGTGCCAGCATGCCTTAAATCCCCCATCATAGTGCTATTCCCGAGAAAAGGACAGATTACAGGACTGAATAACTACAGATCTGATGCTCTGACACCACAAATTGACTTACTCAAGATCTCTCCTTCAATCTGCTACTGGATCTTCGATTTCCAGGAAGCAATGGACAGGAAGCAAACTGATAGCAACTTGCACTAGTGACCCTACTTGTCTTTAACTCTGCTGACATTCGTCTCCATTTCCGTTGTCATTTTACATAAGTGTATTGGCTGTACAGTAATTTATCAGGTTTGCGGATGACATCGCTATAGTAGGCCTTATCTCTAACCTTATATCTATGGTCTTATCAGTCCATCGAGAGAAGGTGGCCCTGGTCACAGCATGGTTTTCTGCCAACAATCTGCTGCTGAACACAGAAAAGACCATGCAGAGAATAAATTTCAGAAAGAGCCAGCAAAGCTACTCTCCCTGAAAATAAATGCCTCTTTGAAATCTCTTGGGACCACTATTTCTGACTCCCTGGGACAACAACATCACCACCATAATCAAAAAAGCACAACAGAGGATGTTCTTTCTGTGGCAGCTTGAGCTGTACCATCCTTTCTTACCATCCTGGTTCAGTTCTGGAGGGCAGCCACTGAAAGCATCCTCGTCTCCTCCATCACTGTTTGTTTTTTTCGCTCTAAGACCAGGATGCTGTGGGTAAATAGCTCTTCGGAGATCACTGGCTGCCACCTATCATCAGTCGAGGTGCTTTACACCATGAGAGCTTCAAATAAGGCTCAGAAGATCTCCTTAGATCTGTCACATCCTGGACATCAGCTTTTTACCTTCCGGCGGATGATGGAAGTCCATATGTACAAGAACTACCCGTCATAATATCTTCCCGTCAGCTTCTTCTTCCCTGAGGCTGTCAGTCTCCTCAATGGACTCTTAGACAAAAATAACTGCTCTTGTTGGAACTGATCCAGCTTTGATGACCAAATCTCACACCATTTTTCACATACATTATATATAACATAAATAGCATACTCAAACAATGAAAGGACACACATTTAACTGTGATAATATATATATATATATATATATATATATATATATACTTTTTTCTGTGATCTTATGTTGATCTTTTTTAAAAATACATTTTTGGGAAAAAAAAAAAAAAATCACATGTTCTGCACCAATCATGTAAATTATATATTTCGGAAGCAGAAATCAAAATTCAACAGAAGGCAGTTTGCGGCAAACCTTTTACAGCACAAATTATATTATATTATATTATATCTCTACAATAATCAAACATCATGATTATCATAAGTAAAAATGCTTTCTCTTTTTTTAGTGTTTTATTCAAAATACACTATGTTCCAAAAACTGTGTAGGTACCACGTTTCTGACTGAACTGAAAGATTATTATTATAACATGGAAAGAATTAACTAGTATATTCAAAATTCCTCTTCTTGTGTTTCACAGAGAAACAAAACAAAGTAATATGTCTGGAATAATAAAGCCAGGTTTGTAATAATAAAAAGGGTGAGCGGTTCGCCAGAATTTCCATTTTTAGTGAACCCTCTTAACCTTTTTTGTTTCTATCCACAAGCATTGCTGCAGCTCAAACAGTAGAGATGGCAATATCACTGCCAAGGTCATGGGCCTGATTCCAAGTGAATGCATAAACTGATCAACTATATGCATTTTAAGTCACTTGGAAAAATAAGTGTTGAATGTGAATGTTTTACCATTACCTACAGAACTAATTGGACAGAATATTTTTTAAATATATTTTTTTTTGTTCCACAGAAGAAAGTCATGCAGGTTTAGAACGGGAGAAGGGTGAGAAAATCCATTTAGGGTGAACTATCCCTTTAAGTCCCCCTGGCGTAACCTGAGGTTAAGTGCCTTTTTCATCGTTCTAAACTGTCCTATGCACTGCATTTCCCTGATAAATTAAATCCTTCAGTCAAATGGGGTGAGCCAGAATGAAATATATAAATAAATGTAACTTTTTTTTGCTGCTGGTGGATTGGCCCACTGGGATATCCTCCAGTGCTCCAGATGGTTGGTCGATAAGTGGTGCTGAGGACCAACAAGTTCACTCTGTCTAGCCAGATGTGTATGTGAGTATGGTTAAGAAACAAATGGAAGAAAAGGCTAAGATTAATACTGTTTGTCTAGTAGCAGTCAGTTTAAGTCACTGAATCCAGCTTAGTCTCTATTGATTTGTATTGGTTCTGAGCCTCAAGGAAGGTGCTTCTGCGCATGACTACCAAAATATAATGAATCAGTGTAACTAGCAGCTTTTCAAGGCCTTTGAGTAAACATGAAATAGCATTGCAATGCCAGTTAGCAGACACTTTGAAAGTGGTTGGTAGTATTTGTTACTGTCCTTGAGAAAATATTATGCACATTTCATGCAAGCCGCACAGAAGCACACATCAGTTTAACTCCCCATTCCGTGAGATACAAGTAATCACACACATTTATGAATTGATCCTCTCATCACTTTAGCTGATGAATTGTATTTTAATGATGCTAATCAGTCCAGTTTCACCTCAGGAGTTCACTTCCACCTCGGCGACTCGCCCGGTAATGCAGAGCAACAGAGTCATGAATATTTTCAGAGGCTGGCTGTTTTGATGGACAACCGCCTATTTCAGTCTGAACTTCCACCATCAGAAAGAAATGATGATATCTGATGGTATATCCATATCAACCTTTTTCCAGAGTGATATGTATATATATGTAAAAGTAAAAGAGGCTTCCTTAATATCAACAATAACACCCACACCAGTTCATTTTCATATAAAGTGACCTCACAGGATACATTTCTTTGGATAAATGTGACTCTATGCCAAAAAATTTGCTCTCGCTGACAATGCTAAAGCTTTAGGTTGTTGCATTTCTTCAGGAGGGCATTTAAAAAGTCCTTGAAATCCTACAGTAAGCAACTGTTACTGTAAGGCTTTTTTCTTTGTTTAACCTTTAGTATTGGTTACACTCTAAAAATGCTGGGTTATTTTTTTTAACCCAAATGCTGGGTTTAGACTGTTGGGTCTTTTTTTTTTTTTACTTGATTTAATATTTTAATTATTTATTTTTAATATTTTTATCCAAGTGCTGGGTTCAACTTGTTGGGTCATTTTATTGGGTTATTTTTTGGTGCTGGGTAGTTTTTCTGTAACTAAGCTGCCAGGTCATTTTTAATGTTGGGTTATTTTTTTCTGCCCAACTGCTGGGTTAAGCCTGTCTCTGACGAAACAACCCAGCTGCTGAATGACAGTCAGAGAGTGGACTTTTTGAGTCCTCTCCTTGAGAGTGTGGTTCTCAGCGCTGCCGATTTGGTGCACTTTTTCAGCGAAAAAAGGTTTGTATACATTTTATTTAATTATAACATCTTTACTGTGCTGTAAATTATATTTTTTTACACAATGCAACATAAGGACAATATATCAGTCAGCTGATTCAGCAGCGGTTGTTTCGCAGGATGGAAATGCCTTTTGCCTTGCATAAAATAAAATAATAATGTATGTGTGTGTGTGTGTGTGTGTGTTTCCAGTCCATTTTAAGCCAGCAATATAATATTTTTTTTAAACAATAGTTGGCTTGAATAAAACAACCCAGCTTGTTTGGTTAAAACAAAACAAAACAAAACAAAACAAACAAAAAAAAAAAAACATTTAACCCAACCAGCTGGGTCAAAATAACCTAGCATGTGTTCTGTCCAATATTTACCCAGTGCTGGGCTGCCAAATAACCCAAGTTGTGTTGTTTTTAACCCAACATGTTATCTATCTATCTATCTATCTATCTATCTATCTATCTATCTATCTATCTATCTGTCACTTAGTGTCTTTTGCCTTTATTGTACTGTGGCACAGCTCTCATGTTCCACCTGGATTTCCTTTATGAATAAATTCACAGAGTTTTTACCAGAGGTAGTTTGTCTGTGATAAACAGTCCTTAAGAAACCCAGTGCTCCATGAACTGTCAAAACTTGGGATAGATAAATAAGCACAGGTGTCTTATTAATAAAGACATGAAGTTGCATGGTAAATCTCACAGTATTGTTGGTTTTTAGTAAGAAGCAAATCATCATAATAATAGCCACACTAATAACAATAGTTCCTTCAGTCTTGAAAGAATAGAGACTTTAAAATAAAGTTTTTAAAAGTAAAGTCTTTTCAAGCCATGCAATAGCTTTGTGTCAGGAACAAACCAAAGTTTTGTTCCAAAGATGCAAAGATGTTATTTAAAATAATGTTCTTCACAGAATCTAGCTCATATGAGAATGCTTCATTTGTTAATTCAGTCTGGCTGATTTAAATATGGGGATGTGAATGTGATTTTAGAACTAGGACTGAAGATGCAGCATTGTTCATTGATGTAGTTTTGTTTTTGATAATTGTGGCAATGACGCACATATGTCTAGAGAGCATACAGTACATTTCCTGAAAGCATATCTCATTTAAAAAAACACTAGTACTAATCAGCCCTTCAGTACAGTCTCATCATCATAGACAGTGATGAATGTCATTCCTTGCCATTTTTTCTAAAGCTAGATTCGTCATGTCCTCTCAAAGTGGGTCAGTTTGTAGACCAGAGTAAATCCATTTAACACCTTTATCAGTGTCTTACATGAACCACTACAAATCAGCAGACAGAATCATTAAATAGATTAGAGCCTTTCTCCGTCCAGGCTAATAACCGAATGACACAGTGTATTTGATCCAGTTTATGTGGGTATAGGAACCCTTACTGACATCTTTTGGAAAGCCCCAGGCATTATTGATGGGAATGAGTCAGGTCGCTTTCACCAGCGCTGACAGCTTTGAGAGGTCAGTGCTAATAAATAAACTCGACATCCACGAAGGCAAGCTAGTAGAGAGCAACAGCTAATCAAAAGTGAAGACATGCCGCTCAAAGTAGGTCAGGACGACTCATCAGGCAGCCTCTGGCCGCGTGTCCTCCATGGCTCTTACGAGCCGGTCGGGTGCGGGACAGTCATCGCGAGACGATGTAGCTGGAGGGAGACATGTCATGCTCCTCTCAAATGTCTCATCGCTGAAGTGACAGCACAGGTTTTAAAGGAGTTCTTAAGCTCCCACTCTCTCAGAGGTAGGTGCTGAAGATTTCACCCCACTCTTTTCTTGCACGTAAGGCTCCAGCTACCGCACTGAGGTGCCAAGGTCCTGAGGGCATCCGCCTACACTGCTCTAGCAGTGGGGATTCATCAGTAGGCCTTCAACTGTGGGTGGAAGAGACTTCTTAAAGACTCTTTATTCTAAATGTTTTCTTTTTTTGAAAACACAAGTTCTTTGCTGTCTGTCTGCGGCTTACAAAGAAAAATGTAAGTTCTATAGCATCTGGGAAAAGACTGGTGACTTTTTTTATATAAATTGGATGAACAGCAAGGGCTCGTAGAGAGAGTAATAGTCTCAATTGGTGAGTTATATTAAGGGGTTTATATTGTGACAAATCACCTTGATCTTTTGGAATATATATATATATATATATATATATATATATAATATTGATACTAAATGCTGGTTCACACTGTGCAAATCGGTACTGATTTATTTGTGCCATTTTGCCTTTATTTTCATAGGACAGTTAGTTGACAGAAAGCGAAGTGAGGCGGGGGGTGATCGACAATAGATCCATGAGCTGGGACTCTAATGTATGTCAGCATAATTCAAAGGTCATACTTTTAAATAATTTTAATAATTGCTATTCATACCTAATTACCTAATAACGGTGTTTTAAAATGAAAACGATCCATGTCTACACTAGCGATTTCACTGCGTTTCAGAAACAATCTCTGTCCACACTACACACCCAAAAACGCATGTCACATGACCATACATAATTAGCATTATGCTATTGTTTACACTGTTGTCAAGGATAGGCAAAGCGAATGTGGGCACCCACGCCATTGTTTTCAAAAGTCTCTGTTTTGGTCCGTTTACACTAAAACACAACCCTGGAGTTTTCAAACTAAAATGGGGTCTAAAATGGGGTCTGCAGAATTTTCAAAAGGCTCCATTTTTGAGGGCAGAAAACACTGCGGTAGTGTAAACAACAGGTGTAACCGTAGCAAAAGGTATGCATTTTAAAACAAAAATGCACTAGTGTAGCCTAAAATGTGTGTGTTGTTTTATTTCTATATACAGGAAATTCATGCAATAATGTGCACTACAAATGAATGAATGAATAAATGAATTAATTAATTAATTAATTAATTAATAAAACTGAACTAAAAGCTTTATTTAGCCTCCTTCAATGAGGCAAGTGTTTTTTTTTTTTTTTTTTTTTTTTAAGATTATACTTTTAAATGCTTTTCTGTAATTGCTATTCATACCAAAATAATACCTGTTTATCTTAAAAAAAATTACTCAGTCAATCTTTAGTTTAAAGGATAATTTCACTTCCACATCAAAAATTTACAGATAATTTACTCACCCCCTTGTCATCCAAGATGTTTGTGTCCTTCTTTCTTCAGTCGATAAGAAATTATGTTTCTTGAGGAAAACATTTCAGGAAAAGCATTTGAGGTTAAAAAGTATATCAATTGTCAATTTGTTTAGAAAATGAGCGATTGTTTCGCTAGGAAAGACCCCTCTTCCTCGGCTGGGATCATTTATAGCCATTTGAAGTTCCATTTAATCTGCATTTTGGAAGTTCAGACTTGGGGGCACCATTAAAGTCCACTATATGGAGAAAATTCCTGAAATATTTTCCTCAAGAAACATAATTTCTTACTGACTGAAGAAAGAAAGACATGAACATCTTGGATGACAATGGGGTGAGTAAATTATCTGTAAATTTTTGTTCTGGAAGTAGGCTTTCCTTTAAGGGCCAATTTGCACTATTAACTATTAACTCAGATTTTTGCCTCAATAAACTAATTTGCTGATAATTAATAGCAGTGATGGGAATAATGATGTTATAAATAAACATAGTTACTAATGGCATTACTTTTTTCACTGATGAGTAATCAAACAAATTACTGTTTCCCCCATTACAACTTTGTTACCGTTACTGGCAATAAAATGCGGCGTTACTAAAATTGAGTTCACTGAAGCAGTTTTCATCTGATTAAGCTCTCTCTCAGCCACAGGACCTGCAAAGCTGCACATCGCTTCGCGTTACGTTCTTCTTCTCAGGTAAATTCTGGCTTATCCTCTCAACATTCTCAGTCTCATTCTTCTTTCAGAAATGAAAAGTAGCAGAGATTAACTTGATGAATATTCACATTTGTTTACGGAGGTGACATAGGTGTTTACATACGTCCGCACGTCTCCTATGGATGTTTAAAATTTGAAAAGCGGAGCCGCTCGTGAACGTTTACATTTTACATAAGTTTAGATGGGGAAAAATTGGAGCTCGCGTTGGCATCATGTGGATTTTGTTATCAGAGAATATTTGTTTCCGAAGTGACTTACTTAATTTAAAAGTAGACATTTTTCAAGCCTTCTATACATATATTTCTCATGTCTATTAGGCAGGTATTCGCTGAGATTCAGGTTGTTTTATGTATGTGTCTGTGAAGAGAAGTGACATATTTGTGTTGTTATTATGACTATACACAGATAAAACTAGACTTTGCAGTATCAAATGATATAGTGTGTTTTTCTTTTTCTTTTAAGTAACACAGTAGTTACTTTCCCTGGTAATTAGTTACTTTTATAATGATGTAACTCAGTAACTATAGTTACTATTTGTTAGTAACTATAACTAATTGCTTTTTTTAAAGTAACATGCCCAACACTGATTAATAGTTGGTAAGGTAGTTGTTAAGTTTAGGTATGGGGTAGGATTAAGAAATCTAAAATATGGTCATGTAAACTATGGCATTACTACTACTACTACTACAACGAAGGATACTACTAAGAATCGGTCCCTAAACTAGTGTTACCAATTACTCAATGTACTGCAATAATGTGCAATAATGCTGTGTGCAATAATGTGCACTACAAATTAATAAATAAATAAATTATGATTAATTACAATTGACAGCTTTATTTGTCCTTCTCCAATGAAGCAGTGGCAGTCAGGCACATTTGTTTCTATGTGGAGTTGGCAGGATTGCCATGTCATGGCAACAGTCCCCCATATGATTGTAAAAGCGCTTTGGGTGTATAGCAATACACAATGAAAGCGCTATATAAATGTGATCATTCATTCATTCATTCATTCATGATGTCAGATTATGTTAGGGTCTGTTGGAGTCTTTTTGGAAACTCATACCAGATTGCTCAAACATTTCCAAAACCTGACAAGTGAAGATTGAACATATTCAGACAGTGAAAACAAACAACAACAGGGTTAACACACTGAGCCAACACAACCCACCGACCCTTGGCTGTTGGTGTTTGTTGATGTGTTTGGGCAGTTTGAATAGACTTAAGCTGCCAAATGATTTGTTCTGTAACCACTAGTGGTGTTTTGGTCATGAATGAATCATTGTTTTTAAACAAATCTTTCAAGTGAAAATATTCATAAATAATAATGGAAAATTACATCTGCTTATAGTATATTATGAAGAGACCCAATAAAGACAATTCTGTCATCATTTATTCACCCATGGAATGTACTAAAGAAGTCAGTGGGGTCCATCAACTGTTTGGTTACCCATATTCTTCGAAATGCCTTTATTTAGTGTCAATGGTAGAAAGAAACTCATGCAGATTTTGAACAGTATGAGGGTGAGTAAATGAACTGTACCTTTAACCTTGTTTAAATTGATTGTTTACCCAAAAATTCAAATTACCCCATGATTTACTCACTCTTCTTTCAGACAAATACAATCAGAATTATATTAAAAATGCCCTGGCTTATCCAAGCTTTATAATGGCAATGAATGGGGTTTAAGATTTTGAAGGCCACAAAAACTGCATACATCCATCATAAAAAGTGCTCTACACAATAAAGGCCTTAATAAAAGGGTTAATAAAGGCCTTCTGAAGTGAAACAATGCATTTGTGTAAGAAAAATTGGTAACACTTCTTACTTACTGCATAACTAATAAGGAATTATTGAAGAACTAACAGGTAATTATTCATTAACTCACTACTGTTAACTACTAAAGAAGATGTGTTAACTAATCAGTATGTAATACAATTGTATGACTGTGTTGCGTAACAGTTAGCTAATCAATAACGTCTCGGTTACGTATGGTAACCCTCGTTCCCTGATGGAGGGAACGGAGACGTTGTGTCGAGTAGTGTACGACACTAGGGGTCGCTCTTGAGAGCCCAAACACCTCTGACAGTTTTGAGAAGGGCCAATGAAAATTGGGTGTGCAGATTTGCACAGCTGGCCACGCCCCGGACATCCGGGTATAATAGGGCAGCGTGTGCATCTGCTCACTCGTTCTGATTCTGAGGAGCCGAGCGTCTCAGCTCACTCAGAGGCGGCCAGAGATGTGGCATGGGAGACACAATGTCTCCGTTCCCTCCATCAGGGAACGAGGGTTACCATACGTAACCGAGACGTTCCCTATCTGTCGTACACTCCGAGTTGTGTCGAGTAGTGTACGACACTAGGGGTCGCTCTTGAGAGCCCAAACACCTCTGACAGTTTTGAGAAAGGCCAATGAAAATTGGGTGTGCAGATTTGCACAGCTGGCCACGCCCCGGACATCCGGGTATAATAGGGCAGCGTGTGCATCTGCTCACTCGTTCTGATTCTGAGGAGCCAAGCGTCTCAGCTCACTCAGAGGCGGACCAGAGATGTGGCATGGGAGACACAACGTCTCCGTTCCCTCCATCAGGGAACGAGGGTTACCATACGTAACCGAGACGTTCCTTATCTGTCGTACACTCGAGTTGTGTCGAGTAGTGTACGACACTAGGGGTCCCCGTAAAAACACGCCACATGTCTGACCGCGTCACGAGAGACAAGTGCAGAAGTAACAGGGCAACGTGTTAACGTAAGTGCAGCTCACCTCCTCTGTGACCATCCAGCGTCCAAGGACTGACCTGTACAGCGGGGTCCTGCAGCCGGGCCTCCCTCAAGGGCGGCTGAGTGTCTTGAGATCGTTGAGAAAAATGCCTGCTCCCAAAGGAAAGACATTACGGAGTTCACGACCTGCCCGACAGGGGGGGTTAGAGTGACATAGTTAGACATGGGACCTGAGGTGGGTCTCACACCCGGGAAGACAGCCAGACTCAGATCCTAGAGAACCTGTTCTCAGGGGATAACACCGCACCACAAGAGTTATAGGTGGAAATACACATATGGGGCCACATAAGGAGCCACTACATATGGGGCACAATCCAATCAAAATAAGGGTATTCATACCTTGTGAAGGGATTCCATAGCGAGTTTCTCCGCTAAACTCTGCCATGTGCAGAAGTGCCAAAGATGGAGCTGGTGTCCAGGGTTCGCATCAGGAAACCTACTGAAACTCAGAAGCGTAATCACCATTAGGGGAAGCGCTTTATGCAAGCTCTACACCAACCAGTGTGCTGAGTCAAGAGTTAGCAATCAAGACTCTAGCTGACACTGGTTCCGTTCGCAAATTATAAAATCTGGCAAATGTGTTAGGTGTAGCCCAACCCGCAGCTCTACAGATGTCTGTTAATGAGGCCCCATTCGCCAGGGCTGCTGAGGCAGCGATGCCCCTGGTTGAGTGGGCTTTTACCTCCAGAGGGCAGGGTAGGCCTCTGGCCAGGTAGGCCATACGGATCGCGTTTACCAGCCAATGGGAGATCCTCTGTTTGGAGACAGCTTTCCCCTTCTGCTGTCCTCAGTAACAAACAAAGAGCTGCTCCGAACGTCTGAAGGGCTGCGTTCGTTCCATGTAGATGCGCAGGGCACGGACTGGGCATAACAAGGTCAGGTTGGGGTCATCTTCCTGGGAAGAGAGAGCTTGCAAGGTCACTACCTGATCTCTGAAGGAGTGGTGGGGACCTTGGGCACATATCCAGGCCGGGGTCTCAAGACAGCGTGAGAATCCGCTGGTCCGAATTCCAGGCACGAACTGTTCACGGAGAGGGCTTGGAGGTCTCCCACTCTTTTGATGGAAGTGAGCGCAGTCAAAAGAGCCGTCTTGAAGGAGAGAGCATTGAGTTCGACTGACTGAAGGGGCTCGAATGGATCTTGTTGTAGACCTTGGAGAACCACAGCAAGATCCCAAGAGGGGATGAGATGCGACCGAGGAGGGTTTAGCCTCCGGGCTCCTCTAAGAAACCTGATTATCAAATCGTGTTTCCCCACCGATCTGCCCCCCACCAAGTCATGATTAGCTGATATAGCTGCGACATGAACCTTGAGTGTTGAGGCAGACAGGTGCCTGTCCAGGCCTTCTTGAAGGAAGGCTAACACTGATTTGATGCCACAACTCCGTGGGTCCTTCCCGTGGGAAGAACACCAGTTCACAAAGATGCGCCATCTTAGGTCATACAGCCGTCTGGTAGAGGGGGCTCTTGCCTGTAGAAGTGTGTTTACCACTGAAGGTGAAAGGTCTCTGAAGTCCTCCTGGTCGCGTCCAGGGACCAAAGGTGGAGGTTCCAGAGATCGGGGCGCGGGTGCCAAATTGTGCCCTTCCCCTGAGAAGGAGGTCCTTCCTCAGAGGAATGCACCAGGGAGGGGCTGATGCCAGGAACACCAGGTCCGAGAACCAGGTTCTGTTGGGCCAGAAGGGGGCCACCAAGAGAATCTGTTCCTTGTCCTCCCTGACTTTGCACAAGGTTGGTGCGATGAGGCTCACTGGGGGAAACGCATACTTGAGCCGGCCCCTCGGCCAACTGTGTGCCAGTGCGTCTATACCGAGGGGGGCCTCGGTTAGACCGTACCACAACTGGCAGTGGGTGGATTCCGGTGAGGCAAAGAGATCTACCTGTGCCTGGCCGAATCGATCCCAAATCAGTTGGACCGACTGGGGGTGGAGTCTCCACTTGCCTCCGAGCGAAACCTGTCGTGACAGGGAATCGGCCATACGATTGGCTTCGCCCGGAATGTGAGTGGCTCGTAGAGACTTGAGTCTGTGTTGACTCCAGAGCAGCAGGTGGCGGGGTAGTTGTGACATGCGAAAGGAGCGTACACCGCCCTGGTGGTTGATGTAGGCCACAGCCGCAGTGTTGTCGGACCTGACCAACACGTGCTTGCCCTGAATCATAGGTCGGAACCTCCTCAGGGCCAGGAGCACTGCCAACAACTCCAGACAATTTATGTGCCAAAACAGTTGGGGGCCTGTCCAGACCCCAGAAGCTGCCTGCCCGTTGCAGGTGGCACCCCAGCCTGTCTTGGAAGCATCTGTGGTGACAACGATGCGTCCTCTGTGCCGGGGAGAGTTTGCTCTTTTCCCAGTTGACCCGAGGTCCCAACTGGGCCAATGGTTGAGAACCATGTCCCTGTGTACGCAACCCATATCCCACGAGTGAGCTAGGAATAGCCAGTCGTCAAGATAATTTAGAATGCGGATGCCCACTTCCCTGAGGGGGGCAAGGGCAGCCCCCGCTACCTTCGTAAAGGCGCAGGGCGGCAGGGATAGGCCGCAGGGGGAACCTTGTACTGATGAGCCTGATCTCAAAGACAGAGTCTTGGAGGATCAAGACATGATAGTACGTGTCGCTCAGGTCCAATGCCATCAACCAATCTTAAGCCCTGACACACAAGGAATCTGTGTTCAAGGGCTAATGTTTGAACGGGAGCTTGAGAAAGGGCCCGATTCAAAAACCTCTGTTTTAAGATTGGTATGAGTCAACCACCCATCTTGGTACAATGAAGTAGGGGTCGGCAAACCCTTTCCTTCATTTTGGCTGAGGGGATAGGATCTATCGCACCCTTCCCAGGGGGGCTGCGATCTCCGCTTAAGGGACCATAGCATTCTTGCCCTGAGTCGATTTATAAGAGAATGCCGTAGACCTTAGCGGATGCCTTGCAACCTGAGTTGCATAGCCAAGTCAGGTAGTTCTGAGAAGCTTCAGGTCTCAGGGAACTATACCCGACGTACCTGGAATGGGAATGTCGTGGCTGAATAAGGCAGAGAACGCCGTGTTTGGAGATGAAGCCCCAAGAGCGCGGTGTGTCTTTGCCATTATGCAGAGTTTGTGCCGAATCCATCTCTCATCCCCGGGTCGAGAGTGGATCTGGACGGGTCAGCTAGCCCGCCTGCTCTGGATTGCTTGTCAGAAGAAAAACTAGAAACCTAACGAGGGTTCTAGCAAGCCTACCGACAAGCTTGTGTTGCCACCTTCCCACAAGATCTCTGACCGCTGGGCGGTCAGGCCGGAGGCCCGGCTGTCGCGGGGCCTCAGGAGTTCTATAGGGGACCGTCCGTGGCGACGAACAGACAGGAGTAGTCGGGGGTAGAGGGCCGGAGCCCTGACCCGCACCTCTGTCTGCTCCTACCGTGAAGGACTTTCGCTGCAAATTCTATCACGGTGTTGCCAGAAGGACCAACCTGGGAAATGGGGGGTAAGAAGCGGACTTCAAATTTCCCGCATTTCTGACAGGTGCAGCCACAGGTGGCGTTCCTGGACCAACAAGTAGACATCGCCCTTCCTAGAGCGTGTGCCACGACTCACAGCTCTAGGTTGGAACCACCCTCGTACTGAGCTCGCAACGCCACGGCCTGAACACCCAGAGGATGGCCGTGGTATGTAAGGCGGACGCAGCCTGTCCAGAAGCCATGTAAGCCTTGCCCGGAAGAACTTACAGGCCCTGAACGGGAGTTCTGGAAGGAATCTCACAAGCGGCGGCGATTAGCAGGGAGTACACTGCAATCGCCCCCTCCGCCTGGGGGAACCTCTGAAACCCCCTCGCTGGACCCCCATCGAGAGTGGTGAAGGAGGAGAAGTTGGTTTATCACGTTCTGACCATTTTTTTAAATGGGCTTTCCGCGATTTCACCAACTTCTCGTGCACTACCGGGAAACAGACACTGGAAACGAGCGTACAGGTCGTTACCCAGATGTCTATTAACCAGCCCCTTCTTGGCTGCCCGTTTCAGGCACGGCCGCCATTTTTTTGCATCCACCTCAAACTGAGAATCAGTCCCCCGTAGAGGCTTGCTCAGCTGAATTTTCTGCTTCAAATAGTTCACGCCCTTCCTTAGCGATGCTGCCGCTAACCATTTCCGCCCAATTAGGAGTTCTGAATAAGAAAGTCAGCTGTACTGAGACAGACTAACAAACTTGTCCGGAAACTCAATCGAGGGACGCACGAAGCGAGGGGTTTGCGGGGTTTTCACCCGGCAAAACCTTCCTTGCTTTGTAATGCTCGTCACCAACGCACATCGCTACGGCCTCGTACCCGGAAGTAGAAGGACCGGAGCGGGTAGCAGTCGGGAACGTAAGCATACGGCTCGTGCGCCCAGGTCATGTTTTCGCCGGCAAAACATGAATCAACAACAAGCGCTGCATCGGCGTGAGAATCTCAACACTGAATACAGCGGTCGTGTTGATCGTTTGGATCGAGGGACGCGAGGAGCGAGAGGTTTGCGGGGTTTTCACCCGGCAGAGCCTTCCCTGCTTCCTAATGCTCGTTACCGACGCACATCGCAACGGCCTCGTACCCGAAAGTAGAAGGACCGGAGCGGGAAGCAGTCGGAGTGAGCCGCGGCTTCACGTAAAGCACGCGGCTGACGAGCAAGCGCGTCCATGATCGAGCTCTCGCAAGCAAAACATGAGTCAACAACAAGCGCTGCATCAGCGTGAGCATAACTCAACACTGAACACAACGGTCATGTCGATCGTTTGGGAAGGTAAGCCGCAACCAGGATGACATGGAGGGAAAGATATGTTAACCAACACACAATCCTACCGTGCCAGCTCTATCAGAGAAATCACCCATAGAAGGAAGATTGCTCTTCAAGATCGCCGTCGACGCACCCAGGGGACTCTCACAACACAGGCTGTGCTAGAGAGGGAGAGACCGCTGTCTGTGCTGCAGATCCAACGACGAGAGAGGTGAATGTTGCTGCATCTCACGCAGAGACGCTGCATTCGGCTCCGAAGAACAGAACGAGTGAGCAGATGCACACGCTGCCCTATTATACCCGGATGTCCGGGGCGTGGCCAGCTGTGCAAATCTGCACACCCAATTTTCATTGGCCTTTCTCAAAACTGTCAGAGGTGTTTGGGCTCTCAAGAGCGACCCCTAGTGTCGTACACTACTCGACACAACTCGGAGTGTACGACAGATAGGGAACTAATGTATTCTGTCATACCATCTGAAGAACTACTATTAATTATCTACTATATATACTATATATATTAAATAACTAGTACTGAACAGTTATATGCAAATAGTCACCTATAATAATCAAGTTGTGACCCACAAATCAAGTACTTGAGTAAAAGTACAGATACCCCAATAAAATATTACTCCAGTACACTGCAAAAAAAGGCTTATCTTACTTAGTATTTGTGTCTTGTTTCTAGTCAAAATATCTAAAAATTCTTAAATCAAGATGCATTTACTAGATAGGCAAAATAACATTAGCTATTTAGTCTTGTTTTAAGCAAAATGAAATTAATTTTGTTTTTTTCCCCTTAACATTAGTAAAATTATCTGCCAGTGGGGTAAGTTAAAAATTCTTAAAACAAGAGTATTTTACTTACCCCACTGGCAGATAATTTTACTAATTTTAAGCAAAATTAACTTTAATTTAGTTTTTTTATCCCTGGAAACAAGACTAAATAGACATATGAAGCTGAATTTGGTGTTTTGCTCATAATAGAGTGGTAATAGAGTGATCTTCGCAAGAGAGAAACAAACAAACTCTACAACACTCAAAAAACCTGCTCCTTGCTCCAGGCAATATCATGTAACTCCTCTCCCCTGTCTGCACTCTCTCCTCTCTCTCCTGTTTCTCCTTCTGTTTGCGATTTTGGCCATGGCATTTCTTGCCAACTACCCGATGGAGTGCTACAAGTGTGAGGTGGAGGGTTTTTAGGATAAACTATAGCACATTTAAAGGGGGAATCACACACTAAACCATCCATTATCATCAAGCTTAGAAGCAGTTCTGATGTTATCTCATGTGGAGAGGCCGTTTATAGTAAAAAAGAAATGTCCTTAAAGGAATAGTTCATCCTAAAATTAAAATTTGCTGAAAATGTGCTCACTTTTAGGACATTCAAGAGATTATAGATGTTATAGATGAGTATTGTGAAGTAAAAATCTGTTTGTAATAAACAAATCTATTAGTTGAACTAACTAACAAATGAATGAAATATTGAAATTACTGAAGTACACTGAATCACTGAAATATAGGCATAATGCACAACTGAGGTAGTAATGCGGCCATGGCACTAACAATTATTTTTCAGTGAATTAACATTCTAGAGTCAACAGTTTTGTTGAAAATACATAATGACAAATTTTAATAATAGAAAATGAATTCTGAAAAGTCTGAAAGTCTTATTATTTTGTCTTTTTTATTTATTTAATTGAATCAGATAACTCGTCAATGACTGTCCACTGCCATAAAAAAACTGCAAATGACGTATAGTCTGTATCCCTATAGTTGTAAGCTACTTTTTATTTATTATGTATTTTTATTTAAGTATTTTATAACACTGTGATATTGTACTAATTTATACAGATAAGTTTCTGTAACCATAACTGGTGATTTAGCATAATTTCAACAGGCCAATCACAGCAGTCTGACACTGAAGAAAACTCTAATTAACAGTTTGTTTACCTCCATAATCTTAATTAAAGCTACTGAGCACAGAGTTAAACAAACTAATATATGCTTTTCAAAAACATTCATAAATTCATATTACTGTAAAGATAAATTGGCGGGTTTTATAATGTCTAATCACATGTTGTTTTCCTGACTGAAATTAAGCTGTACATAGCCATATATTAACACTGGAAGGGAAGAACAGTTTGGACTCCAGCTTTGACTAATTATAGATAATTTGGCATGAGAGGAGCATCCAGGCTCAGTGTTCTTGGAACAGAATCACAGAATGACAATTTTTAATTATTCCTATTAGTATTTTTGAAACATCACAGTAATGGTGGGGAAAACAGTGGGTATCTGTGCCAGTATTAGAATATTGTTATGCTCAAATGAAAACTTTTCTTGATTTACTTTTTTTTTTTTAATCTGACAAACAAACAAACAAACAAACAAACAAACAAATAACCTTTATTTTTAACCTTAACCTTTAATATCTACATAAAGGTTCATTAGTTAACCTTAGTTTTCTACAATAGTTAACATGAACAAAGAATGAACAATAAGTGTTAACAAATGACACCTTATTGAAAAGTGTGACCATATTTAAATCCATGAATTCCTTCACTGTTAAACAGACAAACAAATAAACGAATGAATGAATGAGTGAGTGAGTGAGTGAGTGAATGAAGCTGTACATTGATAATTTGTATAAATTTGACAAGAAAACACTATTTCAGTTTCACTAAATAAAAAAGACTTTTAAATTAATGTCACTCACTCACTCACTCACTCACTCACTCATTTGTTTGTTTTACCACAAATGACTACGTGAAAATAGTTTCAAAGCAAATCCTTCACTAACTTTTTCTTCAGTATGCAAAATACACATTTTCAATGCTCAGTTTTGATTATGTCCAAATTACACGAATGTGTAAGTGGCATTTACTTTTGATTATAAATTACCAACTGTGTGCTGTTTCATAACTTCTTCTGTTTTTTTCTGCCAGATATATAGGCGAGACTGAGAAGGACTACAGGTAAATCTCTGTACCCTTCAAGCAAGGAGCACTTGATCTTAAAATCTGGCAGTGTTTGCTTGTATAATTGCTTGCATACATCAGCAAAACCACAGCACTGTCAATTTAAATAGTTGACCTTCAAAATGTGAAACTCCAAGGGACAAACAGGCTTGTTTTGAAATTATTTACCAACTATTGTCGTAAGTTTGAGGGCAGCCAAAATGACTGCATTCAAATCATTTGTTATGATTCTTGATAACACACATACATACACCTATTTTGGGCAGCCCTGTGCTGCCACAGTAGGACGGACCGCACATCCCTCTTCCTGACGGCAGGTTCCGGCATTTGCTATTTTTTAGCTGTCTGTCCACTTTTAAAAACTCGCACACATCTACTTGGCTGATCAAGTCACACACCATCAGCTAGACACAAGTTTGCTTTTATCAGGTCTCCATCTTAATTACACTTTGCTCGTTAAATGCAGGAATGTCTGAAAGAGGGTCCGGGCTTTCGTTCTTTTATAGATCTTTGTGTGTGTATGTGTGTGTGTGTCCAGGAGCCAAAAGCTGAAGATGCATGGAGAGGTTAAGCAGACATCAGCACTGAGGGCCCATCTGCTGGGCCCCTGTGGACGGGTCAGTGGCTTGATGAGGACCATTCGTAATCTCTAGCACAGCAGGTTCTGTCAGAGGTCTGTGGATGGGTTGCAGTGACATGTCTTCTCTCAGCAGGGTGCCGACAGGAACCAGGTCTAAGCCGGCAATAACTCCCTGATCTGTGCCAGGACGTGCCACCCTGCCCTGCTACTGCCACTGCCTAAAGTAATCAGCTCCGCCAAGTACAAAAGATGAAAACGAGGGCAAGGGCAAATCAAGAGTGGAGTATGAAAATAAAGTTGCCAAGGTCAGTAGTTTGGGTAATTTCTTAAATAAGTTCACTTTTGTTTACTTGAGAAACGTTTTACAGCCTTAAATCTCTTCCTTCAGGTCATGATGCACATGTCTTTTTGTTGTAAAATCTAACTCATTTGCTGATTTTCATGAAGAAATTGTATATTGTCAGAAATATAACTTTCATGCACCATAATCTATTTATCTTTCTATCTTTCTATCTATCTGTCTGTTTGTTTGAGAAATAGCATTGGACATACAATACTAACAAATTCTGAATCAAAATTCAAATAGTTAACCCCTGACTGGTTTGGTAATGGCCACTACGAACTAATCCTAAAAGTATTACTCTTATATTCTTAAGTAAAAGTGAAAATTAAAATTTGCCCCTGAAGTGTATTTGTGAGATTAAACGTTAAAAAGTGCCTAATCAATGTAAAAAGTCTACTGTCTGGTCAAATGATATACTTCAATACCCTTTAGGAGGAAATTCATTATAAAATAATGAATGAGGGGAAAAAAAAAAACAGTTTAATGATATCATAAAGCATCCTTTAAAATTAGAATTCTGCGCCAACCTTTTAGACAATGGTGGTAATAAAACCGCATGTGGCCGAACATCATCTCAGACAAAAGAAGCAGAATGACCCTGTGCTCAAATAAGTCTTAGCAAGGAGTTAAATCCCAGACCGTCCAAAAATGAGCCGCCTTTCTGCACCACAGTGGGACACTGCAAATGTCCCACATATGCTTTATCAGTACAAGTGAGCAGTTGATACTGTTTCCCACTCACTCTGTGATAAGAGAGCCTGCTGCTCTGCGGTATGTTCCCATCTCCTCTCCCTTGTCCCCCCTCTATCATTTCTTTCCAGGCTGCTCGCAACCTGTTTTCCCAAGTGCCAGCGGCCAGGCCTGTTCTGAGGATGGGTTTACTGTGTCTCAGCCCCTGGAGATGCTGTCCGTTTCCTGGCTGGAGGCCTAGTAACCGAGCCTGGGCATCCAGCCCTCCCCTCCATGTGCTCGCTGATGTACTTGGGGCCCTCCTGCCTGTCTGTCATGCGAGTGGAGTTATGTCTCCTTCCCGCTTGGACGATCTGTCGACTGGGCAGAAGCGTGTCATCCGCCACGCAAAGTCTCCCGTTTATAGCTGTTTTGCAGTATGCAGACAGATCCAAGCTGTGGTAATACTCATGCTAGGCGGTGACAAGGCCCCATGTGCCAGCAAACAGGCCAGACAAACTGGGCCATATGGAGGCTTAGCGGACGGATTTCGGAGTTAGTCGTCTGTATTGCTTGTTGGGAATGCAAACATGTTGCTGTGATTCCATCCTCTTTATTTGCATATGGGCTGTAATTTTATAAATTATTGAGTTTGCTTTCAAGGGTGAAAGTACATGCAGAAGAAACAAGATGGCAAAACGGCTTTAGTTTAGAGGATTTAACTAATTGTTTCTGGGCACCAATAATCAGTTTAACAATGATGATTACTGGTGTCCAGAAACAATTATCTTCTGCTTCTTCCATCAAATTGTAAATTTATAAAGTTAGCCCATTTCCATCACACTTTTCTTTTCTTTTTTTTTCTTAAATAACAACATAGTTTCCTTTTATTCTGAATCAGTTTCCATGCTGAATTTACATACGGGAATGCATTTCCCGTACAATGATGTAACTTGCTGATTAAAGGAGAAGTCCACTTCCAAAACAAAGATTCACATTTGATGTACTCACCCCCTTGTCATCCAAGATGTTCATGTCTTTCTTTCTTTAGTTGTAAAGAAATTATGTTTTTTGAGGAAAACATTTCAGCATTTTTCTCCATATAATGGACTGATATGGTGCCCCAATTTTGAGCTTCCAAAATGCAGTTTAAATGCGGCTTCAAACAATCCCAAATGCAGTTGTAAACGATCCCAGCCAAGAAAGAAGCATTTGACATTAAAATGTATATAAATTGTTGTCATTAGTTAGCTAGCTAGTTTCCTGAACATGGTTGCATCTCCGTCGTTTAAACCACATTGCTAATGACATCACAGAGTAATAACTTCTGCTATTTAACTGATTAAAAAACTCTAAAATCCAGCTATATTGAACATGGCACCTGATGACTAATTTACTATTTTTTGTTCCCTGTCATTTTACTTTAATTGATGTTTGTTTCATCGTGGGTTCGCTCTTACGTCACACTTCGGGGTTCCCTTAGGCATTTCTGCACATGATCACTATTTAAAAATGGCACTTATAGAGGACGTGCAGAAATACATAGATTAAAATGCATTTATATTTAGATAGAATGGAAGATATAGATTGTACTGCATGTTAGCTTGCTTATTTAAGCCCAAATGTCTTACTAACAAGAAACTATGCTTCTAACCACAGGTCGAGAGCTGTAGTTCCAACCACGTACGTTTGCGAACCAGGGGTGCCAAACTCTGGTCCTGGAGGGCCGCAGCCCTGCAGAGTTTAGATGCAACCCTAATTAAACACACCTGATCCAACTAATGAAGTCCTTCAGGCTTAATTGAAAACTGCATAGTATGTGTGTTGGAGCAGGGTTAGAACTAAACTCTGCAGGGCTGCGGCAGTCCAGGAACTGAGTTTGACACCCCTGATTTAAACTATAGTTTCGGGAAACACCGAATCATTGAACTATGTTGGTAACGACGGAACTTGTGACCATAGTTGGCTAATGATGTTTTTGGGAAACACAGCTGATCTGAGATCTGAGTCTGACTGGAATGACATGAATATACAGAGAAAAACCCTGAGACAAGTTAAGTCATCAGCAATGTCTGCAAGACACCTGAAAGGAACCTACCTGCACAGCTACTATGAAATGGTTTAGGCACCAAAAATGCTGTAAAATGAGGATGGTTTCAAAAATAATGTCATAAATTGAATTGGCTCTGTCTCTTTCTCTCTCCTCTCCACCTGTAGCTAATGTGTGGTGACGCTCTGGTGCCATTGTACTGTGGCTGCTGCCGCATCATCTAAGTGGATGCTGTACACTGGTGGTGGTTGAGGAGAGATCTCCACATGTGATTGTAAAGTGTTTAGGGTGTACAGCAATAAACGATGAAAGCACTAAACAGTTGTCTCCATTCATTCATTCATTCATAAATAGTTTTAATTATTAGCTAACTTCTATTACTTAAATCAAATCAACATTTGGTGTGACCACCCTTTGCATTTAAAATAGTTTTTGTCCTAGGTACACAGTTTTTTTTTTTTCAGGTAGCTTTGTAGGAAGGTTTCCTTGAAGTGTTTTGGAGACATTGCCTTAGTTCTTCTGGATTTAGTCTGTCAGGGTTTTGTGTGTGTGTGTTTCTTCATGTCATTCCAGAAGGACTGGATGATGGTGAGATCAGATCTCTGTGTGAAGCATTCTGGATGTTGTCAAACTCGTTGTGCACACAGAAATGTTACTGGATTATTACAATTAATGACAAAGGGAATTTTGAGAACTATAAACTGATATTTCCTACTGACACACTACAGAAAAGATAGAAACAAGTGGCTTAAAACCTTTTTTTTTGTGTTTGTGTGTGTATATATGACATGGAGACATTCTATCTGTGGCAAAGTCTCCATGACGTATATATGTAAATAATAACACTATTTACTTTTATTGAATCAGGTTTCTGCCTGAACATACATACACACACATACATTATATTGCCCTTTTAGATCTCTCCTAATTATGTTGTTTTTGCCAAGTAAACTCCCACATTTACATTAAGCACACTGATGTCAATACGATGCTCTTTTTAATCTATTTACTTGACTGCTTGCCTGACCATCTCATTTATTGGTAAAATTAATACTGGCACTAAATTTACATTAAATATGGGCTGCCAAAAAGCTATTCAACCTTTTGGGTTACAAGTTACAAGTCATATTTGTTAAAACATTTATAAACATGACTATCTGTAATTTAATCAGTGTTGATTGTTGTGATAGATTATCACTACAATATGTGCTGGCATGTAATTTTGCATTGACAGTTGAAGAAACAATGGAAAAAAGCATCCGGTAACACTTTAGTATAGGGAACAATTCTCACTATTAACTAGTTACTTATTAACATGCTAATTATTAACATATTGTGTGTTTATTAGCAGTGTTGGGGAGTAACTAGTTACATGTAACGGAATTACGTAATTTAATTACAAAATAAATGTAACTGTAATTAGTTACAGTTACTGAGAAAAAATGTGTAATTAAATTACAGTTACTTTTGAAAGTATTAATGATTACAAAGGGGTTACATCTGAATTTTTTCACACACACATACAGATTTAATTCACTTCTTTCATAAATAGCATTGACTGCTTTAAAATGAGACACCAATGTTTCAGGAGTTTAGTACAAAGAATAGGGCACATGCTTATTCTAAATGTTTTATTTTCTATTTGGGTTTATGCATATACTTTATTTTTTAAGATTTTTTTTTGCCCAAGGCATTGTTAGGTGCCAATGTTTCCTGTCATAACTATGCAAACACTTGATTTCAAAACCAGTATCATAGCTAAACTACTTCTTGTTATGATTTCATATCTGTATTTAACCTCAGAATGATCTCAAATAAATAAGAGGTGTTAAGTCTGAATTTGTGGTGGCTGTGCTTTAAATTAAATTATTACATGGCTCTGTGGAATGCTTGATTCTGATTGGTCAGTCATGACATTCCAAGCTATGTTATTCCCTCCAATTTTGAACATATTATCCCTTAATTATTATAATCTTAATTCAATTGATAAAGGATTTTGAAAGTCTGACAGTAATCAGTGTTGAGTGCTACTATAAGGTTTAAATGTTTCAAAATGATTAACAGTTGAAAGCATTAGGAATTTAAAAAAGAAATCAAAAAGTAATCAAGTTACATTACTTTAATTTAGTAATTGAAAAGTTACACTACTTATTACATTTTAAATAGAGTAACTTGTAATCTGTAACCTATTACATGTCCAAAGTAACCTTCTCAACACTGGTGTGACGTGGAGTGAAAGACGAGAGGCGAGCGGATCCATCTGCGAGCCTTTATTAAAGGGGCGAGACAAAAACATGGTCGTACAGGCAGGGTCAAACAGGAGCAAACGGGTATAACACAGGCAAGACGTAG